>CAMTDV010000023.1:6676264-7276264 GCA_947069175.1 Scalesia atractyloides | reverse complement strand
CTTTATGTATTAAGTTTTTCAAATATTACTTAGTGATGTTCTTCACTGGTTAGTTTAGTAAACAATTCATTTACACCGATGCATGTGCTTCACTTGAGTCATGACCCACATCTAATTGGGATAGGGTCGTCTCTCAAAAACTCATTTTGCACCCATGTGTGCAATTCCAAATGCATAATTGTTTTACATGACACAGCTAATGCATAATTGCTTTACATGACCCGGGTCTAGATGATTGTGTTACTTTATTATTCGATCCGGGTCTATTTAGATAGTTGTGTTACTTTATTATTCGATACTAACACTCATACGCAATCTTGTAAATCAAGGTTTACAGGGCCGAGTAATGCGGCAATGTAGGTTGTTGATACGATTTTCTTCAACTCCGCTTAATTATTCGGAATCAATCAAACATGGTCAACCTTTGCCAGAATTGGATCTAGTTAGTCAAGTCAGGCCGAGTTTGACTTAGAAAAAAATAAAGCAAAATTCATATGTCTATCGTGTTAAAGAATGAATATCAATGTTTGGGATATTTTACTATTTGAACATATATCTTTTATTGGCAAATTGGATTTAAATAATCTGAACCGACTATTTTTTGCCAATAATAATCTCAACTGAGTTTATTCTCGCAGTGGTCTCAACTTTTTCATTTTGTTTGCATAATGGTCCGCCGTTAAAAAAACATAACAAAGTTAAGTTATTTTTCCAAATTACAAATCATGTTCAGGCTTTTTATCAGAACGCGGATACGAATTGATTGATGTAAAACTTATCTCAAAACGATGCTCCAAACAACGAAAACGGTACTTCAATTCGGGTGTTTAAACTTTAAATAAACAAAAATCAAGCCGTATTGGAGTATCGTTTCGAGGTAAGTTTCACATCAATCGATTCGTATTCTTGTTCTGATTAAAAGCCCAAAAGCATCGGTTTGTAATTCGAAAAAAACTTAACTCCGTTAAGTTATTTCTAACGGCGGACCATTATACAAATAAAATAAAAAATGTGGGACCAATGTCAGTAAAATTCATTTGTGATTATTATTTGCCAAAAAGAGCCAATTCAGATTATTTAAATCCAATTTGATTTTTATATATTGATATTTATGAAATATTAGTAAAACTTTTAATATTTTACATATATATAATTTCCCAAAAATTGATTTTTTTTATAAATTAAAATAGCCAAATACTCTTCGTGTACTTTTTGTCTAGATCTAGTACTCACAACTCTCCAATCGATCAACTTAGGAGTACCTAACGACATTTATAACAATGCACATATTTCCATATTTCAAGTTCTTTTCAGCAAACATTATTTTTTACTATGATAATTTCCAATTATTATTAATATAATTATTTTCTTTACCCGGTATTAGCAATCATTATTTTTTACTATGATTATTTCCTCTTATTATTTTTATTGTTAATTTAATTATTTTCTTTACCCGGTATAGTAACGAACCGGTTGATATAATTATTTTTTACCCGGTATAACAACAAACCGATATGCTAGTTCCTATTAATTGACATAATTATGCTAGTTCTTATTATTTCAATTACTTACTTCAAAACATGCAAGTGATTTTGAAAGCAAATAAATTTCGCCAGTGATATCAAGTATGGCTTGTTACGTAAAAACCAACTTGCACAATTTTATTTAACGTTTTGAGCTTATTGCTAGGCATTGAGTATCTAATCTCACTGGTCAATGCTTTTACATTTGCCTTTTACGCATTAAGCTACTTAAAAGTTGATTTCGAGTTATCTTTCAATATCATTTGTCAAGAATCACATTTGTTGATTAATGCATTCTACAAAAGATCGGAAAAAGAACTGTGTCAATGAGGGTGAGGTTCATGCAAACAGAGTCGGAAAAGAATTGTGTTGCCTGCATCTTTCATCGGAGGCCTCGTGACATGTGACATCGGTTTCTAGATGCGATGACTTTACTTCAAGATGACGCAAGCGGATATATCATTACAATGACGTGTAATCCTAAGTGCCTGAGATATGTGATAATTTACATGTTGGTCAAACTGTACAAGATCGTCCAGACCTTGTTTCAAGAGTGTTTCGGGCAAAATTAGAAGATCTTAAGGAACAACTCTTCAAGAAACACATCCTCGGGGAAGTTAAGGCATACGTTTATGTCATCGAATTTCAAAAGCGTGGTTTAACGCACGCACATTTTCTCCTTATCATGTACCGGCAACACAAAATCAATAACGCGGACCATTATGATAAGGTTGTGTGTGCTGAGATTCCTAACAAACTAAGACATCCCAAATTGCATGAGATTGTTGTGAAGCACATGATTCACGGCCCTTGTGGCGGTTTATGATTAAGCAGTTCTTGTATGCAGGGTGATCCTAAAATTTGTCGTTTTCGCTATCCTAGACAACTTAATGAAAAGACAACACAAGAAGAAGATGCATATCCGTTGTATCGAAGGAGAGACATCAGAATAGAAATGGACGTATTAAGAAAAACACTTGATAATAGATGGGTGGTCCCATATAACCCAAGGCTTTTGATGATGTTTAACTGTCACGTCAATGTTGAAGTTTGCTCAAGTATAAAATCTGTGAAATATCTTTTCAAATATGTTTATAAAGGGCATGACAAACAGGTTATTCAAGTTGATCAAAGTGAGCAAGGGGTTGTTATTAATGAGATAAAGAGATTTCAGAATGCACGTTACATATCGCCCCCCAGAGGCTATGTGGCGCATTTTTTCCTTCTCTCTCTCTCAAATCTTTCCTTCTGTTCTAGCCTTACAACTTCATCTACCAAATAATCAGATGGTTAGATTTAGAGATGGTGAGATAATGTCTAATACTGTCAATAGGGAAAGGGATAAGAGAACTATGCTAACAGCATTTTTTGAGAAAAATAGAATCGATGAAACAGCAAGTATATATTTGTATAAATATTTTCCAAAACACTTCAAGTGGAATGGAAGCACACGTCGTTGGAATCGTCGTTTCGGTAAAAAAATAAAGAGGTCGTATCGTTTCCGCTAATCCAGCCGAAGGAGAAAGGTACTACTTACGCCTACTTTTGTCAAATGTCAAAGGGCCTACTTCTTTTGAACATCTTTGCACAGTTAATGGTCAAAGGTGTGAGACATTTCGAAAAGCAGCTCTTGAGTTAGGCTTAATAGAAGACGATGAATAGCTATCACAATGTCTCGAAGAAGTCTCTATGTTTCAGTTTCCCAATGCTCTTAAAAGGTTATTTGCGACCATAATGTTTTTTTGCCAACCTGGAGATATTCGAAGTTATGGAATGACCACTTTGATTCACTTTCTGAAGACCATCGGTTACACTGTCAAAGTATCGAACGAGTTCAAACTACGACTCTTACCGAAATTAGACCTTCCTAAGATAACAGATGATGTTAATGTCACACCCCAACCCGCAGCGAATATAAAAGTCGGGGCATAATTGGGTTATCACCAAAGCTCATGACATTTAGTAATAAGTTGCATATTTATTAAACTGAAATTAAAACTTCAAACACAATGAGTCATACAAGCACAAATGAAATCAAAACATTGTTCAGAACATAATAGTTTTGTTTAATCTTCTAAGGCCATTCCTATGTGTTTCTCTCTTCAGCTTATTCACCTGTATCATGCATAAAAAATAGATTTGGGTCAACAAAAGTTGGCGAGTGAATCTAAGTAAAACAATTTAAACAATCCTTATATTAGTTAATTAAATAAAATCGTGCGTAATCATAAATGAGCATATGCATATGTATAAGCAATCACAAACACACAATATCCACAATAACCATAAGACATGATTAATGATGAACTTGAGATCAAGGGTCAATCAAACGAAACCGATTTAATGAGGCACATGATGCTCAACTCATATCCCACGAGGAACTGATAGGCCTTAAATGAATAATTTCACTGAAATGACAAAATGTTACACATAACCATACCAATGATAATACACATATGATCACATTATAATGTTAGCACGGGTGTTAAAAATAAATAAAACATGTACGACACATGATACATCCCAAAAAATGTGATTAAAAAGGTAATTTGTAAGGATTCACTCACAGTTGGTGCGTTCCTGAATTGATGAAGGGTGCGCACGAATTGAGAATTTAATTGACAAGGAAATCTAACCTAAATAACAATAATGCGAAGATTCGATAAATATATAAAAAATATAATAAATATATAATCTTTTGATTTATTACCTTGTTTGCTGGTGTTTAGGTAAATTTTATGATTGATTTATAACTAAGAATACCTAGTTTTTAATTGATTTAAAACTGATAATATAATAATAAAAAGAATAATTAATTAACAATTAATATATAAAAAAAATTAAAACCTTGTCAAATCTGACAAGGTGAATCGGATCGGATTTGCTTGTGAAAGTGGATGCGTGTAACAGGATTCGAACTCGATACCTCACATTCACGTGCGCGCAGCTCTTCCAACTGAGCTACGTGTTTAACCCGAAAGGATTCAGTTTTTAATTACATTTATACTCTTAGTAACTTATCTCATAAAATGATTAATTTTAAAAAGGTTTTTATATGATTTGAACCGGCCTGCCATCCCGACTCGAACCTGGTACTTCTGCGATGATTTGCACCCAGCCCAACCAGTTGGGCTAGGTGTCTAACCCGATAGTACTTGAGTTTTTAAAATACTTATGATCTATCAAGGAGCGTTCTGCATAGCTTTAAAAAAAGGAGAGTTTTATTACAGAAAACCGTTCACATGCACAAATCAAACCCACAATGAATGACTTGTATTTGCACACAGTCCACCACTGGACTGTGTGTCTAACCCGGTATACTTAACCATTTGATATAATTCATCTTCTTCATTATATATTAACCCAAAACATCTACCCGGTTTAAATTCTTGAATGTAGTTGACCACCGTTCTGCTTGTACAAATACATGAATTTACGAATTGAATAAAGAAAAATAGGAAGTAAGGGATTGTTACCAAAAATGAAAGCTTTCGATTTTCCGGCGGTATTTCCAACGACAGAGCAACTAGGCTTTCCGGCCAAACCGCGAACTTGAGCGGAGGAAATTTGGAGAGAGATTTTGGACGAGTTTGAGATCAACTCTCGCTGAGTACTTATAGGCTATGACGAGCTTTGATTTTTTATTCTTGAAACCAAAAAGAGATTTAGATTGATGATTGAGCATAACCGTTGGTCTTAAAAGATTTTGATTGCGTTTGTACGTTGATGGACTTTTAGAAATGGATTATTTGAGGAAACTGAAACTGATAATCCGTGGAGAAATCACTAAATCGATGGCTACTACCGTTACTGAAGTTTCGAGTTGGTAGATGACATTCTTGTTTTACTATACTTATTATTTGTTTTAAAAACCACACAATAAGTGTGTGTGTAGCAGTGGTGATTTAGTGTGTGCGGTTGGTGAGGGAATCCAGGTTCGATTCCGGTTACCCTTATATATATATATATATATATATATATATATATATATATATATTTATGCTTTAACCTTTAGCCTTTAGTAATATTCTTTTATTCTTCTATTGGTTTTATTATTATTAATTAATCATAAACCTTTAAATTTTGCAATAATTATTAATAAAATATGCAACAATTAATAAAACAAGTACTTGATTAGTAAACGGTGCGGGTTTTAGAAACCCGTTTAATACGAATATTACAGTTAACTTACAGGATGTAGGTTATCGTGAGTTACAAGAGGAGTATGGGATTGTTTTGGAACCTAAACACTTGAGTGCCAAAGATTCACTTAATCCGGACCAAAAAACGTGTTTGATGAGATCATGATGCATGTTGATAATGATCTTCCACGCGTCTTCTTTATTGATGGTCCGGGTGGAACTGGAAAAACATTTTTGTACAATGTGTTGCTTGCTGAAATTCGGTCATGTGGTCTTATTGCTCTCGCAACAGCTTCATCAGGTGCTACGGCTAATAATATGCCAGGAGGTAGAACGGCTCACTCGAGATTCAAGATTCCTATTAATCTTTAAAATAATTCAATGTGCAATATCAAAACACAGAGTGGAGCCGCTAAACTAATTCGGTCTGCCAAAATAATCATATGGGATAAAGCGTCGATGGCTAAACGACAGGTGATAGAGGCAGTTGATCGTACATTGCAGGACATTATAGGTGTTAGTCTCCCATTTGGTGGGAAGATAATGGTTATGGGAGGTGACTTCAGACATGTGTTGTGTAACATCCGTCAAAAAACGGATTTTACCAAAGCTCCGTTTATTAACCGAACAATCAGTTAAAAATTTCGTTGCAAATTTAATGCCCAAAATAATTTTAAACGATACATAATTAATTATTATAAGGGAATATATAATTAGTTTTTGAAAAACTGTTAAAAATAAGAAAATAAAAATAAATTGTTTCTGCCGGGTTTCGAACCCGGGTCAGTCGCCGGGTCAACACAGACTTAACATTCAACACTTAAACCACTGCGCCACTGATTTTTTTGTTAATTATTAGAATCATTTAATTCATAACATGACTTTCCGAATTCAAAACCGGCGCCCAGATGCAGTCGTCGGAAATCCCGGCGATCTCGCCAATAATTTAACGATTCCTTCAGTTATAACGTAAACTTTAAACACACATCGGTTATAACCGACGCCTGAGTCCGCGACACCAACTATAACCGCCGGAGAAATTATAACCGACGAATCAAGTCGGAAATCGTACCAAGTTCATCGATAACCTGCCTTATAAATACCCCCTCGAACCTCTGCAAACATTTTCGCTCAAAACCGCACCCTTTCTCGGCGAAAACTCACTCGCCGGAAATCTTCTGCTCATCGCCGGAAAACCGAACCCTCCACTTCTAAGCCTTACTAAACCCCCTGAGCTTATACCGAAGTCACCCACGTCCTTTGTAAGCCTTCTGAAGACTCGCTACTGCAAGATACACGACGCCGGAACCTGTTGCAGTCGCCGGAGTTCTGCCGGAAAAACAGAGGAGTCCAGTCGGTATACTTTACGCCTATTTTTCTTTCTTTTTATTTATATCTCACTTGTAATTAACTAAAGAACGCTAAAGAAACCGATTAAAACATTGAACCAGTCGGATTTCCGATTCTGGTTAAAAACGGACGAAGAAGACGAAGTTCGGTAACATATAAGTATAATTAAAATCAAGTTATAACTCGGGTTAGACACACAGTCCAGCGGTGGACTGTGTGCACAATAAACACACTAACGTCTCGAGTTCGAATCTTGTCCCACACACGCTGCCTTAATAAAAATGTTTTTTTTTTGTTAATCGAACCGGAGACACTGCTGTATATGTTAAGTATATTAATAACCGGAATAATAACCAAGTTAGACACACAGTCCAGTGGTGGACTGTGTGTATGTTTAATCACAGGACACGAGTTCGAGTCCGGTCTTCTGCACCGACTCGGACAATTATCTACCTTTTTAAATAAGTCAGAAATGAAAATACTTTGTTTGTGTTTAAGTATAATAAAAATCAGTTAAGTTAACAAGTTGGACACACAGTCCAGCGGTGGACTGTGTGTTAGCATAAACCACAGGTCCCGGGTTCGAGACCTGTGGAGCGCACCGGTCCGATTCAGTTAAATCGTTTTTAAAAATAATTGATTTTCGGTTTAATCTAATTAGCATATAAATATAATTAAAAACAGATATATTTCGGGTTAGACACGTAGCTCAGTTGGTAGAGCTGCGTGCACGCGTACGGGAGGTCTCGGGTTCGAGCCTCACTCAGCGCACTTATACACGCATACGAACCGGTCAAAGTCAAAGTCAAAGTCAACGGTCAACGGTCAACTGTAGCAAAAAAATCAATTTTTCTTATTATTTTTATTTATTTATTTAAATTAAAAATAATTAAAAATAATTAAAAATAACATTTTTAAGGTTAGAAAATAGCCTTGAACTCACAAAAATACACCCAACAATCCTACTAAAATGGATTAATAAAACCCGTTTACTTACCGAACCATAATGCTATTTATCTAGGTTAATTTCACTCGTGGTTAAAACCACTTCGCGTGCATTCAACATCATCAACCGAACGCACCCACTGTGAGTGAATCTTACAACTCCCCCTTTTTAATTACACGTTTTGGGGTGTGTCATGTGTCACAAAATAATTAACTCGTTTATTTAAACTTGTGCCATACCATATCGTGATCTAAACTTAGATTGTTTATATTGTTGTGATTACTTATTTCATTTTGTCAAATTATATGAAATTCATTCATTAAGCCCATCAGTTCCTCGTGGGAGACGAGTTGAACAATGCGTGCCTCAAAACCAATCCATTATTGTTCATGTGTGTATCATTGAGTTTATATTGTTTGTAGTTATGTCTTTCATATTATCATGTTTATGCAATTCATTCATTAGGCCCATCAGTTCCTCGTGAGAGACGAGTGGAGCAACGCGTGCCTCTAAACGTTCCATTATTGTTCATGTGTGCTTTATTTAATATCTAATGATTGTTGAATAAGTTTACATCTATTTTTACTCATGTGTGGTTGTGCACTTATTTCATAATCATTTAAATAAACTTGTTCAAATGTTTTCCATAGGATTCACTCGCCAACTTTTTGTTGATCCAAAAACCCTTTTACACATGATACAGGTGAACAGGATGAAGCAAGGAAAACATAGGAAATACCTTAGAAGAAAACAAAGAAGCCTAGATTGATATTTAGGACATGTTGTAATATTGGTTGTAAATTTCCTATTAAATTGTATTAATGAATATGAAACGTATAATAAATGTCATGAGCTTTGATGATAACCCAATCATGCCCCGGTCACCTTTTCCGCTGCGGGTCGGGGTGTGACATGTTGCCGATTATTAAACGTGACACTCGAGCACCTCTTTGGTCTTTGACTAAACAGATGCGGTTGACCATAAATATGAGAGCATTGAAAGATCCATGGTTTTCTGAATTTCTTTTAAGAGTCGGCGATGGAACTGAAGAACCAATTGAAGGAAACTATATCCGCATACCCGATGACATGACAATTCAGTGCAACAATAGAGAAAACTCTATAAAAGAATTGACCAATGCCATCTTTCCATCAACTGAAGATAATGTATATTCTTCAGATTATATAATCTCTAAAGGCAATATTGTCCACTAAAAATGAGAGTGTTGACGAGATTAACAATCAAATGATTGACATTTTTCAAGGGGAGGAAAAAGTGTATTACAGTTTTGACGAAGTTGAAGACGATCAGCACAACTTCTATCCGATCGAGTTCTCAAACTTGTTAAATGTTAGTGGTTTGCCGCTTCATAAGCTTCGCTTAAAAATTGGATGCCAAATAATATTGTTACGGAATATCGATCCATCACATGGCCTGTGTAATGGCACGTGGTTGATATGTAAAGGCTTCATGCGAAATGTTATTGATGCAGAAATTGCAGTCGGTCGATATGCCGGTAAACGAATATTTTTGCCAAGAATCCCTCTAACCATTTCTAAAGATGACATGTTCCCATTCAAGCTGAAAAGAAAACAATTTCCAATTCGACTAAGCTTTTCCATGACGATTAATAAAGCTCAGGGTCAAACAATTCCGCACGTTGGTGTTTATTTACCGGATTCTATATTTTCACATAGACAACTTCATGTGGCGTTATTAAGAGGGATTTCAAGACAAAATACAAAGGTGTTGGTACATCTCGCCAAAGATTTTAAACAACGCGAAGTTTACATATCAAATGTTGTCTATCAGGAAGTGTTGCGTGACTAATGAACCGCATTCGTATCAAAATGATGGTAAGTTAGAAGATTTTGCCTTAGTTGCTTCCAGAAATTACTTTTTTTAATTACTTTTTTAAAACATCTGTAAGCGTCTAACATTGTTTTTTTATGTGTCAAATCTGGTACAGTAGAGGAGAAGATACAAGAAATTCATGTGCGAACGGATGTATTGGTAAAACAGGAAGAGATACAAGAGACTCCCCGTAATTTTTTTTGGTGTTTTGTCCAGCTACTTGCTTGTATTGTACTCTTCTTGGTTTTAATTACATCTACTTCCTTGTTTTGTACTCTTCTTGTATATCGATCACGCCGAAACTACAACTACAAAATTAGGAAAAGTATATCACCAAAGAATTGATAAACTAATAGAAAAACAAGTGCCAACATATCACAAATAAGAAAACTAACTTAAGTACTATACAATATATCACGAGACAACTGATAAACTAACGGTAAACGAGTATCCTATTGTAAATCGCCACTCCCGCCGCATCGCGCGGGTAAATGACTAGTGTGTGTGTGTGTGTGTGTGTATATATATAGGGTAGGGGTCAAGAGTGAACAAGTATATTAGAGTGAACTTTGCGAACTGATCTAGGCCGTTGGATTTAATCATCTAGGAATATTAAGTGGTGGCATGATTGTAATTTATATTATATGTATTTAATTTGAAATTTAAAGATAAAGAGTAAATCAATAATTAAAAAAATACAAAATCTCCTTTTTTATTTGGAAACCGAACGGTTTCAAAGGATACACTTTTTGAAATTGATTGCACGAATCCCTCCCAAAAAAGCGCAATAGTCTGTTTGGGAAACACAATACATTCACCCCTAACCCTTCATTCACCGCGTATCCATTCCCACAAAATCAAGAAATCAAGTACTTATTGGGGCAGAAACTTGAAGAGAAGGAACCGAATAGATCATTGTTGGGGCGGAAGTACACTTGAAGAACGAAACCTAACATAGCTTTACGCTGTTTGTTTAAATCGAATTCCCCTTGTTTAAATCGTTCACTGATAGTAGGATAATGTAGTGGTTGTACTCATTTATTAGCATTCCATTGTTAGGTTTATTAAAAATACTTATAAAATGTATACGGTTCTGGTCAGTCGATGTTTGTGCTTTGATGTAAAGAAATGTAATGTTCTGGTCAGTCGATGTTTGTGTTTGATGTAAAGGATTGCTGGTGTATGATTACTAATGCATCTACGAGTAACTCTGAGGTACTCATGTGTATGTTAATAGTGTTTTTTGATTCTGGTGCATTTTGAGTGTTTGGTGTACTTTGCCCACCTATAAGTTGTATATTTCTTCGTCTTAGTATGTATGTATGTGTACATTATACTTGTGAGTTTTATTAGTGTATATTGACAAACTTGTTGAAGTTTAACTCTATGATATGTTTAACAGTATCTTTAGTGAATCTTGAATAACTTGGTGGTGGTATGTATGTTGTAATTTAACAGTGTATTGGAATTGGAAGAGTAATGTTTTGATGTTATTTTGCTCAGTAAATAAGCTTGGCATTCATGATCGGATTAGGCAGTAAACATGTGTATATTTAAAATCTTTTTTTGTTTGCAGGGTATGTTTGAAGGATTATGATGTTTTATGCTATATTCATTAGTGTATTGATTATATTTAACTTCAATTGGGGTTGTATAAATCTGATATTCGTGTAAAAGGATTAGTATGTTTATTGTTTGTAGCAGGGTAGATGACTGTTGGAATCCATTGTATTTATAAAACACATTTGTTTAAGTGTGTATTTGGTATTTAATTGTGACAGTTAAATGTGTACGTTAAATGTGAATGTGTTAGATTATTACATGATATGTTTTTTTATATCAATATAGTAAACGTTGTTAGCTCCACTCAATAATATTGTTTAGGGTTTTTAATTTTTTTTTGTAATACAGTAATTCTTAAAAAAAATTAGATTAATATGCTGTTTATTGTATTTGTTATGTGTGATTTTGGTTATGCAGGTGATACCAAAGATCTGATAATGATATGAAGAAGCGTAAGTTTTTAATCTACTAGTTCTATGTGTACTTATATATATATGTTGATGAGTTTGTATAGAATTTTAATGAATATTACCCCTTGAGCCCTGAAGGTATTAAAAGCGAAAGAATAGCTCGTATGAGGGCTAGTAGGTTCAGTAACACAGTTGATGACCCAATTCAATTTTCGGATGATGAAGTGGTTTCCGATAAAGACGGGGAAGGTAAATATAATTTTGAAATGTTGTTTATGAATATTATGTATTAAAAAACATATATCTAATTGTAATGAACATTTACCTTACATCGCATTATACATTCTTTTTTTAAATTTTTTTTTTTTGCTTTTATGTTATTATCCTAGGAATCATAAGTCCACAACCGAACCGGGTGAAGGTGAGCCCTAAAGTCGGCAAAATGCATACAGGTGATGTTTGTAGTTATTCACTGTCACATATGTGTCAACGTTTTTTTTTCATAGTGTATTTAAATTCTTGTGTGTGTACAATGTAGAAGAATATCATAATTTGAAAAGTTCCAGTTGTAAACAAGACACAAGTGAGAGGGAAAAAAGTTAGAATAATAGTGATCATAATTGGAAGGATGTGGAAATGAAAGGTAGGAAAAAAAGTAAAGCATCCAAAAAAATAAGAAGGAAAAATTGCAAGCCGTTAAAGTCCCATTCCGGAACGACGAAGAAGGTTTGATTGGTTTCTTTATTATAATATATGATATGAAAAATTTAATGAATTAAATTATAAATAAATTGTAATGGCCACGTTTATTTCAAAAATCAATTAATATGGTTTGTTGTAGATATTAAAGGTAGCCAGATAAAAATTGCAAAGCGCAAAAGGGTTCATAAGATGGAAGAGCATGAGGATAAAGAAGAAACATGTATGTTTACTATCAAAAGATAGTAGTTGGTATTCCCTATAGTATGTTAGGATTTACAGTAGAAATGTATCATTTTTTTGGCGCAAGTGTATTATGAGAATATAATTGCTATGTCTTGACCACGTCGTTTTAATTGAATTGTTTTAGTAGAAGATGTTGCACGTACAGAAGGTAAGTCACGTAAACGTGGAAGAGCACGTCGTAAAATAGCAGTGGATCAAGAAACCGTTGAAAATGAAGGTAAGGTTTTGTTTGCCAATTATACACATTGTACCGTGAAGTTGTGTACTATATTTTTTTACGTTTTATCATTTGTAGGGATTGAGACGATTGATACCAAAGGTTTGAAGGGTGACAAGGATAGTTTCGTACAGGATGATGATGAGGAAGACTTAGGTATTTTTTGGGACAAAATTTGATGTAGATTGTCAGTCAACATTGCCTGTTGTATTTAATCTCAAGTAATATCCGTATTTTAATATAATAATTTATGATTCAAAAATGTTTGCAGATGAACTTTTCAACTTCAAGAAAATGGGTATCACAAAAAAAAAGAAAAAGGGCAATTTACCACGGACGAAACGGTCGAAACATCGAAGTGGTCTGGCATTGATTAGGGTTAGGACTTCACCAAATAAGCTGTGTGAAGCTATTAGAGTTATGAATTCATGGAAAAGGCAGATTGTTAAGGATTTAGGTTTTGGAAAGATGCTGGGATTGGAGGTTAGTGAGGTTTCGGCTCACATAGGTCATTTTGTGGTAGATATGTTAGATACGGCTAATATTAGGATTAATTTGGGAGATAGGCATATAATGATTGATAAAGATTCAGTCCGGAAAATACTAGGGATACCTGCAAGAGATATAAAGGTATAAAAAATATAGATGAAAATGGTCATCCAATGAAGGGGAAATGGTTGGCTAGGTTTGAGAAGATACCAGTTAGCTTTAAAAATATTGTTGATAAAATTAGGGAAGATTCATATGAAGATAGAGATATGTTCATTCTTTTTTGTGTTGCTCTTTATATCGACAATGATCGGATGCACCAAAAATGGTAGCGTGATGTACAACATGTTAGATCTGTTTAATCATAAAAAAGAGTTTCAATGAACACGATTGGTGTCAGTTCGTGGTTGAGCTGTAAAAAATGTAAAGATGATTGGATAAGATGTGATCCAATGTGTATTTTCGGGGGCTGCTTACCTATCTTGTGGTATGTTTAACAAACCCTTTTACATATGCTAACAGTGTATGCACATGTGTTCGTAATGTCAATGCACATGTGTACTGTATTAACTTTTTTAATACAACTAATTACCTTTTTTAATTGTATTAGCTATTGTATTTGGATGCAACCGAATGTCCCGGATTCAAGTATGAACGACGTGCAGCGCCACTTAAATTCTGGACGATTGATTTAATGAATCAAAGGAAAAACCAAGAGATTAAAAATGGCGGATTCGGGCTTGGAGAATTGAGGGATTTATATGATGTTGAAGATGATGAGATAGTGACTGGTGAAAGGGTGGGTGACAAACCGAAGAATAATGATGGGGTTGAAAAGGGTCCGCAAGATTGGTCGTCTGCAGAGGTATATTAACTGTTAAATTCGATGTTGTTCTTTAATTACACTTTGTTACCCAAATGGTATTAAATGTATAATTATTCCATTAATTTGATTTTTTCATGTTATTTAATGGTTTTTATGTTTTTGTGTTTCCTTAGGAGAGTAATGGAATGATTTTATCAATGTTTGCTGAAATTGAGAGTTATCAAATCAAATTGGATGCTGCAATAAAGGAGCACACGTCTAGATACCCATCACATGCGTCTGTTATACCAATTTTATCGAGGTATAAAGAATTTTTTAACAAGTCAGCTGTTAATACCTCAGAAGGAACGGATGGTTTTACAAGGCCAGTGTTGAAAGAAACTGGTAAATGAATACAGTAATTATTTTAAAAATACACGATGGGAAGTTTATTTGGAACGTTAATAAAGTCTTTACTATTAAGAAGTTGCAGGTGTGGCTGACCGGAAAGGAAAAGCAAAGAGTCCAAGTAGCACAAATACGCATAGGGATACTCCTATACAACTACACTTTGCTTCTCCAACGACTCAGCTTTTTGTGAAGTCAGCAGAGGTAATTGAGGATATCCTTTCAGGCGGGTATGACACTCAAAGGCTGGATGATACACCTATATTCAGCCTTGGCATGACACAGAACAAGATGGAAAACCAAGAGAATGTGCAAGCCCATGTTGAAAACGAAACACGTGTTAGTGAAGACGTTGGATCTGCCGGGAAAGGCAAAAGAAAGAAGGTGGGATCGAAATACGTGCAATCTCCCTTTTTGACAAGAGCAGTGAGTGTGAGTAGCTGGTTAAGCAAAAAGGAAAGTATGTTATGGAAATACTTGTCGACTACTGCTGATGACAATACGTACATTATAAATACTTCTAAAATTGTTTAGTTTTCCTATTCTAATACAGTAATTCACAAATAATGTTTTTTAATATTGTCTTTATTATAGTTTGAAAGAAAACTTGTGTTTTTTAATGTTCATACGCAGGATGGCGAAAACAAAGCAATAAAAGGTAGATGATGTAGAGAACAAATCAAGGAATGCAACAGAAGCGGCAGAGGTCGAAGCTACAAATGCGTAAGTAAACATAAATTAGTCGACTTAAATTTAATATTGTTAGGAATTTGTCTATGTTAAGTACACTCGTAAATAGGTGATTGGTTATTTGGTACACTTGTGTATACTTGTATGACCAGGATTAGTTTTGTTTTTAGTATTTTTTTTTGGTCAGTTCACAAGTGTACTGAAGAGCAAAGGAAAGAAAATAAGTCTATAATTTTATGTGCACTGAACAAGGTACACATAAAAGTAAAATTAATTAGGATGTGTACTGAATATCTACACATGTGTACTGAAAACAGTACACATGTATACTATGGTGATCATCTACTGTAATGTTTTTACATAAAGTTTTTTTTGTTGGAAATTTCACAAATTGTACTGAAGAAAAATGTAAAACAAAGATTTCTTTAACAGTAAGCAGATTGTGTACTGAATATATAAACAAATAAGGTTATAACCTTTTTGACTAGGCGGCTTGTATTTGACACTGAATCGGGTGTCGGTTTTTACCATTTTCAAATGAAAGACCTTCCACCAAGCCAGTGGGTGAATAGTGCGGTTATAAATTGCTTTGCATCAATGCTAAACCATGAAGAAAGTCAAAGACTAGCCGGGGAAAATGTTTTTGGTGGTGCGGATCAAGAAAGAGGATTGTAGCCGCGTTTGTGTTGCCACACAGACAGTTTTGTAAGTGATTCACTACTGAAATAAACCTATTTTATTTTTTAATTGAAAACATAAATTATATGCTGATTGTTGTTTTGCGATTATTTACTACATGTTACAGCCAGCTGATACGCGGAATAATAAAGCGTACGGAGATGTTGATCGGGTAGAAAAGTTGAGAAGTTCGTTATTTCTCGTTGTGGATAAGAAGACATTGTTGATGAGTTTGTCAACCTATTGCGTAGTAACCTTCCCCATTCTTGATCAAGGACATTTTTTCATTGTTAGCTTTGATCTGGTAAGGCCCGCAGTAACGGTGATTGATAATATGTCGGCAATTGAAAGCCCGGTCCAACTCATTAATGACGAAAACTTTTTCAAGAAAAGTACTGCGTACAAAATTGTAAGAATCACTATTATGTTTTTTGGTTGTTTTTGGTTGGTAACTTTATTAATGAATAACATTAATTTGGATTTTTGTGATTTTTATTATGTTTTCAGAAGGGCATTTTCACCAAGTATTTGAAACTGGTGAATCATCCAAAAGCTATAGAGATTGAAAATGCGGTCCCGTTAAATATCGACTTTCCGTGGAAGAGTGTGGGTAACACGGTTGATTGCGGTGTCTTTGTCATGAGGCACTTGGAAACATGGTTTGGGGTCACCGAAGGAAAATGGGAATGTGGATTACCTCTAGGTCATGTATAGAAGAAGGCAACATTGACAAAGCTACGCAAGAAATATGCGGTTAAATTGGTGACTTCGAGGGTGAACATACACCGTGACCGTGCATTGGCTGAGGCAGAATAGTTTGAAAAATCATTTTATTTCCGTTAGTGTACGGAAGTTGGTACATTTTTTATGGAAATTTGTGTATAGTTGGGGAAAAAACCATTTGTTTTGTTAGATGTCATGTTTGATTTTAATTACGTTGCTACATATGATTGCATTCTCATTGGCGATTAGGCATTGCAGTTGTATGGACTAATGACAATTTATGATATTACCAATGGCAATACTTTTATTCTGATATGTTTGTGTATTGTTCTTAATAATGCATCTTAAAAGTACCTATGTAGAAAATACATACAGGTTTGATTGTGTGTATGCTTTTATTTTTTATACAGGTCAAATAGATACAGGTTTGATTTGTGTGTATTGAACTAATACTGGTCAAAACATGTTAAAAAACGGTAATTGTGTGTATGCTTTTATTTTTATACAGGACATACATACGTGTACAGTGTGTACAGTTCGCGTATACACATGTGAACTGTAAGTATGTATTGTTTCTATTTGATTGTAATTCGAATCAGTCTACTAATAGAGTAGTTATAAAGCACTTGTTAATGATTGACTAAATGATGTTTTGTTTCCAGAAGACGATCAACATACAACGTGTACTTCCAGAACTGTACATATGCGTATTTTTTATCACTTGTTTATGAGTGACTACTGTTATAACTAAATATGTTGTCTTAGTATGTTGATAATGGTACAGTGTTTGACATCATCCATTTTTAAAGTTTATGAAACACATTTGCAACAAATATAAAATATAGTCGGAAGAAACTGTAACCAAAATGTACTAGTTACACAAAAGGAAAAATGTTGGAACAACAATCAATTGTACAAGTTACAAACTAATACCGAAATATTTTGTTATGCGTCATATAATTTAATTCAAATCATATTGTCATCATCTTCGCTCTCGTTCGTTTGATCTTCACTTCCACTATCGGTTAGGTCATCATACTTGTTTGATTAAACATCATCTCCCTCGCCATCTTCGTCTATAGACGAATCGTCCGTTGTGTTGTTGCCTTTTTTCAATGGGCAATTTCGTTTATCATGCGTTCTCACCCTTTTGCCACAATAGTTGCATTTTCTTCTATGTTTCTTACATTGTTTTATTGCTTTCTCTCGAGGACCAATTGGACGCTTATGCTTTCCACATCCTTTGTTTCGTATTTTCTTTGGTGCGGTACATGATACCTCTCCCGGTTCGGTATGATCAAGAATTTCCAGGTAAACGACAAACTTTTTTTAAGTTCTGGATCCGGTTGAACTTCACTAAAAACCTTATCCTTCAACAATTGTACTTGCTCATCTAATTCCTGCAATTTATCAATCCTACCACGAACTCTATCTCGACACATTTCCATATTCTCAAGTATCCTACGCCAGATTCTTCCACTACGACTCTGATCTACAGATAATCTATTTTCAACGCTATGTACACTGGAAGGCAAAGCATCTCTCCTCCATCTTAGGTGAATGTACCGTCCCGGAATCTTATGAACGTTATGCTGCCCAAAAACGCAGAATATATGACGGCATATATATCCGTTTCTAGTAAAACCCATGCATTCACACGAAGCTAATACGTCTTCTTTGTTGAATGTGACCTGTAATATGTTGTATAAGGGAAAGAATTTTGTTGATAATAATGCACACTTGTATTCTAAGATAATAAAAAGACAATTTACTTAATGTAAAAAACCAACCCTGAACTCATTTATAACTTCTTTCGTGTGGTCTTGGTGTGCAATCACAAAGCTGGTTATACCTTCAGATACATATCGTTCAGCAATATAACAATTTTCGTTGCCGTTGATAATTTCCTTTTGCACATCATAAAAAATTCTCCGTGTGTATATGTCATTTGCATGCCGTTCAATAGGCCAAGATGTTTTGAATTCAGGATTAGTGGTGTCAGTTTTATGCGTTAATCCCCTTTGTTCGTTCCTTATCCCATCAACAGATGTGTCATAACACAACATGAACTGAACCAAGGTGTTGTGAGGACTAGAATTGGATTTGAACAAGTGGTTTGCACTCTCACACCTTGAAGTGGTCTTCATTAAAGTACACATTTGTATCTCCCGGAAATAAGCCGATATCCAGTTCGCACGAATCGAATACATCTCGGCCAACCAGGAATGGCCCTGTAAGCAATATTCAGCAATAAGATTCTGCCATCTAACCTCAAATGTTTGTGGTTCAATGTAAACATTCCAAACGAGCTTGTGGAACTTCTATTTAATTTCCGCATTCCTACTGTCGTTCCCCTTGATCTACATTTAAAAGGGAAAAGTCCCAAAAGTTAAATACAATATCATGCTTTATAAAAGATACACTTATGTACTGAAAAAAAAATGATTTAGATTAGTACCTTAACCGGCAGTTTTTGAATAATGTGCCACATACACAACCTGTGAATTGACTTGTCAAATACCTTTTCGACAGCTTGTTTCATAGCACAGTCTTGATCAGTTAGAACCAGAAGTGGTTGTTTACCATTGTGTGCCTCAAGAAATTTTTGAAGTAGCCATGTATAAGATTCGATAGTCTCATTACGAAGCAACCCTGCACCAAAAATTGTACACCTTCTATGGTGATCGACCCCAGTAAACGGTACAAAAATCATATCATACCTGTTTCACAAAAACGCATTTAGATATGTGTATTAAAAGAAAAATAATCTGTTCAAAATTTGATATCCTACTCACATATTTGTATGATATGTCGCATTGAAGGTAATAACATTGCCAAAAGAATCGTAGTTTGATTTCGACATCGCATCACACCAAAAAATTAATTGAAGTTCGGTATCAACAATGTGGGTGTTAAACGTGTAGTTTTCCTCGTTTTTGCTACGTTCCTTGAATTTGTCAATTATCATCTGGGCGTCCCTATCACCGATAAAGTCTCGGATATCACGGCCACAATTTTGTAGTCGAGAACGGTTCCGTGCACATTGTGATGACCACCTTTTAGAACAACATGTACTTTGTGAGACTTGGTAGGTCCTAGGTTTGTGTTTCGGCATTTTGCTATAAACTCTTGTGTGGAAAAGTCAAGCTTCCTCCTCTTCAATGATAGATCAAGATTTTCAGGGGTAGTAAATCCATGGTTATGTTGCTCTACAAAGTCATAAATCTCGTACTCAGATGAATTTTTTACACGCACGAATTTAATGCATGCCTTGCAGTCTGTGACTTTGACGTTTGACCGTCTTTTTGGTGAACTTGAATTTGCTTGATTAGCCGTACCATCTTTACGTTTTGGTTTGTTAGCTCTTGAACATAATACGTATCGCCTATTGGTAACAATTTTGTCACCTATTTTTTCCTTTTGCGATCTACCAAGACGGGTCCCAAAACCGGCCAGTTGAGCATACTCTTCATACTTGCTTATAGCTTCTTCAATCATACTAAATCTAGCTTTAATAAATGGTTTGAATCCGGGATGGACGATGTAACATCCGTCAAAAACCGGGTTAACCAAACCCGCTTCGTTTATTAACCGAACATCCAGTTAAAACTTTCGTTGCGTATTTAGGAGTTATTTTAATTTTAAATAATACATAATTAATAAACAATTTAGAATTTAAAAACTATAATTGATAAAAAGTGAAAATAAAAAAAATAAAAAAGAAACCGGTTGCCGGGTTTCGAACCCGGGTCAGCCGGATAAAATCTCAAGACCTAACTCACACCCACTTAACCACTCCGCCACTTGACCCATTTGTGTTATATGATGAAACAAATAACATTTATAATAAAACTCGAATTCAAACCCAGTGAATCAGCGCGCCTATTTCGCAGTCGCCGGAAATCCCGACGACTTCGCCAATCATTGACGATTTCTATTGACTTAACGGATGTATTAATCTCAACGTCGGTTATAATCGATGTCTAATCCCGCGACATCAGTCATAACCGCCGGAGAAAAGCTGACCAACGAATCAAGACAGAAATCGGACCAAATTCATCGAAATTCTTTCCTATAAATACACACCCAAGTCTCTGGAAATCTTTTCGCTCAAAATCGCACCATTTCTCGAATCAATTTCACTCGCCGGAAATATTCTGCCATCACCGGACTTTCGCCGGAAAACCGAGACTCACATCAACACGGTAAATACCTCGACTCTTTCTGTTTCAATCCATTGTTAGACTATTACTAACATCAATCCATCACCCAGAATCAATCCCAGACGACGTTGCCGAATATTCTGCTTTCGCCGGAAAACTTCTGGAATTTCCAGAATCACGCTGTGAATCGGTATAATCACCTAAACCTTCTGTTAATCATTGTTTAGTAACTCGATTTCACATCTAATCAATCAAAACTGTTAATCGATCCGAACAGACGGAGTTCACAAAACAGAGCCGACGATCCTTGCTGGAGTTCTGAGAAAGACATCTGTTCGGTACATTCATTTCCAAAACTCTCTCTATTTCATCGCATTACAATCGCTTATAAAGTTCTTAATTGAATTTAACAAGAAACAGTTGAATAATCGTTGTCTGTGTTTTGAACGAAGAAGATGAATTCGAACTAATGTATAAGTGAAATTAAAACAAGACAATAAACCGGGTTAGACACACAGTCCAGCGGTGGATTGTGCAAACACACAGCAAACGTCTCGAGTTCGATCCCTATCACGACCCTATCCTCGGAAATAAAAATGTTTTTTTTTAAACCGAACCGGGTTAACTCACTGTAAGATGTTAAGTATAATAAAAATCAGTATATTAACCAGATTAGACACACAGTCCAGCGGTGGACTGTGTGCAACACTAAACCACAGGTCCCGGGTTCGAGACCTGTTGACGGCACCGGTTCGATATAATTAAAATCTTTTTAAAATAAATGAATTCTGATTAAATTAAATAGTGTATAAATATAATTAAAAACAGAAATATTTCGGGTTAGACACGTAGCTCAGTTGGTAGAGCTGCGTGCACGCGTACGAGAGGTCTCGGGTTCGAGCCTCACCCAGCGCATACATACACATGACCGAACCGGTCAACAGTCAAAGTCAAAGTCAACGGTCAACTGGTCAACGGTCAACTGGTCAAAAAGTCAAAATATTTTATTTTATTTTATTTATTTATTTTATTTAAAAATCAATTAAAAATACTTAAAAATAATATTTTTAAAGTTAGAAAATTTCCTTGAACTCACAAAAATAAACCTAACAATCTCATTAAGAACACTAATTAAAAATATTAATCTCAAATAAAAGTTTATTTATTTATCGAACTATTATGTTATTATTTAGGATAGTTCCCTTGCCGATTAAATCCGAATTCGTGCGCATTCATCATCAATCCAAGAAACGCACCCACTGTGAGTGAATTCTTACAAATTCCCCTTTTTATTCATGTTTTGGGGTGTATCATGTGTCGCTTAAACTAATTCGCTTATTCAAACTAGTGCTATACCATATTATGAACTAAACTTAGAATGTAAATATTGTTTGTGGTTATGTGTTACATATTGTCAAGTTGTATGCAAACTATTTGTTAGGCCCATCAGTTCCTCGTGGGAGACGAGTTGAACAACGCGTGCCTTAAAACTCATTCATTAGGCCCATCAGTTCGTAGAACAACGCGTGCCTCAAAACTCATTCATTAGGCCCATCAGTTCCTCGTGGGAGACGAGTTGATCAACGCGTGCCTCAAAACAATCAATTGTTTTATGTGTGTGCAATATTTAATATTATGTATTTTGTGAATAAATTTACATCTACATTTACTCATATGTGGTTATGCACTTTATTTTATAATCAATACAATAAACACGTTTAAATGTTCTTCATAGGATTCACTCGCCAACTTTTTGTTGACCCAAAAACCATTTTTACACATGATACAGGTGGACAGGATGAAGCAAGGAACACATAGGAAAGTGCCTTAGAAGAAAAATAATGAAGTCTAGAAAGATGTATAGAACATGTTGTACTTGTATGATTTGATTGTATGATCTTCTTTAAAATTGTAATAATAAATATGAAACATTATAATAAATGTCATGAGCTTTGATGAAAACCCAATCATGTCCCGATCACCTTTTCCGCTGCGGGTCGGGGTGTGACAGATTGGTATCAGAGCTTTTGACTATAGGGATATAGGATTGGTTATTAGACCCTTAGAGCCTATACTATAGTTAATTAGATTTTAATTGTTTATGTGGTTACATGCAAACTCATGATGTTTATTTCTTTCATATTTATTACAAACACAAATGCATGCAAACACTTCCAATATTACATTTTGTGATACATAGTGAATTATACTTACAGTCAAACATACATACTTACATACACATTCATCATACACATTTTAATGTTCACATATTCAAATCATCTTCATACTTCCGTTATTCAAGATTTTGTCGCATTTTTCATTTTTCAAATCTCATCAAAGTGAGTTCTGCGACGGGCATGTAGTAACTGTAAGGGTACAAGTACCGGTAGTCGGAACGTCCTGTCTAGGTTGGCATTCGTATAAATCCAATATAACGGACCAGTTTGCCTACCTGGGGACCAACGATGAGAGTACGAAGGACCTATTAGGCCAAAGCATGCCACACCAAATGTCGTTCGGACTAACCCCACTTTGAGGTGTCACCGTGTCCACACCTGGATACATTCCGAATATCAAACGTTACATACATATTTCTCGATTTTCTCCGGGTTTTAGTGTACGTAACCAGGCTAACACATGCGAACCATATGAAAAAACCTAGTAATTATGGGGGCCCACATGATTACGAAGGTGAAATATGGCGGCATGCAAGGCCCAATTACGAGCAAAACCCAAGACATCCTATGGATGTAGTAGATTTATTATTCTATATTTATTTTATGAATGTTCATTCCTAAATACGACACATGACCCCTAAAACGTCCAACTCATACTCTTGATATGTATTCCTTGTAGATGTCTTCTAGTCTCGCTCGTAGGAAGATGAGATCAGGAAAAGCCCGCGAGCGCATGGCTGCCCAAATCGCTCAACAAATGGCTGCCGAAATACCCAACATTGTAGTTCAAGTTCAACAAGCCCTTACCGCTAATCCCGTCAATCAAGAAGATCAAAATGTTGTCAACCCTCCCCCAAATACCACTAAATGCACCTTCAAGCATTTCAAATCCTGCGACCCTCCAAAATACGAAGGGACTGAAGGTGTCACCGTTCTCCTCCATTGGTTTGAAGAAATGGAAAACACTTTTCTAAATTGCGATTGCCCTGATGATCGCAAAGTGCGATATGCTACTGGTCGTTTACTTGGAATAGCACTTACATGGTGGAATACAGAGAAGGCCAAACGAGGTGTTGAAGATGCTATGACTTTGACTTGGGAAGAGTTGAAGGAAATCATGACAAGACGGTTTTGCCCAAGAAGCGAAATCAAGAAATTGGAGGATGAGTTCTATTCTTTGAAACAAAAGGAAGGCGACCACACCACATACAACAAGAGATTCCTCGAGTTAAATCAAATGGTTCCCAACTTGTTCACTCCTCTTTACCGTTTGATCGAGCACTACATTCGAGGTCTTCCTTCAAAAATTCAAGACTCTGTAATAAGTACCACACCTGCAACTTTGGAAGCAGCAATGGAGTTAGCTACAGAGCTCACCGAGAACCGCATACGAAATAAGGACTTCAAGGAGGAGAAGAAGAAGGATAAAGCATCAACTGAAACCTCAAACTCCACCCAAACCGAATCCCCTTCTCAACCCATTTCTAAGAGAAAACGAGATGGGCAACTTTTCGCTGTCACCCAACGCAATCAACCAGCCTCACAAGCCGTACCCCTCCAAGCTATCCCAATCACTCAAGTAGCACCCAACTCAACTTACCCAAATAAGAAACCTTACCTTGGACCTCACCCTCAATGTAACACCTGTTTTTATCACCATCCATCTACCTTACCTTGTCGACTATGTGCGAATTGTGGACGCTATGGTCATTTGAGCAAGGCTTGCCGCACCTCTCAAAACCAAACCTCACCCCCTACTCAAAACATGATCCAAACATATCAACAACCCCAATACCCCATGTTCCCATATGTTCGAGCTTGTTTCAATTGTGGCGACCCTACCCACTTTAGAAACACGTGCCCTCGATTGGTTAACATCATAAACGCCCAAGCTCAAGCAAACCCAGTTAACCAAACAAATCAAGCAAACCCAGCTCCACCGCCAGCAAGAGGAAGAGTTTACAACATCAACGCCAATCCTGTTGAAGATAATAACGGCCCAAACGAACCACCCAACTAGTCTCCTTCACCAAAAATCAAGAATCAACTCCAACCGCTTAGTTTTTATGTTTTTCTTTATGTTATCTCAATTTTCACGTATCTCAATTATAAATTGGAAATTTATCCAAGAATCTTAATGCGAATTACTATTTCAGTTTTGTTTTATACTCATTGATTTAACATTCATATCATCATACCTCACGACGTATCTCAGTCTCATCATTTAAAGAAATTGGGTTGTGTCTCACTTCTACATAGACTAACCTCTCCATCATAACAAACGAGAGAGGTACTGTCATTATTCAAACATGTATACTTTCAGAATTTAGACTCAAGCTTTGGTTGTTGTGTTTGTTTATGTTTTAGAGTCACATAGAACTAACCATAACTCACTGATAAAACCAATGAAAATTTGACAAGAATATGGTGGATACGCCGCTGGTACTTCCTATATATAAGTATTCTTGCCAAAGGATCAGAGGCATTGTCAGGCGGTTATGAGAAGTTCCAGGTAGGATTTAGTAATGTCTTGGTTGAAGTTTGTTTTATACTCACTGATTTAGCATTTATATCATCATACATCTCAACGTATTTCTCTAACAGCAAAAGCATATACTGAAAACAATATATAATATATAATATCCAATAATTTCTCTAACAGTCTACACATGTGATAAAGAAAAACACAAGACTACACAATAGGAGTTGAATCTGGATCTTCGGCGAAGAGGACTAGCTGAGTATCTTCGTTTGGGCCGTCATTATCTTCGACAGGATTGGCGTTGACATTGAAAACTCTTCCTCTTGCTGGTGGCATAGTGGTTGGGTTTTCTTGGTTTACTTGGTTAACTGGGTTTGATTGGGCTTGAGTGTTGATAACGTTAACCAATTGAGGGCATGTGTTTCTAAGGTGGGTAGGGTCGCCACAATTGAAACAGGCTCGCGCATATGGGAACATGGGGTATTGGGGTTGGTGATAAGTTTGGGCCATGTTTTGAGTAGGGGAAAAGGTTTGGTCTTGAAAGGTGCGACAAACATTGTTCACATGACCATAGCGTCCACAAGTTGTACATAGCCGGCAAGGTAAAGTAAGGGGATGGTGATAAAAACAGTTGTTGCATCGAGGGTGAGGTCCAAGATATGGTTTCTTATTTGGGTAAGCTGAGTTGGGTGCCACTTGGGTGATTGGGATAGCTCGGATGGGTATGGCATGAAAAACGGGTTGATTTCGTTGAGTAGCAGCGAAAAGTCGCCCGACTCTTCTTCTCTTAGGATTGGGTTGAGAAGGGGATTCGGTTTGAGTGGAGTCGGAGGTTTCAGTCGATTCTTTATCCTTCTTTTTCTCCTCCTCGAAGTCTTTGTTTCGGATTCGGTTCTCGGTGAGCTCTGTTGCTAGCTCCATTGCTGCTTCCAAAGTTGCAGGCTTGGTACTTATCACAGGGTCTTGAATCTTTGACGGAAGACCACGAATGTAGTGCTCGATCAAACGGTAGAGGGGAGTAAACATGTTGGGAACCATTTGATGTAATTCGAGGAACCTTTTGTTGTAGGTGATGTGGTCTCCTTCCATTTGCTTCAATGAATAAAATTCATCTTCAAGCTTCTTGATTTCGCTCCTTGGGCAAAATCGTCTGGTCATGATTTCCTTCAATTCATTCCAAGTTAGGGTCATAGCATCTTCAACACCTCGCTTTGCCTTCTCTGTGTTCCACCAAGTAAGTGCTATCCCATATAGTCGACCGGTAGCATAACGCACTTTGCGATCATCAGGGCAATCGCAATTTAGAAAAGTATTCTCCATTTCTTCAAACCAATGGAGGAGAGCGGTGACGCCTTCAGTCCCTTTGTATTTCGGAGGGTCGCATGATTTGAAATGCTTGTAGGTGCATTTAGTGGTATTTGGGGGAGAGTTGAAAATGTTTTGGTTTGCTTGATTGACAGGATTATTGGTAAGTGCTTGTTGAACTTGGATTACAATGTTGGGTATTACGGCAGCCATTTGTTGAGCGATTAAGGTATCCATGCGTTCGCGGGCTTTTCTTGCTCGCGTCTTCCTACGGGCGAGGTTAGAAGACATCTACAATGAATACATGACAAGAGTATGAGTTGGATGCTTTTGGGATCATGGGTCGCATTCAAGAATGATCATTTATAAAATAATTATACAAAAATACTACATCCATAGGATGTCTTGGGCTTTGCTCGCTGTTAGGCCCGTCATGCCGCCATACTTTACCTGTGTAATCATGTGGGCCCCCATGAATACCGGTTTTTCATATGGTTCGCACGGTTTCTGCCTGGTTGCGTACACAAAAACCCGGAGAAAATCGAGAAATATGTATACAACGTGTGATGTTCGGAATGTGTCCAGGTGTAGACACGGTGACACCTCAAAGTAGGGTTAGTTCGAACGACGTTTGGTGTGGCATGCTTTGGCCTAATAGGTCCTTCGTACTCTCATCGTTGGTCCCCAGGTAGGCAAACTGGTCCGTTATATTGGATTTATACGAATGCCAGCCTAGACAGGACGTTCCGACTACCGGTACTCGTACCCTTCCAGTTACTACATGCCCGTCGCAGAACTTACTTTGATGAGATTTGAAAATTTGCACAAAATCTTTGGATAATGAGAATATGAAAATAAATTGAATTCATGAACATCGATATATGTATAATGTATATATGTACAATGAATATGTATATGAGCATGTATGTTTGACTGAAATGTAAACAAATATGAAACAAATAAATATCACAAGTTTGTATGTAACCACCTAATCAATTTAAAATTTAGGCAGACTATAGTATAGGCTCTAAGGGTCTAATAACCTATCCTATATCCCTATAGTCATGGCTCTGATACCAATCTGTCACACCCCGACCCGCAGCGGAAAAGGTGATCGGGGCATGATTGGGTTATCATCAAAGCTCATGACATTTATTAAACGTTTCATATTCATTAATACAAATTTAATGGAAAATTACAATAATGTTACAACATGATCTAACTAACAATCTAACTTCTTTGTTCTCTTCTAAGGCATATCCTATGTTATCCTTGCTTCAACCTGTTCACCTGTATCATGTGTAAAAAGGTTTTTGGATCAACATAATGTTGGCGAGTGAATCCTATGGAAAACATTTGAACAATTTATTTAAATTGATTATGAAATATGTGCACAACCAAACATGAGTAAAATTAGATGTAACTTGATCAATAATCATAAGATGTTAAATGAAAACACTCATGAACAATAATGGAACAATTAAAGGCACGCGATGCTCAACTCGTCTCTCACGAGGAACTGAGGGGCCTGATGAATGAATTGCATAAACATGATAATATGAATAACACAACCACAAACAATATAAACTTAATGATACACACATGAATAATAATGAATTTGATGTGAAGCACGCGATGTTCTACTCGTCTCCCACGAGGAACTGATGGGCTTAATGTATGAGTTTCATATGACTTGACTAATAGCAGTAAGTGAATCACAACAATAAAAACAATCTAAGTTTAAATCATGATGTGGTATGGCACAAGTTTAAATAAATAAATTAATTAATTTCATAACACATGACACACCCCAAAACGTGTAATTTAAAAGGGGGAATTGTAAGATTCACTCACAGTGGGTGCGTTCGGTTGATGACGTTGAATGCACGCGATGTGGTTTTAACCACGAGTGAGATTTAACCTAGATAAATCGCCTTATGGTTTGGTAAGTAAACGGATTTTATTAAACTATTTTAGTAGGATTGTTGGGTGTATTTTTGTGAGTTTGAGGCTATTTTCTAACCTTAAAAATGTTATTTTTAAGTATTTATAATTGATTTTTAATTAAAATAATTAAATAAAAATAATAAAAATATTTTATTTTTTGCTACAGTTGACTTTGACCAGTTGACTTTGACCGGCGTTGACCGGTTCGAGGCGTATTGTTGTGCGCTGGGTGAGGCTCGAACCCGAGACCTCCCGTACGCGTGCACGCAGCTCTACCAACTGAGCTACGTGTCTAACCCGTTATATATCCGATTTTAATTACATATATACATTAATTAGAGTTAACAGAAAATCATTTATTTTAAAAACAGTTTAAGCGGACCGGTCTTGCACTCCACAGGTCTCGAACTCGGGACCTGTGGTTTAATCTAACACACAGTCCACCGCTGGACTGTGTGTTTAACATGTTATATATTTCCACTTTTATTATACTTAAATACAAATTATCCGCTTTCATTTCTGACTCTATTTAAAAAGTTGATAATTGTCCGAGTCGATGTAAGAGACCGGACTCGAACTTGTGACCAGCGATATAAACAAACACACAGTCCACCGCTGGACTGTGTGTCTAACTTGGTTATTATTCCGGTTATCAATATACTTAACATATATCTAAGGCGACTCCGGTTCAGTAAACAAAAACAATGGATTTTATTAAGGCAGCGTGTGTGAGACGGGATTCGAACTTGAGACGTTTTGCGTTTTATATGTGCACACAGTCCACCGCTGGACTGTGTGTCTAACCCGATAAATTTCATGATTTTAATTAAACTTATATGATAACAATTCATCATCTTCTTCACTGAAAGAATAACCAGAAATCGGTGATAGACTGGTTCAAAATTTTAAATCAATTTCTTAGCGTTTTAGGTTAATTACTGGTAATATAGAAGTGAAAAGAAAAAGAATTAAGCAAAAGAGGTATACCGACTGGACCCTCTGTTTTCCGGCAGAACTCCGGCGACAGGATTCAACTCCGGCGTCAGGTGTCTTGCAGCAGCAAGTCTCCGAAAAGTTTGGAAAAGGTAAGGGTATCTCCGGTATAAGCTTCAGAGGTTCAGAAAAGCTCGGCAATGGGGAAACCGGTTTTCCGGCGACGAACAGGTTTATTCCGGCGAGTGGAATTACGCCGAGAAAAGGTGTGATTTTTGAGCGAAAGTGTTTGTCGTCGGTTGTGGGTCAATTTATAGGAGAGAAACGAGATGTATTTGGTCTGATTTCGGACTGGGTTCTTTTATTTAAATTTTCCGGCGGTTTTGAAAAGTGTCGCGGACTTCAAACATCGGTTATAACCGATGTCTGATTAAAGGTTTACGTTATAACGTAAATCGTAGTTAAGACTCGCGAGTTTACCGGAATTCCGACGACTGAATCGTTTGGGCGCCGATTTTGAATTCGAAAAGTCACTTTATGAATTAAATGATTCTTTTATATCACAAACAAAGTCCGCGGCGCAGTGGTTTGTGTGTGAGGTGATAAGCTGCTTGCTGATTCGGTACAGACCCGGGTTCGAAACCCGGCTGAAACAATTCATTTTTATTTTGCGATTTTCAACAGTTTTTCAAAAACTAAATATATATTCGCGTATAATAATTGATTACGGATCGTTTAAAAATGTTTTGGACATTTAATTCGCAACGAAAATTTTGACTGACTGTTCGGTTGATAAACGGAGCGGGTTTGGTAAATCCGTTTTTGACGGATGTTACATCAGTCATAACCGCCGGAGAAAAGCTGACCAACGAATCAAGACAGAAATCGGACCAAATTCATCGAAATTCTTTCCTATAAATACACACCCAAGTCTCTGGAAATCTTTTCGCTCAAAATCGCACCATTTCTCGAATCAATTTCACTCGCCGGAAATATTCTGCCATCACCGGACTTTCGCCGGAAAACCGAGACTCACATCAACACGGTAAATACCTCGACTCTTTCTGTTTCAATCCATTGTTAGACCATTACTAACATCAATCCATCACCCAGAATCAATCCCAGACGATGTTGCCGAATATTCTGCTTTCGCCGAAAAACTTCTGGAATTTCCAGAATCACGCTGTGAATCGGTATAATCACCTAAACCTTCTGTTAATCATTGTTTAGTAACTCAATTTCACATCTAATCAATCAAAACTGTTAACCGATCCGAACAGACGGAGTTCACAAAACAGAGCCGACGATCCTTGCCGGAGTTCTGAGAAAGACATCTGTTCGGTACATTCATTTCCAAAACTCTCTCTATTTCATCGCATTACAATCGTTTATAAAGTTCGTTAATTGAATTTAACAAGAAACAGTTGAATAATCGTTGTCTGTGTTTTGAACGAAGAAGATGAATTCGAACTAATGTATAAGTGAAATTAAAACAAGATAATAAACCGGGTTAGACACACAGTCCAGCGGTGGACTGTGTGCAAACACACAGCAAACGTCTCGAGTTCGATCCCTATCATGACCCTATCCTCGGAAATAAAAATGTTTTTTTTTAAACCGAATCGGGTTAACTCACTGTAAGATGTTAAGTATAATAAAAATCAGTATAGTAACCAGGTTAGACAAACAGTCCAGCGGTGGACTGTGTGCAACACTAAACCACAGGTCCCGGGTTCGAGACCTGTTGACGGCACCGGTTCGATATAATTAAAATCTTTTTAAAATAAATGAATTCTGATTAGATTAAATAGTGTATTAATATAATTAAAAACAGAAATATTTCGGGTTAGACACGTAGCTCAGTTGATAGAGCTGCGTGCACGCGTACGAGAGGTCTCGGGTTCGAACCTCACCCAGCGCATACATACACACGACCGAACCGGTCAACAGTCAAAGTCAACGGTCAACTGGTCAACGGTCAACTGGTCAAAAAGTAAAAAAAATTTATTTTCTTTTATTTATTTATTTTATTTAAAAATCAATTAAAAATATTAAAAATAATATTTTTAAAGTTAGATAATTTCCTTGAACTCACAAAAATAAACCTAACAATCCCATTAAGAACACTAATTAAAAATATTAATCTCAAATAAAAGTTTATTTATTTATCGAACTATTATGTTATTATTTAGGATAGTTCCCTTGCCGATTAAATCCGAATTCGTGCGCATTCATCATCAATCCAAGAAACGCACCCACTGTGAGTGAATTCTTACAAATTCCCCTTTTTATTCATGTTTTGGGGTGTATCATGTGTCGCTTAAACTAATTCGCTTATTCAAACTCGTGCTATACCATATTATGATCTAAACTTAGAATGTAAATATTATTTGTTGTTATGTGTTACATATTGTCAAGTTGTATGCAAACTATTTGTTAGGCCCATCAGTTCCTCGTGGGAAACGAGTTGAACAACGCGTGCCTTAAAACTCATTCATTAGGCCCATCAGTTCGTAGAACAACGCGTGCCTCAAAACTCATTCATTAGGCCCATCAGTTCCTCGTGGGAGACGAGTTGAACAACGCGTGCCTCAAAACAATCAATTGTTGTATGTGTGCAATATTTAATATTATGTGTTTTGTGAATAAATTTACATCTACATTTACTCATATGTGGTTATGCACTTTATTTTATAATCAATACAATAAACACGTTTAAATGTTCTTCATAGGATTCACTCGCCAACTTTTTGTTGACCCAAAAACCATTTTTACACATGATACAGGTGGACAGGATGAAGCAATGAACACATAGGAAAGTGCCTTAGAAGAAAAATAATGAAGTCTAGAAAGATGTATAGAACATGTTGTACTTGTATGATTTGATTGTATGATCTTCTTTAAAATTGTAAACATTATAATAAATGTCATGAGCTTTGATGAAAACCCAATCATGCCCCGATCACCTTTTCCGCTGCGGTCGGGGTGTGACAGACGATTGGTGTCCAGTACCTAGTACCATTTAGGGGTTTCGTATACATTGCTGGCAACTGATTCTGCAAATGGTTAAGACGCAAAAGATTTAAAACAGTTTATGACAAAAAAATAATATTACAACTTTGAATACTGTTAATTGTTAATTAGTAAGGATTCAGACATTTTTAAACAAGTTCACACACGTATTTTCCCCCTACTCATTCCTGTATATGAAATTTATACACATGTGTATTGTGATACAAATATAAGAGGGTACAGAAGTGTACTTAACTCTGACATGTCAACGAATACATCAGAATACAAAATATATATGTGTACTGTTCTGTAAACAGCTAGACGATTGGTGACTGTGAGATACAAAAACACATAGTTGTCATAACAGTACACATCTGTAATGTTCTAGGAAATAATTGACAATCATAGAAAATAAAACAATCATATACACTACGCGAAAGAAAACACCATATATGCAGATGATCAATGTCTGGCATACACAAACATCGCAGATTACGAACAAGTGGTTTCATATGTGTACCTGTTCTGAATGATCTAAATACAGCATTCAATTAAAAACACAAATACAGAACCAGAATAAACTCATATGTTAAAATCTGTAGCGAAACAAAAACTGACCGATCGAAGAACTGAACAATAAAACAATAATATAACATGTCTACCGCAACAATTAAACAATATTATAACATGTCTACCAGACAAAATTGTCGAAAATTCCACAAACACCTACGCACCTGGTCGATCCAATGTAGTAATATAAACATTACCGCCATTATCAACGTTGACTTCATCATCGTTAACCATATTCTCATTCGTATTTGTTGTGTGCACATCCATATTTCAGAAACAATAAGAACACAAAAGGAGTTCACAACTTTGCGGCTTAAAATACCCAGTTCAAACAACTTGTCAACAAAATTCAGTGAATTAGCAAAAGTTTTTGAAATATGTATATATAAAAGCATATGAACGAAAGGTGTAATAATAATGAGTTAAACAAACTTTTAGAACAATTTGGAAGATATCTGTCAAATCTCAAACTTATTTGATTGAATTATATGAAACTGGATAACATATACAGAAGATCGAATCAAAATAGTTGTTTTGATTTGATTGTATATAAATTTCGAATCACGTATTGTTAGAACAGAAAATTGAAACGAACTGGATCGTCTACAAAATTTTGGAAAATTTGATACGTAACTGATAATGATCGATTGTTATAGATATGGTAGTTTATGTTTTTGATTTGATCCAGTATAAAAATTAGGAAAGATTGTAACTACCTAGAATAAATTCTGTTTAAAATAAATTGAAAATAAAATTAATAATGTTTAATTACCATCCTGTCCTTGGGAACTAAAAAATAGATCAACGGTCTAGATCAGTTCACACAGTTTATTCTTAGAAATTTGTTCACAAATGATCCTAATCCTATATATTATATATATATATATATATATAAGGTAGAGGATCCTGTATAAAAGACTAAAAGTGTGAAAAGGATAAGAAAGATTATGGTGGTGACACATGTCCCTTTTTATTTTGGTAGTTTAAGGGTATCATTGTAATTTAACTAATAAATCTAATTAAGGACTGAATATTTGCAACCGATTTTAGTCAGTTATTTTAGGGAATTCAAATTTTAATTGTTTTTTAATTGACGGATCATAGTCGCCACCCACATATCATTACGAACAATTATTTATAACATCTTGATCATATTTTCATTCGCGATTATGAGATTTAGTTTATTGTATCTGGATATTCATTAACATCTTGATCGATGGATAAAGATGAACCAGGTATGAATTTTTAGGGTGTCTTTTGTTGTTTATTCAGTCAATGTGTTACAGTTTTTTGTTGTTCGGTAATGAATACTTTTTTTTAATTCTCTATTTTGTTCATATTTTTTTTCATACAATCGTGTTGGGTATGTGGATTTTGAGGTTTAACAAAAGTATGGTGTTTCTATGTTATGGTTGATAATGCTAGTATCATACATATATGGTGTTTTATTTGTCAATTGGTTGTTGGGAGAGGTTATTTGCACAAGGTGTTTATTTTTCCAAAGGGTGTTTTTATTGTACAGATAATTTTGTGGCGTCTTATTTCATTTTTGTTGTAGATTGTTTCATACAATCGTGTGGGGTTTGCGATTTTTGATTTTTTGAAAGTATGGTGTTATTTCTGTTATGGTTGATAATGATAGTATCATACTTCTATGTGTTTAATTTGTACATTGGTAGTAGGGAGTGGTTTTTTGCACAAGGTGTTTATTTTCAAAGGGTGTTTTTTCCACATGTTGTGTTCATATTATTATTTCATATATACTGTTGGGGTCTGTTCATATTATCATTGTGGTGTTTTATTTATATACAGTGTTTTATTTAAAGGAGTATGGTGTTATATATATATATATATATATATATATATATGGTGTTTAATTTGTGCATTGGTAGTAGGGAGTGGTTTTTTTGCACAAGGTATTTATTTCCAAAGGATGTTTATTTAAAGAAGTATTATTGTTTCATATATAGTGTTGGGTTATGTTTATATTATCTTTGTGGTGTCTTATTTTAAAGGAGTTCGATGTTTTTTATATATATAGTGTTTTTCATAGTATATGATCTGTGTAGTGTTTTTTTGTAGTTCTTTATTGTCCTAATTTTCGAACATCTTTAAACTGAATTTAATCAAGTTTGTTTTACTGTAAAATACAACGCACTGAATCACAATACAATTAAAACACAATTGTATGAATATAGAAAAAACACCATGGACTAAAACATCCAAGTGAGACGTAATTTTTTTCTCTACATAAATATATCAATATGTTACTCATATTAAAGATAAAAAAACACTCGTTATTATGTTATTATGGTGTAATTTAAAAAAAAAGTTACGTATAAAAGTTAATGACGTTTAAAAAAAGAGGGAACTTGCATGTGCATTAATGTTAGTTTTTAATTTTAAAATGTTAAATTTACCTTTATACCCTTAATCTAGAAAATTAATTATTTTAATAGTAAACACTATTTACAAGATTGTTATCAATATCTCAACCATTAAACATTTTTTATGATAACTTCACCCTAAATATATATATATATATTATATATATATAATAAAGTAAATGAATAGTAAGTTTAGTATTATAATATTATATATAATTTTATTTATACTTTTAATTTTAATGTTATAATGTTATAGTTATAATAATAATAATAATAATAATTAATTTCTTACTTTTTAAGTTTAATACATTAGCTTTTTTTTTTAAATTTAATGATTTTTTTAGTATCACTGGTTGGGATAGGCTTGATGTCAACAGCGGTATAGAATCGGTACTAGCTAAGTTGAATACATTTTCATATTTTTTTTAATCTTAATGATTTTTTTGTATCACATGTTGGGATAAGTTTGGTATCAATAGTATCGAACTGTTACTAGTTTCGAAAATACCGGTACTATCTTGTTCGGTATCGGTACATAAAGGTAAAAACCGAAAACCGGCACAAGCCTTGTACAGAATACGCCAACAATCGGTACCGAAATAACATTGAAAATATTTTAGTACGGGAAATTCGGTACTGCTACCCGATACCATTTGCTCATCCCCGATCATGGGTACTGTACGAACAACAACGGTATCGTACAATTTTTTTGTTGATTTTCTTCAACTTTTAGTGACTTCTTTTTTGTTTAGTTTTAGGGGTATGGATGAGCTCGGTGCCAACCAATACCGAATCAGTACTGGTACCGTAAATACCGGTATATGAAAGTAAAAACCGGTAGCGACCCGGTACCAGTAACGCCAAAAGTTGGTATCGAATTGGCACTTAAGATCTTTCGGTTCAGGAAATTCGTACCGGTACCGAATATCATTTGCTCATCTCTGACCACATGTTCCATACGAACAACATTATTACCATACACTTTTTTGATTGATTTTCTTTAAGTTATCTTTTAGTGTTTTTTCTACATTTTCTTTTATTCTTGTTAGCGATTCTGTGGCAACGCGTTCGTAGTGATTTCAAAACACATGTAAACACAAACTTAATAACAAAAAAAGTTCTTCGCAACACGGCGATGTCATAAAGCTAGTGTATTATGAATAATTACATAAATGTAAGTTGTTATATTAAAGATATATGTTACTAATAATTACCTATATGTTCATTTAAATCTATACTCTAATTAAGATATGAAATATGTATAGTTGTGACATTTACATAGTTTTTCCATTGTGATAATGACATGAGGTTTGCATTTTATTCTGTACTCAAAAGGCAGTAACCAAATTTGTATACCAATCCTTGCGTGTTTGATTTATGACTCATGATCAATACGAGTGATGAGGTCTGCAAATGATGTAACCTCTTAATAAATATTCAGCCATTTGGTTCATTGAAGACCATCAATTTTGAACTCCTTGTTATATATAAACTAAAATGAACACATAGATCGAATAAACAATTGTGATGTGACCAGCACACTGTTTAATCTAATATCAAATTACATGTATTCTACTTTCATTCTTTTTTTAATACTTTTTTCCATAAAAAAAACCTAAAAGAAACCATTATAAAAATTGATTATTATTTAATAACTTTAATTTATCACAATTGTTTTCTACTTCATGTTTAAGATTGAAATAAATCACTGAGCAGGAATAAATTCCATATGCTCACTTAGGTCACGGAGTAAAATTTATGTTATTCCGATAAAAAATTTTGGAGTAAATTACTTTTTGAGTTTCAGTGTTTTAGTGATTTTTATCACTTGAGTCTAAAATTAAAAAAATTAACGTTCTGAGTCCCTAACCACTCATTTTAGCATTTTGAGTCCAACTTTTTAACACTTGTACTTCTGATTTTGGACTCAAGAGGTTAAACCTACTAAAACACAATGACTCAGAACGTGATAATATAAACACTTAGGAACTCAAAACCTGATAATAAACAGATAGGAACTCAGAACGTTGAACTTTTTGATTTTGAACTCAAGTACTTAAAACCACTAAAAGACAGAGACTTAAAAAGTAATTTACTGAATAGTTTGATTACTGCTGGTAAAATATCACGCTATTAAAAATCAAGGTTTTATTCTGTCAATAAATATTTAAGAAATCATATATATACGTTAAAACTTTATAGAAAAGAGTTCATTCAATGCATTTATCTTGTTTTCGTTTTTGGTGCATGTGCAAGGTCTCCCACAAAAGTAAAGGAGGCAACGAGAAATATAAAAACATATGGTTGTTCACTTTGTTTGCTCCGAAATAATATAATTTATAAAGAAAGGGGGCCACCAAATGGCAAGGTGTCAATTATAATATACGAGAAGCTTTCTTTTTCTAAGGAACTCCAACCGTTCACTCCTGTAATATCAGCCGTTGGATCAAGATCGGACCACCACAGTCGACAGATGATCGACACTTTGGCGTCGTCTAGTGCACGTCAAACGTGGCAGATCGCTTTCGAGACACCCAAACCGGACCGAGTCCCAAGTTGTAAAAGAGTAAGTTGGGCTTTTGTGGTCGACACTGTCTGTGCTGGGGCCCAGTTGAAGTTCTAAAGGAAGTTAGTGGGCCCACTTGATGGTATGTATCACCTAGTGCCTACCCCCTAACTTTTGTTTTAGGACAAAGTATCCTCCTCGTGTAAGTTTTTGTTTCATTTATGGACCTTTTTGTTTTGGCTTCTTTACTTTGTTGTAAGAACGGATTTTGATTTTTTTTTTTAATGATAGGGGTGTTTCAGTATATCGTACTGGAAAAAAGTAAACTTGATTTGAATTCGATCATCATGATTCGAATTTCGTTTTTAAAAATTCGGATTTGTTACGAATTCCAGTCTGGTAATTGAATTGAATTGAATTTTAATCAAATGTGAATATATGATTTTCAGTTAGATTCTAATCAAATCGAAATTTTAAATTTAAATTATACATATTTTTAATTTTTATATATACATAAATATATATACATACACAAATGGGGAAAAGCTTCTAATTTTAGGCCAAAAATCTGAATTATTTTCAATAACTATATCATCATCACGCCCAATAGTAAATAGTCCATAAGCTCATTATTCACAAGTTCATGTAAGAGTTTAATTCTATAAAAAGGGTATAATTTACAGATTATTCCACAAAATTAGAAGTTTTACATTTGATTTTATAGTTCCATATCCGGTTTTTAGATTTTTAGTTCACCAATTCTATAGTTTCATATTTAATTTTTATAGTAATATATTCGATCTTATTCACAAATTAAACAGTAGTTTGAGTGAATTTGATTTCGAATCCATATATAAGAATATTCGAATAAGTTGATTCGATTAACTTGAGAAATCGTTATTTGATTCTTTAAACCTCCATATTCGATAATAATAATTCAATTTTAAGAGTCACATGATGTATGTTTTAGGTCGTTAATGAAATAGGTATGGTTAGCCTTAAATATGTTTTGTTTTACATTTTTTATTAAGCCAGTTGCCTTAAAACGTATAGCATTTATTATTTTAGACCTCCTTTAAAATGCTATATAAAAAATTAAAGCCCGTTATAATATAATATGATTTTGGAGGACGTTAGTAAGTCTCAACGTTCATTCAGATTTAATTGCTTTAGTTTATTTATAATGAAGGAAGATTATTCTTAAAATTTTGATAACTAACGAAACTTGAAGTACTCGAAGAAAATCAGTGATTATACAAAAAGTTATAATAAGTACTGTGAATACAAACGTTTGACTGTTTTTTTGGTTTCCATTTCATATGATGATTTTAGGGGTGCTAAACGAATCGTGTTCGCGGGTTGGCGGGTTCAACCCAACCCGAACCCGAAAATTTTACATGAACCCGAACCCGACCCGAACCCGAAAATCGTATCATATATATGAACCCGAACACGACCCGAAGTTTTGTGGGTTGATCCGAACACGACCCGTTTAACCCGAATTTTTTAATTTTTTTTCTAAAACTAATATATTAAAATTAAAAATTACTTAAAAAACACAAATGTATATAATAATATCATATTTAAATTATAAAATCTATGTTAATTTCTCCTTTTAAATTATAATCATGGCATAAAATACACGCCCATTTAATTTATGAGATAAAATATATTGTAAAAAAATATAATTAGTATAAATGTGTTAAACTGGTCAACCCGCCAACCCGACCATGTTGACCCGAACCTGACCCGTAAACCTAAACGGGTTTGCGTGTTCAACCCGAAACTGACCCGAACCCGGTCAGACGAAACCTAAACCCGCGAATTTCGTGTTAGGTTTGTGTCGGGTTTCCGGGTCGTGTCAGAAATTCACACCCCTAGATGATTGATAAGGAGTTTGGGTTATTAATTTAAAAAATTACATAAGCGTAAATTATTCAAGAATGTTTTTTCAAACCAATAGTCAAGGGGTTTTGTTGCGTCCTTCTTGTAGTTTTGCCAAAATCAAAGATTCACGACTTTTTTATGTTTGATATATAAGTGATACCATTTATGGATGAAAATGATCCTAGTTTTGTGACGGGTTTTAAAAATGATTAAAAAATGCCGCCGTATGTATTATTCATTTATGGCAATATCTGAATAGGTAAGTGTTCTGAACTATTAAGTGTTAAACCAGTAAGAGATCTAAAATCATTAAGAGTCAGCATAATGCTTGACTATTTATAGACAAATGTCTGACTAATTCAAAAAGATGTTTTAACCATTAAAACTTAGTATAATGATTAACCATTCAGAGGCAAATTTCTGAACTATTCAGACATTTGCTTGTGAAACAAACAGTCTAAACCATTAAATATTAAACCATAAAAAGTCTTAACCATTAAAAATTAAAATAAACAGCCCCTAACAGGAGATGTCCCCCTACCCATGTGATTGTTAAAGGGCATTATATAAGGTTAAAAGGGGCATGAGGTTTAGATTCACATTTGCAACATAGAAAGGGGCGTGAGGATATGGGAATTAACTTCACAAACGAATGAAAAAAATTCCACATCACATTGTATTTGACTTTTCTTTTTGAACTTAATTATTTATATTAATATATGGAGATAATGAAATAATTACCTATAAATATGAAAACAAGTGAGTAAAAACTTATGTTTATGTTGTAGTGACATAGCGTGTAAAAACGTGAAATTATAACACATGATATTAGGGATTTAGGGATGAAAATAAACAGAAATCATCAAACGTAAAAGTTTCTAATCTATAATATTCTTTAAGCATGATTTATCAAAAAATAATATTTTACGGAATGTATAAATTTGTTCCAAACATAAAAACTATAAAAGCTTGAAACAATATAAGTTGAAAAGCAAGTGTAAAGCAATTCATTGGTCCCGAAGCACAAAGTTGAAAGGGACTAAACCCGCTAAGTAAAGCAAAGGTGCGGTTACATCGTGTAAACCAAACTCCTATGATAAATGAAGACAAGTCCGTTACATCATGCAAACCACTCTCCTATCCACGAGATCAATGTCAAAAATTAACTAACCGTAACTTTTTTTTTTATTATTCTTTAATAGCAAACACCTAGAAAGACGGAGCGTTTTGAGTCTGTGACTCGGCCCACCCGTCAAAGAGGAAACCCACAACTAGAAAAAAACCCCATGGCTTAACCCAGAGCAAATTGTTTCAGGCAAGGCAAGACTTCAAGCCACGACCTTCCATAAGGGGCTACTATAGGGATGAGCTCGGGTACCAAAAATACGGATCCCGAATTTCTCCAAATGTGGGTACCGATACCGGTATTGAAAATGCTTGGTATGATACTGTATTTGAAGGTAAAAATCAGTTAAATACCGGTACCGTAACAAACTGATACCAAGCCAAAAGTACCAACCCTAAAAACGTCAAATAGTTGGTACCGAAATTTAATCGGTTCGGTACCAAATACAATACTGATATTTTTCGTACCGGTAACGAAAACCGCCAGACCAAATGGCCTTTGGTGTATTAACCTTAAATTGAAACAACACTTGACAAATAAATGACCATTTGAGAATTTTGAAAACAATGACTACTACACCTACAAATTTTACAAACCCGAAGGACGATTTTATAATCAACTCTAAAAAATAAGAAATAAAATCTTCAATACTTTATTAATGACCCCTTTTTTCCTTTGCCTTTTTTCTCGTCCCTTTTGAAACCACCTTTTTTATACATATAAATCATGAAATATAAAAATCTAACTTACTTCCAATTTGCTAGAGCGAGGAGGACCACTTAAACGCTGGCACAATCCAGGTCCCCATAACCAGGCACTTACAATGTCTACATCATAATTTAAATATCTCTTAATTTATACACATGTTAAAATTATAAAGTAACAAAAATTATTCTCGGCTTCAAACACCACCCCAAAAGCCATTATGTTAGCAATCGTCCATAACACAACTTGCCTAAATAACTAAGGTTGAAAGGCCGCGCGAACTGAAACTGGACAGTTTACGTACAGTCTGTTCTTGTCCTGATCCGGTTCAAACCATTTATCTCAGTCCGGTCACCACTCACCGGGCTGGTTTTGGACCCTTGAACACCTTGAACAAAATTCATAAATTTAAACCAAAGGTTCGGTTCACTCATGCATTCGTTATTTTGGGTAGAGGTGAATGGACATTGAACAGAATCTTTTGGTCCAAAACATTGCTATACATACAAGCCCCAGCCAAGGGGAACAAAATCAAAAACTTACTAAACTTAGTTTTATCAAGAAATCCTCCATAATTGATGTCACTGAATCAAGCATAATCTGAATGGGAGTCATAGAAGTCACTTGGGCAGGGTGACATCACCTCCTGTTCGAGAAACTGCAACACTTGTTGCATCGACGGTCTGCGATCCGGGTTCGCATCGGTGCATCGCCCTGCTATCTCCAGAACTGCTTCTACAGTTGACGCATCCGCATCGGTGCACCGCTTGTCCACCACATCTTCCAACTGGTTCTCTTTTCGCAGGGTATTCAACTGTTCATATAAAGGTTAACAAGATTTGACTTTTTTAAACCATCGTATTTGACTTTATTTATAAAACATGTAGGGGTGTGAATTTATGGCACAACCCGAAAACATGACATGAACCTAACATGAAATTTGCGGGTTTGGGTTTAGTCTAGACAGGTTCGGGTCAGTTTCAGGTTGAACCTGCGAAATCCTACTAGCCAAATGGGTCGGGTTCGTTTCGACCATGTCTGGTTGACCCGGTTAAAACCATTTATATTATTTTATATTTTTGTTTTTTTTTCAAAATGTGTTTTATGGCATAAGTTAAACTGGTTTGGTATTTTATGCAATAATTATATTTAAAAAAATGGTATTTTATGCAATTAAAATGTAATTATATAATATACATTTGTATAAATTTTGCTGTTATAATTATTTTGAAAGTATTAATATGTGAAAAAAAAATCTGGTTAAACCCCCAGATATCGTGTTCTGGTTCATCTGTTTGAGATGATTTCGGGTTCAGGCCGTGTTCAGGTTCGGGTAAATATTATGGGGTTCGGTCAGGTTGCACCCGCCAACCCACGAACATAACCCGTTTAGCCCCCCTAAAAAATTGGTTCACAAGTACATACCCAACCAACAACATTTAGGCCTTGTTTCACGAAAGCTGGATCTGTCGGTCTCTTTCCTGTTATAAGCTCTAGTAACAAAACCCCAAAGCTATAAACATCTGATTTCACAGTGGCTCGCCCGCTTTGCAGATATTCTGTTTCACAAAACCAGTTAACGAACGTTACGTGTTCCAGAGTTACAAACACAGTATGTGAAGAAAGTGACAAACCTGGTGCGAGATAGCCGAAAGTGCCGGCAACAACAGTTGTTACATGAGCTTCCTCATCTACCAAAAGCTTAGCGAGACCAAAATCAGAAACACAAGGCTCGAGATTTTCGTCAAGAAGAATATTACTAGATTTTATATCTCTATGAATTATTTCTAGGACTACAATCATGATGCAAATAAGCCAATCCCCGAGCTGAACCGTATGATACTTTCAAACGAGCATTCCAACTTAACGTTTGATCTCCATCCCGACGTTCTAAGAACGAAAAATAAAAAGACATTAGCGAACGTATAAAATTATCTATTCTTCGTTTTTATCAAAGTGTAAGAGTATAAGACTTACCATGTAAGAAACTTTCAAGGCTACCATTGGCCACATAATCGTAGATAAGAAGCTTCGAGTCAGAAAACCGACAATATCCTCGTAGATTCACGAGATTCATATGTTTAACACTACCCAATACTTCCAGTTCACGTTCAAATGCTTGATCTTGACCTTTCTGGGTTTGATCAATCCGTTTAACCGCAAATGTGCCGCAATCATTCATGACCATTCTGTACACGATCCCGAACCCACCAGACCCAACCACATGTTCATCGTCAAGTGACTCGAGCTTCTCTATAATTTCACTTGAAGGGTAAGGAAGATCACCATGGAATGTTATAAGTTGTGTGCCTACAAATAAACAAAAAATCCGTTACAAAATTCATAAAGTTAACTGAAAACGTAGACAAAAAAATGAGTTTTTTTACTTGTTTCTTGGTGAACTTGTTTCTTGACAACCACGTATTTTTTTGCAGCCCTTTCTTTCTTTGTAAGCATCCAGACCAATAGGAACACAAAGAACACAACGGCTAGTGCCAAAGCGGTAACAACGTCGATCAGTGCTCCTTTCAGAGAACGAGATGAACGTTTAGGCACTGCAACGGTTAAAATACATCAGTAAGTTGAGATCAATGATACCCACACAGTAAAATTCCAACTTTTAGTATTTGGTGTTACAAACAGAATTGAAAGTGGTTGCTTGCCTGCTGCTTCATCACTTTCTGCATGTGGTAAGACCGCAGGGAATCCCAACGACGTTTTACACGGTTTGTGTATTTGCTGTCCGCACAGGTCTAAATTACCAATAAACCTACACATAGTGAAACATATTTTCAGAAATTCAAATACTAGAATATCAATTTACAGGGTTGGTAACAGCTTAACAGTTAATAATAGTTATTTACGGTTGTATAAAGTGCAACTTACGAATTGTTTCCGAACTTGGTTAGTGCTCCAAAATTTGGAATTTCACCAGAAAAAAAGTTTGTGGATAAGTTCCTGCAAGTAAATGAAGAGATACTTAGATATCTGGAGCAATGTGATTGTCGAAATTTTCAACAACTTCAAAAACTGACACCGTAATATGTTAATGAACCAACGTACAAGTACTGGAGACGAATAAGATGACCAAGCGATGAAGGTATTGCTCCCTTCAAAGTATTGCTTGACAAATCCCTAGATAATGAGAGCAAAATTTATGATTAAAAATGATACAAGACACAAATTTCAATTGACGAGATTGATGCATACAGATTGTGATTTATTTGTTTTTGTGGGAATGCTAATAGGATTGGGGCAAATTGCTTGCATATTTCTATCCTAGGGAACAAACTTTTATATTCACAGTTTAATGTTATAACTTATTAGTATATCATCGTATTATTTTATTCTTAACTTACACTATAGGCCGCTAAATCGACTATTTGACTTTCCTAAAAGTAAAAGTTGACTAAAAGAACTAGGTACTAGGCAAACCACATTTCTACATATATGCATTTTCTACTTATATATAACAGTAAAACAAAAAAAAACAAGTTAAATCTAACTAAATATATAAAACAAACTTACAGTATACTAAGGAGGGAAAGATTTCCTATACTTGAAGGAATTCCACCCTGAAGATAATTTGCCCTCAAGTACCTAAACAAAATGTCAACATTGCATTGCACATCAGTAAAATGTGATATAATCATTGTACATTGCTAAATCTTACTCACAAACAGATACCCAACAAAATAAACAAGATGTCAAACTTCACAGTTTGACTTACACAGCTCTGAGTTCAACACATTGACCAATTTCATTAGGAATTATTCCATGCAATCTGTTCTGGTGAAGTCCCCTGTCAATAAAACATCAAACAACAACCCCAAACTTCAAATCCAAAGTAACACAAAAACTGCAAAATTTACAACTGATAAATATGCAAATATATACTTACAGTCTCTGTAATCTACTCAGTTTACCAATGCTTGGAGATATAAACCCTCCAATATCCATATAAGGCAAGTTTCTGCCAAAATCCCAAATTTACAACAAAGATTAGAACTCGCAGCAAAACCCAAATTAGGGTTTTCATATTTCTTGAAAAAAATAGAAAACTTTGGAATAAAAAGTGAGTATTTACATGGCTAGAACTCTCTGGTCACTCTGATAACAAGTGATACCAGTCCATTGACATGGGGTGTCATCATTATGCACCCAATCACTCAGAACATTCCTACTGTCATTCAAACTTTCTTTAAACTCCAACAAAGTTAACCCTACAAGAAACAAGAAAACAGACACCCACATTAAAGATCAAAGCTTGCAGCTGAAAAAACACAATCTTTACATTTTAAGATGAAAAAGATTGTTACCATCTTCAGTGAGAGCAAATGAGCATGTGCTGAACAGGGTTGTTGGGACAAAAACAGCTGAGAAAACCCAAATGAAGATCAGATTTGTTGAAGTTGAACTCATTTGGCAAAGTTGATGGTACAAACAAGAGTAGAGCATTCAAATGTGTGCCATAAAATGGAACATAAAAAGGATTCAAATTTAAAGCCACAGTGATGATGTGTTGAGTACGCTGTGCTTTTACAGAGGGGGGATGGTGGGGTTTTGTGGGTGGCGTGACTTATGATGGTGTTTTGGGAAACTAAATATGTAATGTAGTGACACAAATAGTAAATGTTTTTAAAAATAAAACATGAGGTTGTTATTCTAAATTTTAGTTCTTCGTTGGTTACCTAAAAGTTAAATAGTTATTTTGTATTAAAGTTTACAGTTAAGAGTTTGATATTTGGTAATAGAATATATAAGGTAATAGAATAGATAAAGAAATTAAATTGATTATTACCATTTCTTTATATTGATTAATTATAATATGAAAATTGAATAAATCATGTTCTTTGATAACCAGGAAAAGAGGAAAAAATAAAATTGTTGGTGAAACATTTAGGTTTATGTGAGAACGAGCATCTAATGTGCCTTAACGAATGCAGTTCCAACGTGCTAGACGTTGTCTTGGGCCATTTACCACTTTGGTGATTTTGAAGTAGCTCCCAAGAATCTAGCATGCTAAACCCGACGTCGTAACATCACTTTTAGTTGTTTATGGGTCTTCACCATGATGTCTTAATCGCTTGAACCCGCTTGCTCTACTGCGATTGTTCGTAAGGCGGTTGAAATATTGTTGAAATTATTGATTTTAGTTCGCATTGTTCATTTTCTAGAAAATGAAAGGTATCCACCGCAGCTCATAGAGGCAAAAATTATTCACTAATACACATCCAAACACGGTTGCCTTTGGTCGCACCGTTCAAAAAAAGTAATTTTTAGTTGACATAAATTAGTATACGTTTAAAAATAAAGGTGGTTATAGTTAACTTTGGGATGAGCAGATTAGACATGATTTACTATAGTTGCACTTCTCTGAGAACATGAACCATGATGGGAGTTCGTGGAGACGTAAATTAGGGTTGATAACTTTAAGGGAGGATACAAATGTGTTTTAGATAGGTGATTGGATTTTTTTTTTCTTTTTTTTGCATTCATGTTGGGTGGATTTTACATGTGATTGTATTCTTGTAGCTATGTTTAGTTTATGATGAAGTGATGATATATCTTTATATTTTTAGCATGTACTCTTTGATCGCTCGGTTGTTATTGGCACCTTTACATACATGCATACATACATAGATGTTTCATGTAAAAAAACATTACCAATAATAGGATCTTCGAAAAACATAAAGCTACACTCGTGACAATGCAAACTGTTGCACGGGTGTCCACCTCTCGACGGTCTTTGGAGTAGATGCCTCATCCCCTTGCTTTATAGATGTTTGCGTTTGGATGTAGTCAGTTGGATTTCACGTATGGATTGTGATATTTGTGCGGAAGAGAAGGGTGACCAGTGTAACATTGGTGGGGTTTGTGACATTTCGGGGGGGGGGGGGGGCACTAGTGGTTGATACTCGACCTCGTTGGTGCTTTGATTGACATAAACAGGTTGTTTTGCTCGACCGGTTTGCATTATACGAGTGGTTTGGATCAAACACATTTATGTTGCTTGGGAACATGGTGAATGCAAAGAAATATAAAAAAAAACATTAGGAGTTGAGAGAAGACAGTGTAGTTTGATTTGATAAAATGTGATAAGATGTGTATACATACATACATATACAATGTTTTTAAACTTTAAAATATTTCTTTAATTGTTATCATTGTTCAATTGTCAGTATCAATAGGGATTAGGCCTCGATTTTCTCCTTGCCCGGTGATCGTTAAAGTATTCACAAAACAAGGGGCAACACCTCACAATGGCGCCCATGGCCAGTGTTATCGGCGCTAACACGCTAAGATGACGGTTGTGACTTAATCTTATTTCGCTATGGCAAATCAGTGATCACGTAATAATATATCATGGTTAAAAATATTTAATAAATAATTCTGATTCAATAGTCGAATATAGAAACTAACAATCTAATATTTAACTTAATATTTAATATAGAATTTATTTAAAGTTAAAGAACAAAAAACATGGAGCAAAATCTGCAAATATAACAAAATTAAGTGGGGAATTGTGCTTAGGAAGAGAGAAACGAGCCATTACTAAATGCAAAATTCAAAAAATATAAGGTTGTCTCACTCTCACCACCAGAGAATGTGATCTTCACGCTCTTGACTTAGATGACGTGGCAAATTTTAATTGGACGCTCAACGGAGAGTGATATGTGAGAGGTGTTGTAAAGTGGGAAGGAGGAGACTTAAAGACATTGATTCAAAAAGTCTTTAACGGGACACTGACCAATTCTGATCCTTCACGTACATCCAAATCTACGATCTTTTTTTTTAAGTTTATATATTCACATTAAAAGTTATTTAACATATTATAGATACTTATTTAGTGTTGTTTTTCACTTGTGATATTTGTTGGTTTTTCTTGGTGATGTCATTTGTCTTTTTTTTCCTTGATGCGTCTTCACTCTTAGTGTAGCATTATACTGGCTTGGTATTATTATATATTGTTTCTTATTGCCGTTAAAATAATAAAAAAAATAGTGTTGTTTTTCCCTACCAAAGCTTTTGTTTCAAGGACATGAAACAAATTACCGTATGCTACACTATTTCGTATATTATTAGGTTAGAAACTCGTGTCTTACACGGGTTTGAATAAAATAAATATACTTAATAATAAAGATTAAAATGTTATAAAACAGTTTTTGTTATAGGATATTATTGATTTTTTAATTAAAATTTTAAATTAGAATCCGAAAGTAATATATTAGTAAACTTAATACATAAACCGAAAGTTAATAACAAACCTGACTGTGAAATCAAACCTATGACCATTTTGATTGGTTTCATGATTTTTAAATCGAATTGTGAACACCCTTGGTAATAACTAATAAGGTTAAGTTGTTTTTTTTATAATCTAGTGTAATTCAGTTATTAAAATAACTTTTGAAATTAACAGAAAACCACAAAGTTTGATTTTTTTTTGATGAAGATATAACTTAATTAGTTTTATTATATATCTAGAGTTTGAACCCGGGTTATAAACCCGGTTAAATCAATATTTAGAGATAACAAATATACTTTATATACTTTACATATTATAAAATCATAATTTTTCGCTTATCTTTGATTTATGTAATATTTCATTTCTTAACTATTTCTTTTAGTTTCTCTTTTTATTAATAGCTATTGATCTAACTACATCTCCCCACAGGTATAGAATCCAAAAGAAAGTGAAATAAGAAGGGGGAGGGGAATAAATCTTCAGCTCACTAAATTATAGCATATGACACAAAATGAGAACAACAACAACAACAACAATAATAAAAGTGTTTTATGCAGTTCGGTAGATAATTTGTAGGAACACATTTATCACAGGTCATGATAGCGCTAGGCTATAAGCCGGTTATCTTTTATGTAATTTCATTAGTGTAACATCCTGATTATAGAACCAAATAATAATAATAATAATAATAATAATAAAATCATGAATAAATTGAATTTTCTTTAATTGGAACACAAAAAAAAACATAACCTTAAGAATATTAATAATATTATGAAATTTGGACAATAATCAAATGAATTCAATTAGGAACATTAATAAAATCTGAACCTAAAGAATAAGTAAGATAAAAAAAAAACTTATCTATAATTATAGCTTATCATTTATTAGTTAGAAAATATAGAAAAAATATTTAGATCTAAAGAGTACATAAAATAAATAATAAAACTTATCTATAATTATGGCTTATCGCTTATCAATTAGGAAATATATTATTAATATTTAAACCTAAAAGATATTAACTAAATTAGAGGGAAAAAAGGGCGGGAAAACAATTTTGAGGATGCATGCTATACTATAGGTTTACTTTATCATATAGTATAGATTTTTATAATGGTTTGTATGTAATTTTTTTAACTTGTTCAATATATAATTCACGCTCGGTCTATGTGATGAAACACATTAATACTTTGAAACGAACATCGCCCATTAATAGTTGGTGCTTTACGCAGACCATCTCCAATTGTGGTTTGTGAGTTTTGATGATAGCACATGTGCAAGAGAGATGGTCACAGTGGAGGAGAGAAGCCAAAAACGCCGAGTAGAGAGGTGGTAATAAGGTATGTGTGAACGAATGATCAGTTGAAAAGAAGTGAGCATTATATTAGAGATGGAGGAGAGTATAAAATAAAGGCAAGTTTATCGGAGGAGAAGAAAGTATAGGGGTGATTCGTAGAATGTAGATGCTTTAATTGACTTAAAAACGACCATCACCAGCTCCACCACAATAGCTCTTCTTGATTTAGGTGTTAATTTGTAAGCACAAAGTCCGAAACACTAGCATTAACATTGCTTGACACCTTTTGCCTCTTCTTGATATTCATATAATTTTGTGTTCCTTTATGATTGATATATAAGGTGAAGATATACTAGGAAGTTTATTTGGGTAGGAAGGTTAGAAGTAATCTTGACCATCCAATAAGTAACTAAGGGCTTAGATTAAATGGATTGAATTGATCAGTGACGTGAGTTTTCATTAAGGGTATTCTAGTCCTTCCAAGTCAAAAGCTTTTTCTCTTCCAATTCCCTATCGTTTTTAAAACGTTAATAACTCTTTCATACGACATTACTTTTTTTATAAAAATTTCATTATAAAAACGAGCTTTTTAATCTTTAAAACGAGTATACTATCGCTATACTTTTGAAAAAGAAAATTCGAAAAACTAGATGCATAAAACGCAATGGATAGAACAACACACTATAACCCAGGTTCTAAAACGCAATCGGGTTTCACATGGTCGTGTTTATGTTTTACATGGTCATGCCAAAATTATAACATGATCATGTTTATGTTTTAGCCTCATCATGTTCTTTGCACTCAAGTTCTACAATAGTACACTTCATGTCTAAAACGCAATGGGTTTCGCATGGTCATGTTTCTGTTTTAACATGGCCATGCCTCTGTTCCAACATGACCATGCTTATGTTTTTGCATGATCCGTTATTTCACTCCAGGTTCTAAACGCAATGAGGTTTTAAAATGGTCATGTTTATGTTTAACATTGCATGTCTTTGTTCCAACATGATCATGCTTCTATTACATGATCATGTTCTTTACACTCCAGTTCTAAAACGCAATTAAACCCAAAATCAAGATTTTGCACTGCTTATTCTAAAAAGCAATGGATTTTAACATGGCCATGTTTATATTTTAACATAGTTATGCTTTTGTTCCAACACGACAATGCTTCTATTTTAGATGATCATGTTCTTTGCACTCAAGGTTGTAAAACGCAATGAAACCCAAAATCAATATTTTGCGCGCAATGGAGTTTTAACATTGCCATGTTTATGTTTTAACATGGTCATGCTTTTGTTCCAACATGACCATGCTTCTATTTTAGCATGAAACATGTTATTTGCTCCAGGTTGTAAAACGCAATGAAATCCAAAATCAATATTTTGCACTGCAGGTTCTAAAAAGAAATGGAGTTTTAACATGGCCATGTTTATGTTTTAACATGGTCATACTTTTGTTCCAACATGTCAATGCTTCTATTTTAGCATGATCACATTCTTTGCACTCCAGGTTGTAAAACGCAATGAAACCCAAAATCAATATTTTGCACTCAGGTACTAAAAAGCAATGGAGTTGTAACATGGCCATACTTTTGTCCTAACATGGACATGCTTTTGTTCCAACATGATCATGCTTCTATTTTAGCATGATCATGTTCTTTGCATTCCAGGTTTAAAACAGAATGAAACCCAAAATCAATATTCCAGGTTGTAAAACACAATGAAACCCAAAATCAATATTTTGCACTGCAGATTCTAAAAAATAATGAGTTTTAACATGGCCATGTTTATGTTTTAACATGGTCATGTTTTTGTTCCAACATGACCATACTTTAATTTAGCATGATCATGTTCTTTGCACTCCAGGTTGTAAAACGCAATGAAACCCAAAATCAATATTTTGCACTGCAGGTTCTAAAAAGCAATAGAGTTTTAACATGGCTATGCTTTTGTTCCAACATGTCATGTTTTTGTTCCAACGTGACAATGCTTCTATTATAGCATGGTCATGTTCTTTGCACTCAAGTTGTAAAATGAATGAAACCCAAAATCAATATTTTGCATTGCAGGTTCTAAAAAGCAATGGAGTTTTAACATGGCCTTTTTATGTTATAACATGGTCATGTTTTTGTTCCAACATGATCATGCTTCTATTTTAGCATGATCATGTTCTTTGCATTCCAGGTTGTAAGACGCAATGAAACCCAAATCAATATTTTGTACTGTAGGTTCTAAAAATCAATGGAGTTTTAACATGGGTATGCCTTAGTTCCAACATGATCATGCTTCTGTCTTAGTATGATCACGTTCTTTGCACTGCAAGTTCTAAAACGCAATGGGTTTTAACGTGGTCATGTCTTTGTTCCAGCATGATCATGCTTCTATTTAGCATGGTCATGCCTCTACTTTAAATCCAGAAGAACAAAAATGAAAAGAACTCTAACTAAAACATAATGAGGTGAAAAACACAATTGAGGTTTGATAGCCTAAAACGCAATGAAAATAAAAAAAACACAACTTACAAAAGAACTTCGATTAACAAGGGTGGACGGAAAAAAATCTCCGACACACTGTGGAGAAACTTGTTGTGGTGGAAGTGAACGGTAGATTGTAGAATGGTGGTTTCATATCTGAAAAACCCAACTGGTGGTTGAAGGTGGTGGTGGTTTCAGATCTAGTTTCCGGCAAGATGGTGGCTATCGTAGGTGGTAGCGTTGGTTGTAATTTGATAGTTTATACTTTTGAAAATGGTGGATTTGAGTATACGGGGAAGAGAGATGAATTGCAGATGCTGGGTTTTTTGAAGATTGTGAGTTTTGACTAAAATGTCGCTCCTTATATTTTTTCAACTTTGCCACATGTCTTCCTCTTATGCTCTTCCTTTCATATTTGATCTCACCCTTGATATATAATATAAATTAGAAAAACACAGTTAAAACGTTCACTTTATCTTTAATAATTAAGAACGTTTCTTTTCTATTTAATAATTAAAACGTTTAAAAAATATTTACCTAAACCTATTGCCATATCATTGCTATGTTACTGTCACATAAGAACTTGACCATTAATTATATATTCGTTAAAAATGTGTTGTGGATCAACTAAACACCCACTACCAATAAAATGGATAATAATAACGATAATAGATAAAGCAAAAAACATGTGATTGGTTTAGATTAGGATGGGTCCCACCATCATTACTTTTTTCTTCCCATTAACATAGTTAACCCATTAGACCACACGTGTGGGTGTGGATTTGTGGCGTTAGACTTTCCACGCCTCACACACCATATCGGGCACGACATGGATGTCAGCGTTGTCATGGGGGTTAGTCGAGCTTCAAATCGTGTGGACATGCCACGCTTCTACATGCCGTGAGATCTAGCCGTTGTGTTCAACGTTATTTTGATTTTTGATTTTTTTTTACTTTAAAATTAATACACCCCTAAAATACCTATTCTACCTTTTTTTTACAAATCTTCAATACTCTCAATTTCTACTTTTTTACTATATATCTCTAAACCTACAAAAAATGGCAATGATTCCGTGGACTCAAGAAGAAGAAGGTATCACGTTATGCGAGTCGTGAGTCGAAGCGCTTAGCCACTACACGCCGCGTAATCTTTCGAGTGGTTCGTTTTGGGGGAGAATTTTCCGTCACTTTTGCGCATATAGGGGTGACACCACCCGAACCATGGACACAGTTTTATTCTCGTTTAGGTCTATCTGTTTAGATAGCGAAGATTCGAGACGGTGCACACCGTAGTGGAAAATGCGGGTGGTGATATTGGGGAGGACGACATCATACAAGTCGTCCTTATCAACTTCAGGCACGATTACGACAATAAATTCAAACACACTTTAACGTGGCAGATAATTAGATTTTTTATTTAATAATATTTATTTTTAAGTTTTATTTTAATTATGTAATTTTTTTATCTTGTCTCGTGTAATTTTTTTTAATTTTTAAATTTATGTAATGTTTTTAGTTTTAAATAATGTAATATTTTTAATTTTAAAATTATGTAATGTTTAATTATTAATGTTATTTGTTTAATTACTATTAATGTTTTTTTAAATTAAATAGATTTATATAATTCTTAAATATAATTTAATAATAAAAAACCATGCCACGTGTCAAATAACGCCAGACTTCCACACACGTCTCACACCTCCCGTTTTTGCACCACTACCCTATTTCTGACGCGTGTTTAAGTGTCATCCACATGTCGCATAACGCTCTATTTTCAAACCGCTCAATACCGTATAGTCTTAACATAATCTCCAATCACCACCACGGTTAGCTAAAGGGAGCGGTGTAGCGGCCATTAAGCATAGGCCATTAATGTAACCTTAGTTAACCCATAATAACCAACCTTATGACAATGGACTTTAATTTAGTTAACAAGTACGTGCATTTAAAACACTAGATTCGGGTTTTAAGGGTTTTGTTTTTGTTTTTCTTTTATCTTTTCCTTTTTTTTTCATAGAATTGAAACCATACATAACAGTTTAATAGTTTCAATTTGGGTGAAGGGTTAATTTGGTTGTCAATGTGATATAGTTGGGGAGTACTCTAACATATGGGTCGATAACGGTGACATGGCATGTTAACCAGTATTACACCCCACTTCATACTTGTGTTAAAGAGTGTTGATGCTATCCGTAAGGGTTAGTGCCCTCTAATGGACATTTTCTGCAACATCAACATCATAACGTCCCTTAAAAAATGGTGTAGTGGTTAACGCCCTCATGACTTTACAATTTTGTTTTTCTTATTGGGCATTATACTAGAAATGTCTCTCTCTCTTCATGCCCCTATAAAGCCCACGAGGGTGGTGTTGGGAGCATTATCAAGCCACTTCACTCCCGTATAATGTCCATTACTCATGGTCTTAACATGTTAATGAGATGTTAAGAGATTTTCTTAATTTGTATTTTCCTTTTTTATACCCAAACTACTAAAAAAATAAGGTTAGGTAAAGTTAAAAAGATTAAACCATTTAATGTGAGAGAAAGTGAAATGGAGAAAAGTAAATAATGGGCTAACGAGAGTTACACAATATACCTAAGGCCTAAGGATCAGAGTATTCATTAGGGTAGCTTCAAATTAGTTTAGAGGAAAACCATATTTTATCACCTGTAGCTATAAATTGTTATATGATATTAAAGTATAAAACTTGGGAAGAAAAAATATATTAGTTATTATAGTTATTTATTAGAAGTATATATTTTTATTCACTACTACGTAGCAGAGTAAGAAAGACAATTAGAATGCTGTTGGAACTGGACAACTAAAAGTAACCTTGCCAAATCAGACTATCAATTATCATGACATTGTGGTCCAATTGAGGTTGTCTACAAACTTTACTGGCAATAGGCTGATAAGTGAAAACCATATGGCTAAGTTGGTTGAAGCCAGGGGCGGACCTAGAGTCATAGAAGGGGTAACCTACGTTGTCCTTTGACGCTCTGACGTAACGTTTTTTCGATTTTGTTACCCATTTTCATTGAAACGTTATCCCTATGCGGATTTTCTAGATTCGCCACTGGTTGAAGCTGTGATGTCAAGGATCACGATTGCTATATGGAGGTCGCCTACCTATAGTAAGTAAGCTGTTTTTTCTTCCTCAAAATTATGCCTATAAATCATTTTAGTTGAACATCGACGACATAAACCTATCAGAGTAAGAAGATATAGATCTCTTTTAATGCATGAAACAAAATATATAACGACACCAAATTAATTCAAGAGTTAATTCAAATTTAATTTTGACTAGCTAGATAGAGTCAAGCATGCTAGACCAAGACACCTTAAAAAGTGCATAACTTGCGTTACGCTCTGAGTAACAAGGTGCAAAATTGGTTGACGAAATGGGCTCGGTGAGCTGGATTATGTGTGTCACATCCTACCGAAGGCGGAAACACGAGGCGTGACTCGAAAGGTTACATAGCATCCGATTAGCAAACATCTAAATTTTTGAAACCATTATTGAGATACCAAATGTGTTTACATAACCCGAATAAAATAATATGTGAAAAACATTCAATCCAAAATATAATGTTTTAAAAAACCAAGGTTTTGACTCTTATATCACAAACACGTGTGGGGAATACAAGGCAAAACCCGATCAAAAAGGTATATAGCACCTAAGATGGATGCTTTTACTCCAAAAAGCTGTGAAGCGTTGTTCTCTTATCTAAAAACATACTTGAAAGCTTAACATAATGTTGGTGAGTTCACAGCTTTGAATAAAACAAATAAAACCTTATAATTTGAAAATCTTAGGAATCAATTTCATGACTAGGTAATCATTTCTATTTTCCACTCACTTATATTATTTAGACTTACCTGTAAACAACCTAATGTAAACGTTACATTATGCAATAATAGTCATGTTTTTCTTTCAAATACTGGACTTATCTTTCATAATTTCTTCATATAACAATTACTAGTATAATATCATTCATACTTTCTTTATATAACTATTACTGTTATAAGTTTCACATGTAAACCTTCGTAAAACTTGTAATATGACTTTACTCTTAGTTTGATTCCGGAGACGCACTTTATTTCCGGCACACAACCGCCAACGGCAAGCGAATCGAAGACATCACGAAAGAAAACATGCGGTGATAACAAGCGTGGCTCCAAGCGAATCAAAGAGGAGGGGGTCGACAAAACGCATGAGAAGTGGACAAGTGATCATGAATATGCCTTAGCACAAACATGATAGTTTTCGATTGTTTTGATAATATTTACTTTTTATTTTTTATACGTCTTAGATATGCACATTATTTCCTTATATTTTTTTTTCATCCTACATTATTTATTTTTTAACGTTGATTACATATTTTTTTAATAAAATATTTACTTATACACACACACATATATATATATATATTAATAGCAAATGGATCAAAAGGCTAGAGATTGTTGGAAGAGGGTTCGAGCGAAGTTTCACGGAGTTCTGCAACGAGAAGAGTACCGTGAATCAAACAAAATATCAGGAAATGGACATCGATGAAACAAAGAGTCAATCACTATAATGCGAACAATAATCGCCTTGTTAAAAGCCTTAACCGAGGAAATGGAAGAAATGATGTGGACTCATGGTGGAGGCTAATGACCAATTTAGAGCTCATACAATGCCCCCTTTGGGATGGAAAGATATGAAATTTCTTAGAAAATCCTCAAAGTAGCAGTTAATAGCAATGATAACACCACCCAAACCAAAGTCCAAATGGTAAAAAACTACCTCATCAAACGAGCATAATTCCTCCTAAGGCACATCAATGATTGTTCCCATATAAATCTAAACAAGTTAGACTTGGACAACGAAATCGAACCGGAACTGAAACCAAAACCACTAATCAGCCCAATGAGGAGAGACAAAAGCAAAGCAATGCACAATAATCTCAACATTATCCTCCAAAAGTAACATCTAAACCTGATAAGTTGTCGTTGTCGAAAGTTTGGATGAAAAAATTGACCACTAATCGGGTTTAGAGAAGGTGAATGCATCCGGCCAACCTTGCTTTCTTCCAAAAGGACTACTTGGGTGCCAAAGCAAGATCAAGTACTTTTCAAGCAAATGAAACAACAAATTCGCGAACGCCACAGCAAAACGAATTTCAATTAATCTTAACTTAAATTCCTTTGTAGTGGTTTTTTTTAAAGTTTATTTTATTTTAAGCCTTTTTTAATTTTAATGCAACTTTTAGCTTAAGTATCTTTTAATTTTAGTGTAGTTATTCCATAACGCTTAATTAGTAAACAACATAGTTATTGAACGTCTCTGACTTGACATTGATATGATTAGGGATGAGCTCGGTATTGGTACTTTGATTAACCGAATTTTGCTAAATATGGGTACCGGTACCGAAAATGTTCGGTACGGTACCAGTATTCAAGGGTAAAATTCGGTAAATCCGGTACCATACCATACTGATACCGAAAGTATCTGTACTGGAAACGTCAAATAATTGGTACCGATTCGGTACAGAAAATTTGGTACCGGGACGGTATCGATTTGATACCGGTACCAAGTACCATATGCTCATCCGTAGATATTACATCAATTTTTGCTAGTTATTAAAATCAATTGTTAATCCACAACATCCATTCTTAATGCTAAAGAATGTATGTATATGTCATATATGCATTTAATGCTCATATTGCTAAAATCACAATGTGTCAAATATCTATAAAACTATAGAAAAATTTCTTCACATGATCATAAATTTCAAGTAAAAATCAGTAAAAGTAAAATGATTTTAGGATACAATAAGTAAGTCATGGCAAATGCCTATAAAACTAAAGAAGATTTTCTTCACAAGATCTTAGATTTCAAGTAAAAATCAGTAAAAGTAAAATGATTTTTAGCATACAATAAGAAAGTCATGGCTGTTGGACTTTCCCTGCCAAAATTTAGGATCCACAACAAACCTCCTGCAATTCTTCACCACACATTATTGTTCACCAAAACGCACGTGAATACAATCACCAGTCGCCACTCTCTTATTATACTATTTTATCGCATAATTTGTTAATTACGACTACAAAACCCCAATTTTGCATACAAGTAGAATAAAAATGGAAAGCGGCCGCCATTCTTCTTCTTCTTCTTCTGCCTCCATGGAGGAACAAATGGCTGCGCCGCCAAAAAGCAAAGGGGGCTGGAAATCCGTCAGATACATGATTGGTAACACTAGTTTACGTTACTTATTGACTTATGATGATGGTTTTATTGTGTGACGATTTTTATTTTCAAATAGGGAATGAGTCATTTGAAAAATTGGCGTCCATGAGTTTGGTTATGAACATGACGGTTTATTTACGTTCCAACTACAACATGAGTGGCATTTTTCTTGTCAATGTGGTTACCATTTGGATTGGAACTTCCAACATTTCATCACTAGCTGGTGCTTATGTGTCCGACGCGTATGTGGGCAAATATCGCACTCTTCTTTATGGTTCCATTGCGTCTCTTATGGTACGTACCGAGCACAACCTTTAGTCGTATTCGTGATGCGAACTAGTATTTATTTGTCAAAATAAAAAGGTTTGGATGTTTGTTTCTAGTTGAAGTAGTATCCGTCGTGTTAGCTAAAACGTCATTCTTACGTTCAAAAGTACCTCCACTTATATGGTTAGGAATTAGCCGGCTTGGAAAGTCATATAAAGTAAATCGAAGACCATAGGCCAATCAATCAAAGCGCAAAACGTGTAAAAGTGAAGGCTAAGCGTTAACTAGAAGCTAAAAGTGGGTGCTACACCTTAACCGACCTTTAAGGCTCTATTGGTTTTTTTTCGTGGACTCATAGTATTTTTCATAGTTTTATGTGACAACTAAGGCTCAGCCTCATTAGCGGCTTATTTGATATTGCTTGATTAAATGACTATTTTTGTAAAAGAAAGAAAAAACGGTCAACATGTGTTTTTGGATGTTTATTCTAAAGGGTTAGTTTTGGATTTTTTTTAACGGTAAATTTGGGTCAGTAACATATCAAATTGTATAAACAGGGTATGGGGATGATGACGTTGACTGCCGGGTGTACCACATTTCAGACCACCCAAATGCACCGACCTGTCTAACTGTATCCAGCCGGAAAACTGGCAACTAGCCATACTTTTCGCTGGACTCGGCCTCCTAGCCATAGGAGCCGGCGGTTTACGGCCGTGCGGTATCGCCTTTGGCGCCGACCAGTTCGACACAAGCACCGCCAAAGGACGGAAACAACTCGAAAGCTTCTTCAACTTGTGGTACTTATCATTCACTCTAGCTCTAATTGTAGCTCTAACCGGAGTTGTCTACATACAAACAAACATCAGCTGGGTCATCGGGTTCGCAATCCCGACCACCTGCCTATTGTTTTCTGTCATCATTTTCTTGATCGGTCGGCATATTTATATCATGAAGAAGCCTGAAGGAAGTGTTTTCTCAGATATTGTGAAAGTGATAGTTGCTTCAATACGAAAACGCAAAGTAGCATATGATGATCAATCAAAAAGCTCATTTTATAACCCTCTTGATCCTCAACAACAAACCAATCGTGTAATTCAAACACAAAGGTTCAAATGCTTAGATAAGGCAGCCATGATTGTTGACTCAAATGAGCTCAATTCCAAAGGTCTTCCAGAGAATAAGTGGAGATTATGCAGCGTCCAACAAGTCGAAAACTTGAAATGTGTTGTCGGAATCTTGCCGGTTTGGGTGTCGGGTGTTGGGTGCATGCTTGTGATCGACCAACAAAGTACATTTGGTGTCCTTCAAGCCATACAAATGACTCGAACAATCGGGTCTAAATTCACCATACCGCCAGGTTGGATGACTGGGATCGCGATGGTCACATTGTCAGTATGGATTTTTATTTACGAAGGGATTTACGTCCCTAAACTTAGGAAGCTTTTAAAAAGGAATCCAAGGTTAACAATGGTCATGAGAGTAAGAATTGGCATAATTATGTCAATCTTATGCATGGTTACAGCTGGGATTATCGAAAGAAAACGTAGCGATTCGCGTTAAACAACAACGCTTACATCGCGCCGATGCACGTATTTTGGCTGATTCCTCAGTTCATGTTTTCGGGTTTGACAGAAGCATTTGATAGTGTAGCAATCATGGAGTTTTTCACCACACAGATGCCAGAAAGCATGAGAACTGTTGCCAGTGCCATGTTTTTCATCACATTATCGATCTCGAGCTACTTGAGCTCGCTCATCGTTAATATAATTCACAAATTAACCGAAACGAATGGGAGAGAAATCCGTGGTTAGGTGGTCATGATCTTAACAAGAACAGGCTGGATTATTACTACTACATTATCGCGGGTTTTGGGGTTTTGAATTTGATTTATTTCACATTTATTGGTTCCAAATTTGTGGCTCCGGCGAAGATTATGGTGGTGGTGGAGGAGGAATTGCAGCAGGTTGAAGAAGGTAGCGATGGAAGAAATTTGTTTGGGATACCATGAGTTATGAGATAGGAGGAGGGTGGTGTAAATTTGTTATTTATGATACTTTTTAATATAATCTACTTGGATTGTGAACATTTTTTTGTAATTTACCTTTTAATTATGAATTCAATTCTTCATTAATCATCAAGTACTATGGTATAGCGCTATAGCCTATCCAACTGTCGTCGGTAGTCTGTCTGATGTAGAGGAGAGAGAGTGTCGTTAAAGACAGGTGAAGAGGCGTAGCCGATAAAAGATTGTTAAGGAGATAAGAAAATTCATAATGGAACCACTGTATATTTGTGAGTGAGTTACTTATATTGTGAGGAATGGTTATGAGTGAAAGAGAGAGGAAATGTTATTGTCCATATGTAGAATACGGGAAACACTGATCACCCATATAAAATTTTTAATATTTTTAAAAGTGGTTGTGAGTGGAGGTGAGATAAAAGATAGTGATAAATATATAAAAACGTTATTTAATTACGAAAGCGTAAAATGAATAGTATTTTTTAGTATAATTAAAAAAAAAGTGGGGTTGTGTGTGGAGGGTGGGGGGGGGGGAGTCGAATGTGCCACATGACAACTTTGGAGATGGTCAAAATTAACATCCATAATAATAGTTTCGTATACGGGGGCTAAGTCAACATTTGGGCCTGCGTATTGTGATCTTCTCAGCTCAGCAACGCAGATATTGTGTTTCTGTTGGGTTCGTTTTATACGGCCCACTTGCATTAGCCCACTTTTGTTTCTTCTCTAGCAATATCAAAGGTTTCTTTCAGTGAGTAAGCTATAAAATATGTTTAACTTATTTAATTTAATGTTTGACTCGTTATATATACGTAATATACTTTATCTACAAGAATGACGCATTTTTAACTATCAAGAAAATAAACTAAAGATTGTACATTTGATGAGGCAGGAATTAATATAGAAAATAAGAGAAGTTAAATACATAGATGATTCGGCAAACTGAACTAGGTCATTTTGTAGTAATGCGCCGGATTTTGAAAGCTGTCGTTCAGTTGTTTGCGCCATAAATGACATTAGTTTTTTCTCTCCTTTTTATTTAGCCATAATCTCATTCTCCCCCATTTGGATTTCATCTTCCCACCTTATTTCTTACGTTTTTCTAAGCCGCCGCTTCTTATCTTACGTTTTTTTTTTGCTCATCTCGAGAACTGGGTGGTGTAGTAGGCCGAGGGGATGAAGATGATGGTGGTGGTACTAGTCGCAGATGATAGCTATGGATATGTAATTATTGGGAACATTACTTTGATTCATTGTTTGTTGATTCATCCATCAATCCTAATATACATGTATGTAGTAGGATTGTTGGGAACGTTATTGAATGGCGCCCTGATATACATATAGTTGCCGGACAGAAGAAACTGGCAAAGGTGGTTTGAGCTCGTTATGTACATATATGTATATACACACACGAACATATACATATATGTACTAGTGGTCAACAAACATTTTTGGTACTTTTTTTTTGTTATTTTATATATATATCTAGTTCTCACAACTCAAGGTGATTCTCAATTTACCATATACACACACATAGGGTCAGGATATTCTACAAAATGACCAAAACTTTAAAAACGCTAGGAATGATTCTCAGTCATCGGATCAAACCAATCTAGAGACAAGATTGACACGGTGATATTTTTGTAAATATATGGAACTTTAAAAAATGCGTGAAGGTTCATTAAGGGTAAAAGAGTCATTTGACAATAAAAAAGCAAAAATACATCGAATCTTATAATATGGGTATGAAAACACCAAAACACCATAGAAACTATTAAACCATCAAAAACTTTTATGTTTTATGAACATAAATGTGATGTTCAGAACCATAAATGCTGATGGTTCTGAAAAGCCAAAGCGATCAAATTATCTTTTCAATTATGGTTTATTTCCTGCCAAATAAAGGCACCAAAAAATATCTAGGATATAAGAACAACCAATATCATTGTATAAAACATACATAACATAGAAAACACAATATCATAAAAACGCCATACAAAAAACCACATTAACAACAATATTGGTAAACATCGTTTCATGAAGGTTCGAATCACCCATCAATAGATTCGTAATTAGATTTGCACACAGAAGAAGAGTAATGGCCAGGACCATAAACGTCTTAATGAATAATATTAAAGATGCACAAAGTGGAATACTTGACCTTTGGGTTCCCATTGATAACTTGTGTAAAAAACATATACGTTAATCATAAGAATAAGAAGAAAATTCCAGAAAATGTTGTTGATGATGATTTTCTGGAAGATAGTATTGAAGGTTGGCTCTATGCTCAGGAAATGGAAATATTGACGGTTATATGGTGATATGAAGTGGAAGATGATTACCTAATTGATACCATCTTAACTAGAGAGAGTCTTGGCGTTCTACAACAACTTTGTAGTTTCCCTGCTTCAAACACTATCAGATCCCCAACAGTTTTTTTACTGGAAGAAATGTTTCAACGAAGGCTTGTAACCGTGCACGATTTAGATGCCAATGAGTCTGAGGATGAAGATTATGACGAAGAATCAAAATAAGAAGTGAGGTGATAGGTACATCTCTAATGATGATGAATTTTGATTAATTTGATGATTATTTCATGCGCTTGCAAGATTCAAAACCATCCTACACGCACTCGTATAAGATTTTTGTCATTTTGGTAATTGCTTGTTATCTCAGCAAACATGTCCTTTTTCTAGTAGTGGGGGCAACAACATGCATATCTTCGACCTTCTTCATGTAGGATTGAACATGTTCCTTATCAAAGAAAGTTCGTCCGTTTTGTTGTCAGACGATTCAAAGTATACTTAGTGGGAAAAACAATCTTTCGCATCATAGCTTGAACATGATGATCAACATCACATATAAAATCAGGGCTCATTGGAAAATTAGTAGAGCAGTTGGGGGCATCATCTCTACGCCATCTATTTAGTATATATTGTTTTGAAAAATCCCTTATGTCCATGCTTCTCAAAACATAAAAGATGTGTCTGCATAACCACCCAAAACTGTTCAAAACGTTTGCATGAACAAAAGTTGGTACAATCAAACTTCCTGAACATAACCTGTGAAACAAAAATTTAAAAACACAAAGAAAGTATACAATAAAAATGGCAAAAGAGGTTTACAAGAAAAATACCATTATTATAGGTTACAAAAAGCGCAATTAGTTCAAAATCATGTAAATCCCATAACTATTAGTATAAGTGATAAAAACGTCATCATCACACTTCCAAAAATGACAATTATCTCAAATAGCGATGAACATGGATGATGAAAATCATATACGAGAAACTTGACAAACCCATCTTGTTGATCTTCTTAACGAGAATTTACGCAATCCCAATTCCAGTTAGTTCGTCTTGTATACCAAGAAAATTAGTTCGTCTTGTATAGCCTAACATACACGAATCCATGATCCGTAAGAGCAAAAATATCTAATAACCAATCATTATCAGCAAGATTAAACTCTTCAATAATCTCTTCCCATCCTCATTAATATTCTTCAAGTGTAAAGCATCAGCAGGGCCGGCTCTAGGGGTGGGCGAGCCGCAACCCGGATGAGGCCCGTTTTACCGAGGGCCCTAAATTTTGTATATTATATTATAGTGTATATATTTAACTATAAACATATAGAATATTATGTTTTCGCTAACAACAGTGCAGTGGTATTTGCGTTCCTATTTAAACCTTTAGTGATAAGTTCAATTCTTGTTGCTGCCATTTTTTAAAATTTAGTAGTGTAGTAACGTTTTAAGGATATTTATTGCTAAAGTATAAGCAGCTTAGTGGATTGGTCCAGTAGTTAGCAATCATCTCTATAATCAATTGGTGGTCAGTTCGATTCTCACCTCTCAGCTTTTTGCTAAAATGTATAAATTTATTTGACTTCTATTTTCTATATATATATATATATATATATATATATATATATATAAAAGATTAAATAAATGTTTATCTACTAATTTTATACTCAAAGAACACAAATATTTTTTTTCCTCAGATTATCATTATTTTCTTAGTTCTCTATTAAATCATATAATTATGTTTAGAATATATTTATAAACTTTATTTAAAACGAAGCCGTCTTTGTTTCGACGAAATTATGTTCAAAACCGAGGTGCGCCAAATATCATATATTTTTACTTTTTTCAAAATATGCTTACTGTTTCTTAACACTAAGGTTTTACAACAAAATAACTTTTTTCTTAATTTCCGAATATACCAATTTATAATTTTTTTATCTTCATTTATTACTTTTCTTAAATATTATAAAAAATCGATGTGTCATACATTATACTAGGATACCCATGACCGTATCCCAAACATGACAACGTGCCCTAGTTGTGTGATAGTCATGAATCATTGTGGTCTGATGGACACTCTCTTAACCAGGGCTAGATGAATTTTTAACCATTTCACTAATGAATAAAGTGAATTATTATTATTATTATATATTATTATTATTATTATATGATTATTATTATTATTATTATTGTTATTATTATATTAGATTTAATAACCTAACTTTCACCAATTGGCCAATAACACTCCTAACTTTCGATTTGTATATCAGCACCCCCCCAACTTTCAACTTATTGGTCGATAACACTCCTTAACTAACTGAACTCTAACCCAATTAGTTTTTGCTGATGTGGCATCTGATGCGGCATTTTTTGCTGACGTGGCATATGACACGGCAGCTGATGTTGCATTTTTGATGATGGGGCAGCTGACATCAGCTAATAGGGTTAGGGTTCAGTTAGTTAGGGAGTGTTATCGGCTAATAAGTTGAAAGCTTGGAGTGTCGGTATACAAATCGAAAGTTGAGAATGTTATCAGCCTATTAATGAAAATTAGGGTTATTTAAATCCAGTATCCCTTATTATTACATCATATAAGCTCCCCTTTCAATAACCCAATCTCCAGACTAACGTTTTAGTCACCAACTCTCACCCACAATTAGAATTAAATGTTCCTTGACTTAGTCGACACCTACAATTATACATACAAGTTCCACGTCTTACATGCAAACATAAAAAAATCATGGCTACTTAGTTTAAACTAAGGCCAATTAAGATCATTGGTCTCCAATTATGATCAAATATGTTTAATTAAGGATAACTAGGGTTAACATTGGTTAAGGGCACCGGTTAAGATCACTTTGGGGAAATATGGTGAATATTGGTATTTAAGGATCTATATTGAAGAAGTATGGACAAACTAAAGCCAATATTGGTCGGTGATCAACAATTAGAATCAATTAACGCCAATTAGCATCAATATTGGTCAAAGTGGGTCAATAATAGTCAATTAGGGATGGTTAAAGTAAGTTACAAACTATTAGTGGAATGTAGGGTCAATATAAGTCTATATAGTCACCAGCTATGATCAGTATTGGCCAATCAGAAGATGGATATAATTTATTAAGATAATAATTTACTTATGAAATATTTGTTTCAAAAAAGAGGGACACGTTAAAAATTTAAGGACAAATGGGTTGTTGAGGTTTATCCAATTGATACTTAAAATCTAACATGAGATAATGCAAAACTACAAGGACAAATCAAAGGGTGTTGCTGATGTTGCTGATGAACTACGAAGTAATTAGGGATAACAAAAAGGCCCAAGTCTAACAGGAATACTCGAAACCCAAAACATTCAACGGGTATGGAGTGTTTAATTATTTATATGACGAGATAATGTATTATTTATTTATGTGATAATTTATTTGTAATAAATAAAGGAAGAGGGTAGGATGGTCTAAGTGACATCACTAAATAGGGTAGAAGTGGCATGATATTTAGTTGCAAATGTAAATACACGATTTTTTTTAATTCTAAGACTAAAATACGTGCTTGACAAGATGTGAAAAAAAATTCAAAAAAAAAAAATCTCTTATTCATTTCTCACGCTTATTATGTTAAGCCCATTTATACAATAACTATATACATACATATATATATATACATACATATATATATATATATATATATAGATCAAGATCAAGGGAAAATAACTGATGACATAAGCATGACATCACCTTTTTACAACATTTACGGCTGTTGTAAATTAAAAAAAATGATATTTTTTTGGAAAAGTTGATTTTTTTTTAGGATTTTTGGTTTTATTTTTGGGATATTGGATTTAAATAACCCAAACTTTCACCAATTGGCCGATAACACTCTCAATTTTCAACTTATTCGCCGATAACACTCCCTTACTAACTGAACCCTAACCCAGTTAGTTTTTGCTGATGTGACATCTGATGTGGCTCTTTTTTGCTACCATGGCATATGATGTGGCAGCCAGTGTGGTTATTTTTTGATGATGTGACAGTTGACATGACATTTTTTATTATGTGGCAGCTGACATGGCATTTTTTATGACGTGGTAGCTAACATCAGCTAACTGAGTTAGGGTTTAGTTAGTTAGGTAGTGTTATCGGCCAATAAGTTGAAAGTTGGGAGTGTTGGTGTAGAAATAGAAAGTTGGGAGTGTTATTGGCTATTTGGTGAAAGTTTGGGTCATTTAAACCGATATCCCTTTATTTTTTTTGAAAAAACCTTTGGTAAAGCCGAGTTCTCTAAGTTCTCATAATTCGTGTTTTGTTTTCATTATATACATATATATATGTATGTATATATATATGTATATATATGTATGTGTCACACCCCGGATTTCCAATCCGAAATCCAAACACACGGTGGGCCCGGGTGGAGAGTATCGTGACGTGAGTTGATAACATCATTGTCAATTAAACATTAGCACAGCGGAAGTCTTGGAGTAAAATTACTATTACAAACCGAAATGTTCAAATCTAAAATAATATACAGGCTCGTAATAGAAGATCCACAGGCGGATCGTAAAATGTACAAGAAGAATACAAAACAGACTTTAGGCAGATCTAAGGATTTGCAAGATCCTCTTATTCTCTACCGAGCAGCTTCCGGCCTATTTCGTATTATACCTGCCGATTAGCCTTTGGAAGATACGTCAGCTTACGCTGGTAAATACACCAAACTGACTCATTTTGAAAACATTAAAAATTGTTTTAAGTGCAAATGGCACCAAAATCTTTTATTAACTTGGAAAGTTGACCTTGCAATGGACCAAGAGATAATAATTTACCGTATCCCAAGCCCGTATAGAGAAAATAAGTCGAGAGTATTTACCTAAGCTAGTCTTCTTCTTTTATTTTTAAATAACTCAGCCGTATACAAAAGTACCAAGTGCAGATAGCATTTACCGGCAAGGCTCTAGTCTGGATTATATCATAAGCTAGCCAATTAAACACTAACGGTCTTATAAACCGAATAGTGTACATGATCATTACGTATAACGCTTGATTAAACGATGATCGGATAGAATGTAGTTTAAACCCGAAAAGTACTTGACTTGTATAATATGGGTAAACAATAAACATTCTGGATTTTGAGGCTAAAATGACAAGGTTAAACCCGTTACGGTTAAATTCCGTAAAATAGTTACATATACGTAACTGTGCGCATAATAGCGATATCGGGTAACCGGGTAAGTCATGGAGAAGTTCTATATGCCATTATACTTTAAATAAGTTAAGATATCAATAGGATATCAACTTGTATGCCCGTTATGGTTTTAAAACGAAACTATGCCTTATAAGGGCATTTTGGTAATTATATACCGTATAAAAGAAACTTGAATATATTTTAATTTTATAATCATGAGTATTCTGTAAAAATATTTTATTTATGATGTAATATCAGTAGGATATCAATTATATGTGTAAATTATCTTTTATGACCAAACTATGCACCGAAAGGGCATTTTGGTCATTTTACACATAGTTTATAAATTATTTGGGATTCTGAGTTTATAACATATACCTACTGTAATTATGTTTAAAATAAGTTTTGAAATCAGTAGGTATCAAGTTTTGGTCATAATATGGTTTAAAACCATACTATGCGCTTAAACGGCCCTTATATCGTAAAATGACATTTTAAGCGATGTTTACTAAAACTGATATTTAGATCAGATTAAAATGTTTAAAATATGTTATTTAATATAACATAAAAGTAGGTAAATGATTTACCTTGAAAATATTGATTAAAATCATGTTATGAGTCACAAGGACTAAAACTGTCATTTATCGACATAGTTTAAGGACCTGCTTGAAAACTCAGTTTATAACTTGGTTTAACATCCCAAATAATCCTACTTATGATATTACATCAGTATGAACTCATTTTTAAGTTAATTATCATTTAAAACCTTGTTTTATACAAAAGGGCATTTTGGTCAAATTTGGCATAATTATGGAACTTGTGCATAAACTTGGATTCTGATTATGATCATGTAATATAACCTCAGGGGGTTATGCTACATTATATTATGATCATAATGCAACTTTAGATCAGTAGGTACCTAATCTAAATCGGGTCAGAATCGAAAGTCAAAGTTGAAGTCAAACTTTGCGACTTTCGGTTGCGAACCGACCCTAGAACTGAAATTGATGAGCCGAACATGTTTATACATGTTCTCATAACCAACTTGTTTAAGTGTCAAAACAGGTTTCATAACATATATAAGATCAATTTATGATTTTTTCCGAAAAATGGCCTGTTTGACTTTTTAATAACATAACTTTGACCCGTTAATTGGTCTAGCAAACGTGATCTTCAGGAGGTGCCCTTTTTAGGGACTAACACCTACTTTCTTACGATCACTTAGCCATGTTCATTTTGAACAATGGCTGGACCATAATGGTCTTAACCGAAAGTCAAAGCGTTTGACGTAAAACGCTTGACTTTTGGCTATAGAAGCCTAAAAACGAAATGCAAGAGCAAAGAACACTTACAAGAGATTCCTATAATGCAAGAGAACTAAGTTGGATGCTCCTTTCATCTAGGAACTTCCAGAGGAGGGAGAAGAGTTATGTTTAAGAAAGGTGCAAGTTGGAATGAACACTTGAACACCTATTTATAGTTGGAGAGCTCAAAGGAGGTGAAGCCAGGTGTTTAGGGGTGTAAGAGAAGCTTACAAGTGTCCCAAAACGTGGCATAGCAGTTTAGAGAAGCCATGGTTTCGTTTAAATGGTTTTGGAGCTTTGCTTGGTCTCTAAACAAAACTTTCTGCGTAAGACCTGTTATCGCGGGGCGCGAGAGACTCAGGCCATGTGTCTCGCGGCCCGCGACCGCCCCATGGTCAGTTTCAAATTTTGACACTTTAGCCCCTAAACTTTAAGAAGCTTCTAAAAACCATTTTAAACACCTTTTTGGCACTTTTAGCCCTCCGTAGTCAATACTTGGCACATCCGGGATTATGCCCGGACATTGTCGAGCTCTCGGTTCGTTAAAAGGTCACTTAGAGGTAAGAATTAACATGTTGACACTTTTAATCTCTCCATTATCAAATTTTCACATATTTACAAAATTGAACTCTCTCGTCCAACAAACGGGGCACGTATGAGAGTTAGGACTTCACAAAGGATCACTCAGAGGCTTATTATAAGCATGTTGATTTCGATGTCAATCAGAGGCTAGGCATGTTGACATATAAGTCACTCAGAGGCTGTTATTTATGCATGTTGACATCGGTTCGTCAGTCAGAGACTCAGTTTGAGCATGTGACGCCTTTAGTCCTTATTGGTCTTTAACAGACTATATTCAAAATACAACACGTGTCATATATTATTGGACACGATTTTTTATAGGGTGTTACATCCTCACCCTCTTAAAAGAAATCTCGACCTTGAGATTTTATTCAAAAAGATGGGGGTACTTTTGTCGCATAGTGGACTCAACCTCCCATGTATACTCAGGACCTCTTAAAGCGTCCCACTTAACCTTTATTATAGGTATCATCTTTCTTTGGAGCTTCTTAACCTGTCGATCCTCGATCAAAATTGGTTTCTCAACGAACCTCAGGTTTTCATCAATTTGCACATCCTCGTGCGACATTGCTAGCGACTCATCGGCTAGACATTTCTTAAGATTAGATATGTGGAATACATCATGAATTCCACTAAGCTCCTCTGGCAACCTGAGCTTATAAGCTACAGTGCCGACACATTCGATTATCTCGAAGGGACCTATATATCTTGGGCTTAACTTTCCCTTCTTTTCAAAACGCATCACTCCTTTCTAGGGTGATACTTTTAGCATAACTTTGTCCCCTATTTGGAACTAAAGAGGTTTACGCCTCTTGTCAGCATAGCTTTTCTGCATATCCCTGGCAGCTTTGAGACGATCACGGATTTGCACAACCCTTTCCGTGGTCTCCAGGACAATCTCAGGTCCTGATAGTTGGGCTTCCCCAACTTCTGCCCAGCACACGGGCGTTCTACATTTTCTCCCATACAAGGCCTCAAAAGGAGCAGCCTTGATGCTTGTATGATAATTGTTATTGTATGAGAATTCTATTAGGGGTAAGTGGTCATCCCAAATTCCACCTAAATCAATCACACATGCCCTAAGCATGTCTTCCAGTGTCTGAATAGTACGCTCACTTTGACCATAGTCTGCGAATGGTAAGCCGTACTAAAATTTAATCGTGTGCCTAACGATTGTTGGAAACTTTTCCAAAAGTAAGATGTGTATCTAGTATCTCTATCAGATACAATAGATACTGGCACACCGCGTAGGGGCACTATTTTGTCCACATACAACTTAGCCAATTTATCTGAATTATACGTCTCTTTAATTGGCAAGAAGTGAGCTGACTTAGTCACCCTATCCACTATGACCCAAATAGTATTATTACCACTTTTGGTCTTAGGTAACTTGGTAATCAAATCCGTAGTTACCATTTCCCATTTCCAAGTGGGAATCTCAAGTTGTTGTAGTAGTCCTGACGGTTTCTGATGTTCGGCCTTAACTTGTGAACACGTCAAACACTTTGCTACATAAGTGGCTATGGATTTTTTCAAACCCATCCACCAATAATTCTTCTTCAAATCTTGATACATCTTGTCACCACCCGGGTGAACAAAGTATCTTGAATTATGCGCTTCCTGGAGGATTAAATTTCCTAAGTCCTCCAAAGATCGGAACCCAAATTCTATCATTAATTCTCTAGGATTCCATCTTTTCCAGGCGCTAACTGATCAACAGTTCCGCCTAATCCCTCATTAGGGATATTAGCCTCTAATAAGGCCTGTTTTTACGCATCTAGTAGCTTCTCACTCAAGCTATTTCTGAGCTCAATGCTCTTAGCGTTAATCCTTATAGGTTTAACCTTTTCCTTGTGACTTAAGGCATCGGCAACTACATTTGCCTTGCCTGGATGGTAGCGAATTTCACAATCATAATCATTAAGAGTTTCCATCCAACGACGTTGTCGCATGTTCAATTCTTTCTGATTGAATAGATGTTGGAGACTTTTATGGTCTGTGTATATAACACACTTTGTGCCATACAAGTAATGTCTCCACAGTTTTAGTGCAAATACAACGTCACCCAATTCCAAATCATGGGTGGTGTAATTCCTTTCATGCACCTTTAGTTGTCGTGATGCATAGGCAATTACCTTGCCATTTTGCATTAGCACACAGCCCATACCGGTGTGTGATGCATCACAATAAATAACAAAATTCTCAATACCCCCAGGTAGAGATAACACAGGAGCGTTGCTTAGCTTGTGTTTAAGAATCTCAAAAGATTCTTGTTGCTTTGGACCCCAATTATACTTAATATTCTTACGGGTCAAGGAAGTTAAAGGAGTGGCTATCCTTGAAAAGTTCTCAATAAACCTCCTATAGTAACCAGCTAGTCCTAAGAAACTACGAACTTCTGTTGGGGTCTTGGGTACTTCCCAATTTATTATGGCCTCAATTTTGGCGGGATCCACTTGGATACCACGCTCACTTACCATGTGTCCAAGAAATTGGACTTCTCTAAGCCAAAATTCGCATTTAGAGAACTTTGCATAAAGTTTCTCCTGCCTTAATAATTCTAGGATGCACCGAAGATGTTTCTCGTGATCATCTTGATTATGAGAATAGATAAGTATGTCGTCTATGAAGACAATGACAAACTTATCCAAATATGGCTTGCAGACTCTATTCATGAGATCCATGAATGCTGCTGGTGCATTTGTGAGCCCAAAAGGCATCACTAAGAATTCAAAATGACCATAGCGGGTCCTGAAGGCTGTCTTAGGAACTATCTTCACTTCTAACCTTCAGTTGATGATATCCTGATCTCAAATCTATTTTAGAAAAGTAACTAGCCCCTTGAAGTTGGTCGAATAAATCATCGATCCTGGGGAGAGGATATCTATTCTTAATGGTTATCTTGTTTAGCTCCCGATAGTCGATGCACATTCGCATCGAACCGTCTTTCTTCTTTACAAACAGAATAGGAGCTCCCCAAGGTGAGGAACTAGGCTGAATAAAGCCTTTTCTAAAAGTTCATCTAATTGTGTCCTCAATTCCTACATTTCCGTCGGTGCTAACCGATACGGAGCTCTAGCAACAGGTGCTGCTCCTGGTAGGATATCAATCCTAAACTCCACTTGCCTATCTGGAGGTAGGCCTGGTAATTTTTTAGGGAAAACATCTGATACTTTGAGATGACTGGTTGATCTTCAAGGTTCAGCTTTGGTTCATTTATGGTAACTTGTGCCATATAGATGACACAGCCTCTTCTCAAACACTTGGATACCTTAAATAACGACACTTTGTCTGGCAATCCATAGTGTAAGTCTCCAGGGATGGTGATCATTTCACCAGATGGGGTCTTAATCTCGATGAGCTTATCGCAGGCAATGAGGGCTTGGTTATGAGATAACCAATCCATGCCTAAGACAACATCGAACCCTGCCAAAAGAGAGATAGGGATGGAATGATTCTTAATGGATATAGATCATCCATCAAGAATGGAAGAAGCAGTTTCTAAGGTTCCATCGACGAGTTCTATCTCATAAATTTTATCTAGAGTTCTTATGGGTAAATTTAATAGTTTACTAAACTTATGATCAACAAATGATTTATCTGCACCCGAATCAAATAGCACTCTAGCAAAAATATCATTAATGGGGAAAGTGCCCGTTATGACATTATTGTCATTAACAGCTTCCTTAGCAGTTAGCCGAAAGGCGCGCACATTCCCCTTCTTGACCTCTTCAGGCTTTGGATTATTATTCCTTGAATTCTTAGGGCAGCTAGTTTCAATGTGCCCTTTTTCATTGCAAATATAACATACAACATCCTTAAAATCTTTACAATCTAGGGTCTTATGCCCCCTTCTTTTACATATGCCACAAGGTCTAGCTTGTGGGTCAGGATTACACTGTCCCCAGTGTCTTCCGTTGCAAGTCTTACAGAATGGTATCACAACCAACTTGCCTTGGTTCCCTTTGAACCCGAACCTCCCTTTATTTTTCTTATTAAATCTATGGGAGTTGTCTTCCTCTCTCTTTCTTTTCCAGTCAGTTTCAGACTTGACTGACTTCTGCCTCACTATATCAAGGGTGAGGGAGAGAGATAGGTCAACAGCAGACCTATAGGTACTAGGCTGAGCAGCCTTTACCATGCCCTTAATCTCGGGCGCTAATCCATTTATAAAACGTGCAATGTGTTTGGATTCAGGGGTGATAAGACAGGAAACTAACCTAGATTAGGAATTAAAATCGGAAAGTACTTCCGACAATCTAGGTTTTTCATGGAAAGAGACAAGAAGTTTGTTTCTATTTTCTCCACCTCATGGGTTAGGCAATAAGTTTCCTTTATCAAATCAACAAACTTGGACCATCCAATGTTGTACAGGTGTACCTTACCTGTTGATTGAATCATGGCCTTCCACCATGTTAGGGCATCGCCCTTGAAGGATTGTGATACATACTTGACCACATCCTTTTCAGCACAACTGCTGATGTCAACGATAGTCTCCATTTCGTCTAGCCACTTTAGAGCTTCTACGGCTCCTTTTTCCCCATTAAAGTCTTGGGGCTTACGGGAGACAAAATATTTGTAGGTACATCTGTCCTTGGAAGAACGGGACCTATCAGCATAGTCTACCCTCTTAGGTTCACTCTTCGCATTTGATGAGTGAACAGAGCTCTCCTTATGAGCTGAGGATGGTGGAATTAATAATGGCTTAGAGCGAGTAGCACTCGACTCTCTTAATTTCTCTATGGCCTTACCCATGGCCTTTTCTACAGCCGCATCAATGCGAGCTTGGAAATCATTATTATCTATGGCTATATTTTCGGCGTCTTTGACGTTCTGATGGCTACTTTGTGCTTCATTAGAATTAGCCATCTTTAATTGTTGGTTTCTATAGACCAATTAAAATTTTGTAAGCCATGGTATATCAACCATATTGGCTTTTAACATTGGATATAACAATCTATTGCCTATACTTAGTGTGAATAACATCACAACTCTTAGGCTTATTATATCTATATTTGGCCTAGGTTTTAATAGGACCATCATAGGCAAATTACAATTTGGACGTAGTCCATTTATTATTAGATAGGGATCGCAATGTCACAATTGTCATTGTCATATTTGACGATTATATATAGCACATAGACTTGTCACAAAGGACATCAAAATATTTGGCACAAAGGCTGTCACTAATGGACATAAAATATGACACATAGGCACAACATTGCTAATGGATGTTTAATTATCATCGCACTGATGATAGTAGCTGGGATCAAATAGATCACATGGCTTTATAGAATAGATCATAACCCAAAAGGGGTAATACATCACTAATGGATGTTAAATCACCGCACTGGTGATATTAGCCGGGATCACACAGATCACAAGGGCTTATTTAGCCAGGATCAAATAGATCACAAAGGCTTATTTAGCCGGGATCAAATAGATCATAAGGGCTATATAACCGAGATCAAATAGATCACAAGGGTTATATAAAATACATCTCTAACGGATGTTAAATCACCGCACTGGTGATATTAGCCGGGATCAAACAGATCACAAGGGCTATTTAGCCGGGATCACACAGATCACAAATGCTATATAACCGGGATCAAATAGATCCACATGGGTTATATAAAATACATCTCTAATGGATGTTTAATCACCGCACTGGTGATATTAGCCAGGATCAAACAGATCACAAGGGCTTTTTAGCCGGGATCGCACAGATCACAAACGCTATATAACCGGGATCAAATAGATCACAAGGGTTATATAAAATACATCTCTAATGGATGTTTAATCACCGCACTGGTGATATTAGTCGGGATCAAACAGATCACAAGGGCTTTTTAGCCGGGATCACACAGATCACAAAGGCTTATTTAGCCGGGATCAAATAGATCACAAAGGCTTATTTAGCCGGGATCAAATAGATCACAAGGGCTATATAACCGAGATCAAATAGATCACAAGGGTTATATAAAATACATCTCTAATGGATGTTAAATCACCGCACTGGTGATATTAGCAGGGATCAAACAGATCACAAGGGCTTTTTAGCCAGGATCACACAGATCAATAAGGCTTATTTAGCCGGGATCAAAATAGATCACAAAGGCTTATTTAGCCGGGATCAAATAGATCACAAGGGCTATATAACCGAGATCAAATAGATCACAAGGGTTATATAAAATACATCTCTAACGGATGTTAAATCACCGCACTCGTGATATTAGCCGGGATCACACAGATCACAAGGGCTATATATAAGGTTAGGACATAGTCCATTACCTTGAAGGTTAGTGTGATTCCTCAAGTCACATAACCATGAGTATGCACATTACTTGAATGTTAACATAAGAGGATCTTAATGGTTGATTAATAGTCCCGGTCGCATTGACCTTAAATGACTTGGAGGCTTGAACTTAGTCCACCACCCCTAGATAGAAGGATAACTTCCCTTAACTATCTTGATAGAAGACCCTTCCATTCTTAAACTATCATATATATAATGGCCAAATATGTGGTCTGTGCCACTTTGGCAAATAAAAACCATTAAGATATTTTTGGAATTATATCGCAGAGCATAAATTTCGAGTAAAATTGAGTCGCTCGTTTTCAAGAGGGTGAATATATATATATATATATAATTCCAAAGTACCTTATGAAATTTTCATAAGAAATTACAAAATACTAGAAAAATGAAATGAACTTGTCCATGTAAGGACTTAAAGGAATAAAATGTCCATGCAGGGACTAAAGAAACAACAATGTCCTCGTAGGGACTACATATTATTAGAAGAGACTTCACTCGTCCTTTTTTCCTTTGACCAAATTGGAGAGTTTCTTGAAGAATTTATTCATCTTCTTCTCCGTTTTCTCCACCTGTTGCTACATTTCTTTCATCCTTTCTAAGGCCTCGTTAATGGCCTTCAAGTGATGGCGGAGGTTGTGGTTGTGGTGTGGCATAACCGGATACTGGTACCTATAAGTTGGATATCCAGTCGGTGGATAAGTAGGTGGGAAAGGAGACGGGTAAAGTGTGTTGTGCATAACCGCCTGCATGTATGGGTCTTGCGACCATGCTTGATAGTCTACCGGTGTAGACGGGTTAAATGGATCATATCCAGACGTGTTTGGGTACGTGGGAATTGGGTTAGTATAACCCGTTGGTGGTGGTTGAACAGTAGGTGTTGGTGTTGGTTCCACTATAGGTGGAACATTAGAGGGTCCACCCATTTGTGGGTCCTCTTGAATGGTGGGTAAGAATTGGGCAAAGGTGGCAGCGATCTCGACCTTTGTCCGGCACGTACTAACATTCGTGCTCCTCGCTTCCTTCTTGGTGGTTCAGGTGGTGAGGTTGGTCCACCGGTTCTATGTGGACATCTTCTTGATCAGGAGGTGGTTGAGAGTGGTGAGAAGGAGTGTGGGCGAAAGTAAATTGTTCGAGTATTGGTCCCACTCATTAGGACCTTGGTAGGGTGATCCGGCATATGAGTTTGAATCGCTCGAAATTTCAATGGGATGCACATTTGATCCTGACGGTGGCATCTCCGGGTCGGAGTCCTCGTCCATAGGATGTGGCTGGTCCAACTGATTTTGTTCGGCTGGAGGCGTGTTAAGATAATGGTTGGGGTTGAATTCTTCATGGTAGGAGTGGTGAGAATGGGAATGGTGAGAATGGTAGGAGTGGTGTGAGTGGTAAGAATTTTGGGAATGTGAGGGCAAGTGTCTATTAGAGACGGAACGTCTCGCTGGTTGCCATGGAGACGAATCTCCTGATTCTTGATATGCATCTGAATTATGAGGTTGAGGGGGAATACGCCCTGATGGTCCTCCCCTCATTGGACCTTTTCCTCGTCCACTTTGTCCTCATACACGTGGCGGCATTTTCCTGTTAGAAATCAATTTAAAAGCAATACTAATAACTTAATAATGAAATGAGTAATCCTAGGTCAATGCCTAGACTCGAAAGTCTAAGAAATGTGCTCGTGTAAGTTTGAGACTAAACACAAAAGGCTAGTGTTTAATTCTCTCAAACGTTGGCTCTGATACCAACCCTGTCACACCTCGGATTTCCAACCCGAAATCCAAACACCGGTGGGCCTGGGTGGGGAGTATCGTGACGTGAGTTGATAAGATCATTGTCAATTAAACAAAGCACAACGGAAGTCTTGGAGTAAAATTACTATTACAAACCGAAATGTTCGAAATCTAAAATAATATATAGGCTCGTAATAGAAGATCCACAGGCGGATCGTAAAATGTACAAGAAGAATACAAAACAGACTTTAGGCAGATCTAAGGATTTGCAAGATCCTCTTATTCTCTACCGAGCAGCTTCCGGCCTATTTCGTATTATACCTGCAGATTAGCCTTTGGAAGATACGTCAGGTTACGCTGGTAAATACACCCAACTGGCTCATTTTGAAAACATTAAAAATGGTTTTAAGTGCAAATGGCACCTAAATCTTTTATTAACTTGGGAAAGTTGACCTTGCAATGGACCAAGCGATAATAATTTACCGTATCCCAAGCCCGTATAGGGAAAATAAGTCGAGAGTATTTACCTGAACTAGTCTTCTTCTTTTATTTTTAAATAACTCAGCCATATACAAAAGTACCAAGTGCATATAGCATTTACCGGCAAGGCTCTAGTCTAGATTATGGCATAAGCTAGCCAATTAAATACTAACGGTCTTATAAACCGAATAGTGTACATGATCATTACGTATAACGCTTGATTAAACGATGATCGGATAGAATGTAGTTTAAACCCGACAAGTACTTGACTTGTATAATATGGGTAAACTATAAACATTCTGGATTTTGAGGCTAAAACGACAAGGTTAAACCCGTTACGGTTAAATTCCGTAAAATAGTTAAACTGTGCGCATAATAGCGATATCGGGTAACCGGATAAGTCATGGACGAAGTTCTATATGACATTATACTTTAAATAAGTTATGATATCAGTAGGATATCAACTTGTATGCTCGTTATGGTTTTAAAACGAAACTATGCCTTATAAGGGCATTTCGGTAATTATATACCGTATAAAAGGAACTTGAATATATTTTAAGTTTATAATCATGAGTATTTTGTAAAATATTTTATTTATGATGTAATATCAGTAGGATATCAATTATATGTGTAAATTATCTTTTATGACTAAACTATGCACCGAAAGGGCATTTTGGTTATTTTACACATAGTTTATAAATTATTTGGGATTCTGAGTTTATAACATGTACCTACTGTAATTATGTTTAAAATAAGTTTTGAAATCAGTAGGTATCAAGTTTTGGTCAATAATATGGTTTAAAACCATACTATGCGCTTAAACGACGTTTATGTCTTAAAATGACATTTTTAAGCGATGTTTACTAAAACTGATATTTAGATCAGATTAAAATGTTTAAAATATGTTATTTAATATAATATATCACTAGGTAAATGATTTACCTTGAAAAGATTGATTAAAATCATGTTACGAGTCACAAGGACTAAAACTGTCATTTATCGACATAGTTTAAGGACCTGCTTGAAAACTCAGTTTATAACTTGGTTTAACATCCCAAATAATCCTACTTATAATATTACATCAGTAGGAACTCATTTTTAAGTTCATTATAATTTAAAACTTGTTTTATACAAAAAGGGCATTTTGGTCAAATTTGGCATAATTATGGAACTTGTGCATAAACTTGGATTCTGATTATGATCATTTAATATAACCCAGAGGGTTATGCTACATTATATTGTGATCATAATACAACTTTAGATCAGTAGGTAATTAATCTAGATCGGGTCAGAATCGAAAGTCAAAGCAGAAGTCAAACTTTGCGACTTTCGGTTGCGAACCGACCCTAGAACTGAAATTGATCGAGCCGAACATGTTTATACATGTTCTAATAACAACCAACTTGTTTAAGTGTCAAAACAGGTTTCATAACATATATAAGATCAATTTATGATTTTTCCGAAAAATGGCCTGTTTGACTTTTTAATAACATAACTTTGACCCTGTCAATTGGTTTAGCAAACGTGATCTTCAGGAGGTGCCCTTTATAGGGACTAACACCTACCTTCTTATGATCACTTAGCCATGTTCATTTTGAACAATGGCTGGACCATAATGGTCTTAACCGAAAGTCAAAGCGTAAAACCGAAATGCAAGAGCAAGGAACACTTACAAGAGGTTCCTATATTGCAAGAGAACTAAGTTGGATGCTCCTTTCAGCTATGAACTTCCAGATGAGGGAAAAGAGTTATGTTTAAGAAAGGTGCAAGTTGCAATGAACACTTGAACACCTATTTATAGTTGGAGAGCTCAAAGGAGGTGAAGCCAGGTGTTTAGGGGTGTAAGAAGAAGCTTACAAGTGTCCCAAAACGTGGCATAACAGTTTAGAGAAGCCATGGTTTCGTTTAAATGGTTTTGGAGCTTTGCTTGGTCTCCAAACAAAACTTTCTGCGTCAGACCTGTTCTCGCGGGGCGCGAGAGACTCAGGCCAGGTCTCTCGCGGCCCGCGACCGCCCAATGGCCAGTTTCAAATTTTGACACTTTAGCCCCTAAACTTTAAGAAGCTTCTAAAAACCATTTTAAACACCTTTTTGGCACTTTTAGTCCTCCGTAGTCAATACTTGGCACATCCGGGATTATGCCCGGACATTGTTAAGCTCTTGGTTCGTTAAAAGGTCACTTGGAGGTAAGAATTAACATGTTGACACTTTTAAATCCCTCCATTATCAAATTTTCACATATTTACAAAATTGAACTCTCTCGTCCAACCAACGGCACGTATGAGAGTTAGGACTTCACAAAGGATCACTCAGAGGCTTATTACAAGCATGTTGATTCCGATGTCACTCAGAGGCTAGGCATGTTAACATATCAGTCACTCAGAGGCTGTTATTTATGCATGTTGACATCGGTTCGTCACTCAGAGGCTCAGTTTGAGCATGTTGATACCTTTAGTCGTTATTGGTCTTTAACAGACTATATTCAAAATACAACACGTTTCACTATATTATTGGACACGATTTTTATAGGGTGTTACAGTATGTATGTATGTACGAATGTATGTATGTATGTATGTATGTATGTATGTATAGAAAGGTTAACGTACAGTAGCTCCTTAACGTGCGACCAGTACCTGACTTAATTACGCATGTTCATTTGTAAATTACGCACGTAAATTTCAAACCCTAATTACGCATGGCCAAACAAAAAATCACACATAGGTTAAAACAAAAATCACACATGGACAAAAACACACATCACGCATGATCAATTTTAAACCCTAATTACACATAGCCAAACACGATATCACACATAGGTTAAACACAAATCACGCATGGACAAAAACACAAATTACGTGTAACACCCTATAAAATCGTGTCCAATAGTATAGTGACACGTGTTGTATTTTAAATGTAGTCTATTAAAGACCAATAAGACTAAAGGCGTCAACATGCTCAAACTGAGCCTCTGAGTGACGGTCCGATGTCAACATGCATAAATAACAGCCTCTGAGTGACTGATATGTCAACATGCTTAAAACTTGGCCTCTGAGTGACTGATATGTCAACATGCCCAGCCTCTGAGTGACATCGAGTCAACATGCTTATAATAAGCCTCTGAGTGATCCTTTACAAAGTCGTAACTCTCATACGTGCCATTTGTTGGACAAGGGGGTTCAATTTCGTAAATATGTGAAAGTTGGATAATTGAGGGATTAAAAGTGTTAACATGTTAATTTATACCTCTGAGTGACCTTTTAACAAACCGAGATCTCGACAATGTCCGGGCATAATCCCGGGTATTGCCAAGTATTGGCTACGGAGGGCTAAAAGTGCCAAAAGGCTGTTTTAGAAGGTTTTAGAAGCTTTTATAAGTTAAGGGGTTAAAAGTGTCAAAGTTTGAAACTGGCCATAGGGCGGTCGTTGGCCGCGAGAGACCAGGCCTGGGTCTCTCGCGGGGCGCGAGAAGGCCTCTGCTGCAGAAAGTTTTGCTTGGCTACCAAACAAAGCTCCAAAAACCATTAAATCGAAACTATGGCTTCCCAAACTGCTATGCTATGTTTTGGGACACTTGTAAGCTTCCTCTTATACCTAAACACCTGGTATCACCTCCTTTGAGTTCTCTAACTATAAATAGGTTTCACCATTTCAACTTGCACCTTTCTCAATTTCACTCTTCTCCTTCCTCTGGAAGTTCCTAACTGAAAGGAGCATCCAACATAGTTCTTTTGCACCCTAGGAATCGCTGGTAAGTGTTCCTTCCTTGTGCATTTTCGTTTATAGGCTTTTATAGCCAAAAGTCAAGCGTTTTACAGAAAACGCTTTGACTTTCGGTTAAGACCATTATGGTCCAGCCATTGTTCATAACGAACATGGCTAAGTGATCGTAATAAGGTAGGTGTTAATCACTATAAAGGGCACCTCCTGAAGATCACGTTTGCTAGACTAATTGACGGGTCAAAGTTAAGTTATTAAAAAGTCAAACATGCCATTTTTCAGAAAAATCATACATTAATCTTATATATGATATGAAACCTGTTTTGACACTTAAAAAAGTTGGTAATAATCATTAGAGCATGTAAGAACATGTTCGGCTCGTCAATTTCAGTTCTAGTGTCGGTTCACAACCGAAAGTCGCGAAGTTTGACTTCTACTTTGATTTTCGATTCTGACCCGATTTAGATTAGTTACCTACTGATCTAAAGTTGCATTATGATCGTAATATAATGTAGCATAACCCTATGAGGTTATATTACATGACCATAATCAAAATCTAAGTATATGCGCAAGTTCCATAATTATGTCATCTTTGACCAAATGATTTTTTTTGCATATATCAAGGTTTTAATGATAATGAACTTGAAAATAAGTTTCCTACTGATATAATATTATAAGTAGGATTATTTGGGATGTTAAACCAAGTTATAAACTGAGTTTTCAAGCAAGTCCTTAAACTATGTCGATTAATGATGATTTTAGCCCTTGTGGCTCATAAAATAGTTTTACCAAATCTTTCAAGGTAAATCTTTTACCTACTGATATGTTATATTAAATAACATATCTAAGACATTTTAATCTGACCCTAATGCCAAATTTCATAAACATCGCATAAAACGTCATTTTACGACATAAGCGCCATTTTGGCGCATAGTACGGTTTTAAACCATATTGATTAACCAAGTCTTGTTACCTACTGATTTAAAAACTTATTTCAAACATATTTACAGTAGGTACATGTTATAAACTCAGAATCCCAAATAATTTATAAACTATGTGTAAAATGACCAAAATGCCCATTCGGTGCATAGTTTGGTCATAAAAGATGATATCCTACTGATATTATATCATAAATAAATTATTTTTCCAGAATACTTGTAGTTATAACATTAAATTTTATTCAAGTTCCTTTTATACGGTTTGAAATTACCGAAACGCCCTTATGAGGCATAATTTCGTTTTAAAAGCTTAACGAGCATATAAGTTGATATCCTACTAATATTTTAACTTATTTAAAATATAATAGCATATAGAACTTGCCCATGACTTATCCGGTTACCCGATATCGCTAATATGTGCACGGTTAAGTATATGTAACTATTTTATGAAAATTAACCGAAACGGGTTTAACCTTGTCATTTAAGTTTCAAAACCCAGAATGTTTATACTTTACCCATATTATGCAAGTCAAAGTACTTGTCGGGTTTAAACTACATTCTATCCGATCATCGTTTAATCAAGCGTTATACGTTTTGATCATGTACACTACTCGGTCTAAGTCTATGACTTAAATAAAGACCGTTAGTATTAATTGGTTAGCTTATGCCATAATCCAGACTAGAGCCTTGCCGGTAAATGCTATCTGCAATTAGTACTTTTGTATACGGCTGAGTTATTGAAATTAAAAGAAGACTAGATCAGGTAAATACTCTCAACTTATTTTCCCTATACGGGTTTGGGATACGGTAAATTATTACCGCTTGGTCAGAAATGAGATCAATCGAATGCCGGATTGTGGCTAGTAAATTCGCATATTCTGTTTTGATCAGTTTTGCTTGATAACTTAAACATCGGGGGTTAAATTACCGTGTCCTGGATATCATCGGCTCATTACATTAGTAAATGGCCATGACCTTAGCACGGGGTGTAGGCATACACCTGACAGACGCTCAAATGCAAATTACCCAAAACGTTGGGGATAACTCATCTGTGAGTTCTAAGTGGTGTGTATGTCTCGGTCTCTGTATTGGGCCCTGTATGTATGGACAAACATGTGAATCTGTTAACAAGGTTACAAAGTAACTTTCCCAAGTTATAAAAGATTTTGTGCCTTGTGCATTTAAAATAATTTTAAAATGTTTTCAAAATGAGTCAGTTGGGTGTATTTACCAGCGAAAGCTGACGTATCGTCCAAATACTAAATTGCAGATACAATACAAAATATGCCGGAAGCTGCTCGGTAGTGATTAAGAGGATCTTACAAATCCTTAGATCTGTCCTAAAGTCTGTTTTATATTCTTTCGTTGTACATTTTATGATCCGCATGCGTATTTTCTATTACGAGCCTGTATATTATTTTATTTTGAACATTTGGTTTATAATAGTAATTTTACTCCAAGACTTCCGCTGTGCCATGTTTAATTGACAATGATGTTATCAACTGGCGTCACGATACTCCTCACCCGGGCCCACCGGTGTATGAATTTGGGTTGGAAATCCGGGGTGTGACATTAGGCATGATCAAAACGCTAATTGCACCTGTTGTACGTTAATTATGTACTTTATTTTGTTGGTCGCATACCGTCACAGCCTTTTGTATTTTAAACTCTCTCTCTAATTTTATTAAAATATATCCAACATTGAGTTAAACTAGTTGAGCTCAAATCATTTTTTTTAAATAACACAATATTTATGAATATTTTCAAGCTATCTGAGCATGGAAATCGAGTTTTAATAATTTTCTCTAGTGTTAAATTCTGTATCAAGAGTAATGCTTATCAACCATCTAATGTTAAATTCTATATCAAGAATAATGCTTATCAACTATCAAGTGTCAAGCTTGACTTAACCCACCAAAAATCTCAAGGTATTAATCTTGTTTTAGCTTGAATTTTATATTTTCAAATTAGCCAAGAATGCTAGGAGAGCTCTACGATTAGTTAGCTATTACGATAAGTCATTTTAACACTTTGATTTTGCTTCGTTTATTACTATAACTTTAATTGTCATTCAAAAATATTAGTTTGATATTAGTTTATGTCTTTAGGGCCTAAGAGCTTTTTTACGACTCGTACATGACAATTAAATTATCAGAATGATTGTAAATAACAATAAAATTATTTACTTTCGAAGCATGGGTCTTTAATTCGTTTTTTAATTATTTGGTGGAAATCTAGCTATCTTCTTATCTTGATGCATTCAGTATGAGTGGTTGAGACTTGAGCATCAATAATGAAGACTCCCGATTTCAAAATATCAAATTCGTGATGAAAGGAACACATTTTGGATTTCTCTATCTCAAATGTATAATACGCGTTTGTTTATAATGTTTTTTATGTATATGGCGTGCACGCACTTGAGCTTGCCTATATGTGATTTGACCATGGGCTAATTTTCACTTTGTCATATATAATAGTTACAAATCAATTTTCTCAATAAAATATTATATAGTTTTTCTAAGAAACGAAGTGACTTCTACGCAACAAATATACAATGCGATAAAATATCGGATATCGGTTAAGGACTGATATGTGAGATATCAGTTACTGCAGTGGGATATCAGTAATTTTAATATTATGCTATTTTTTTATATAAAGCAATTTAACACTAAAATTCAGTAAATTTTCATACCTTTAAAAAAGTTAACTTTTTGCAACTTGCAAAACAATAACAGTAGGAAGTAAAAACTGACTAAGACTTAAAACACTAACAACTAACAATTAAGACTTGAAACACTAATAGCAGTAATAAGAAGAAAGACTAATGGTAAAAATAAGAAGAAAGGTACTAATATTGAGAAATCGGTGATATATCGGTCAAATATCGAAATTCAGAGAGCATGATGACTTTGAATATAAGATGAAGTGTAGGTTTAAGTTCATAATTGTAACACCTCGCCTTTTCGTTTATAATTACTAGTAGCTAAATCGTATAATCAAACATTTAAATACGTATACGTACGCGAAACCATACATTTTCGGTTTGTTACTTTCGCGTCAAAACAGCGATTACCCGACTGTATTTAACACACCTTTAATAATATTAATAATACATGCTATTACCCGATATTTTGTGAGTCCACGTATGAAATCGAGTCTAAAAACATAGGCGGGCCGCTCTAACACAAGAACCGGATTTGTTGGCTTAGGCCCAACCTACCAAACACAACCTAAACCTAACCCTAACCTATTAAAAGCATAACCACACTCACACACTCAAGATACACACACTTAGCCGACACACACGCTGCCCCTCTCTCACCCTCTCATCTTTCGCATACCCTCACACTTCACACAAGACCGCCGAAAAACCTGCAACCCCGCCGGCAGTCCACCGGACAACCGAAGCTCACCGGAGAGGAACCGCCACGAGCCGGAGTACAACCAAAACTCATCGGAGAGGAACCGCCACCGTACGCCGGTGACCGAGGACAATCACCACCTCACGCCACGTTGTTTCGGTATAAATTTTTGATCTTTTATGTTTCTTTACACGAGTTACACGCAGCCTCAAATCTGAACGAACACATTAAATCGGATAGTTTTTTTTTTTAAAACTTACAGTTATAGTTCTTGCTTCTAATAAATGTAGAAGACGAACCGGTTGGCATGATAAAATTTTAGAGACCAGAAACCAACACCAACTGGACCGTAGTCCAATGGTGTTGGCCCCTCTGTGTAATCAGAGTACCCGGGTTCGACGCTGTCTTTGTCCGACTTATTCGCTGTTTCTGTTGATGCTTTGCGTTCGCTGTTGGGCCGGCCCAAAGGGCCAAACCTTTTTTTTTCATTTTATCTTTTGGACCAGGCCCTTCAAAACAGTTTTCAAACGTGGTCTGTATATAAAAGATTAAGTGTTGTTTTAAAAAAATAAAATCAGTATTTTAATAACTATTATTATCATTATTATTATTATTATTATTATTATTATTATTATTATTATTATTACTAGTCTTATTACTATTATTAAATAATTAACATCGTGGAACTACTACCATTAATCCAAACTGCTATATTAATAAATACACTCTAATTGTTATGATAATTCTTACCGTTTCAATCTAATCAAAACCATTTACAATCTAGCTAACGAGTAATCAATCTATAAACAATCCACTATTCAAATTCAATAACGAACTAAACTTCATATTCTAGGTTAAACACTTTCGTTTGATCATCATCTTTACTCGTGCGAATTCCAAGAGCTATACGCAACCTAAGGTGAGCATACTCGATCCCTTTTTACACTTTAACGCATTTTGGGGTGCAACATGTATAAATTACAAAATTTATTCTTAACAAGATTAAATGTGTTCCCAATACCAAACAGGTTATCAATTACGCTTATGTGAATTATATGTGTTAGATTAAACTCGTTTATACATGCTACATGTTACGTTTGAGTTGTTTATACTTATTAGTTTTAATCTGTATTCTCACGACATTGTTATGATTATGATACTAAGCATGCTAGTTAAGGAATTCAATTATATATTATTATGTGAGAGTCGTCTACATATATATGCGATTCAGCTTTATTATACTCCCGTCATGATTGAAATAAACTCTTACACTTAGATTTTATTTTTAACTTGTATGCTCGCCAATACTTTTGTATTGATCTACGCTTTTAATACATGTTGCAGGAAAGCTGATGATGCAAGAAATCAAGTTAGGACAAGCTTTAGAAACGCACCTTAAATAAATATTATGTTATACTTGTTTACTTTATTCGAAACTTTGTATTTGAATTCTTAGTATTTATGAAATGGAATTTAATTATATTGTCACAATAGTGTTATGATGCTTTTGAACAATTTGGTCGTCTCATCCCGATGTTTCCGCCATCGGTTGGGATGTGACAATAATAAAGTATTAATCTTAAGATTATCAGTCATTGTTACGTTGAGTTCGTGGCATATAGACAAAACCACATGAAATGCAGTCTCTTTTTGAGTTTTGGCCCCATAACATTAATGACAAAGAAACAAAACATTAGAGATATTTTAATTGTATGCAATGAATTAAAAAGCTAAGACCCTAATTTACTCATCATCATTAATTAAAAGTTAATAATGCGTATAGAATATTCTTAGTTTAATATTTTTATTACAAGCCTTCTGAAAAAATAAATTATTTAGTTAAGATTTATAGTCGACTTCAACCACAGTTGTTCAACACACTGAGCCGACCTTCTATATATATATATATGCCGCTCACTTTCCTTTTGTATGTAACACTTATGGTGTGAACAAAACTCCAAGCACACACTTTTACACACATGTGATATACACATATCTAGCTATATCTAAAGATCTAGTGGAGGGTGGGAGTCATGGCTTTGAAGATGGAAGGCATAGGGATTAATGGAGATGCGAAAGTGGAAGAACTCAAAGAGCCCAACTACAGAGGGGTCAAAGCCATGCCTTTTGTTATAGGTAACACACATCCGTGTTTGAAAACCGTTTAAGAACGGATCGACAGGTTCAACTAGAACCAGTCAATTCGTCAAAGCTAACAGTTTAACTTCTGGTTCTATTTAGAAATCATTCATACATAGCGCGAATTAACATACATGAACATATTAATGTAATTGTATTAATTAGTTTATATCGAATGCATGAAGTACACCTATTGGTAGGTGAAGGTTTTCAGGGTTCTAGTGAATTGTCTGCCTTGTTTTAAGTTTAATTTTACCAAAGACGATCGAATGTTAGTTTCTGGATATTTAACCATATTTTTATAAAAAAATGGTTAAAGATTGTTATTCATTGGGGTATTCTTAAAGGATCCAAATTGAATAAAAAAACTAACTAAATAAGACATGAGTAATAGAATTGTGAAAATAGTAGAAAGAAATATGGTTGGCGGTTATATAGCAAATCTATGTCTTCTTAATTAAAAAAAATACAATTATTTGTACATTTTTACCGTTCTCTATGTATCCTTGAACACACAACTGAATAATGAATGCAGTGGCGGATCTAGAAAATATTCGTAGGGGTAACGTTTTATAAAAAGGGGTAACGAAATCGAAAAAACATCAAAAAAGGTCGAATTTTTCCAAAATTTATACTTCCGCCGGAGCGCCAAGGGGTAACAGAGGCTACCCCTGCGTCTAAGGTATGTCCGCCCCTGAATGAATGGTTCATGATTTTTGTGCATATCTATTTAAAAAGGTCGAACACCACAAAAAACTGAAAAAATAAAGAATTTTTGTTTGTATTTTAATCAATTTCTATGTGTAGGAAATGAGACGTTTGAGAAGCTGGGAACGATTGGAACGTCAACAATCTACTAGTGTACCTAACCACAATATTTAATATGCAGTCGATTACTGCTACTAATCTGATCAACATGTTTCACGGTATATGCAACTTCGGTACACTTGCTGGAGCATTTCTCTCAGACACTTATTTCGGCCTATATAAAGTTTTAGGAGTTGCTTCCATTTCATCTTTCTTGGTAACAACAATCTCAAGCCCATTGTCTTAATTACTTCAGTTTTTTAATTAAAATATGTGTATATGGGCAGATTTTTTCAAATTAAAATACTTGTATGATAAATAATTTTGTAAACTTTTATTATTTTAGGGGAGATCACTAAAATAGGTATTTTACCAAAGGGTTCATTTAGTTATAAAATGACATGACGAAAAGTCAAATCCTACGCCATGTTTAACGTACGACTAGATGATTTCTTGTGCCAATAGATAAAGAAAATATAAAACAATTTAACCTTAGTTTTATTTCAAAACATTTTAAAATTAATAACTATTAAAATTATTTGTTTAATTATACTTAAAAACTTAAAATAACTAAGAAGTTAAAAAATCAAAAATAATTTTTAAAAAACTTCTTGAACTTAAAAGTAACAAAAATTAAATTTAAAAAATCCTTAAAACTTTTTTTTAATAAAATAATTAGAAAAACTAATAGGTAATTGAAAATTAAATTTTAAAAATTATTTATAAGTTAAAAACTTGTTAAAAAAAATGCCATATGACTCATGAATACACCAATTTTGCGCAATGTAGGCGCAAGCTCATTAGAGTCCATAGCTAGTTTGCTAATGGAGAAGAAAGTCAATGATTAATTTTATATTTATCGTAATGTAGTTATAATTTTCTAAATTATTTTAGTACATGCTATGTTTGTAGTAACGTTTACAACAATGCTAAAAATATTAGTTTTATATTTGATGTTTTTTAAGAGTTTTTAATAATTAAAAAAATAAATTTTGATTTCTTAAAATTTTCTAAAACTTAAAAATAATCAAACTTAAATTATAAAAATACTTAAAATTTTTTTTTCAAATATATAAAAAACTTAAAGGTGTTGAAGGTTAATTTTTTAAAAATATTCATAAGTCATTTTTTAAAATACTTAAAAACTTAAAATAACCATATAAGGACAAAAAATGCCACATGGCGTACGAATATGTAATCTTGCGCCATGTAGGCGCAAGCTCATTGGGGTCTATAGCTAGACTTGTAAAATTGAACAAAGTCAATAATCAATTTATTTTTCTTGTAGTGGCTTTTTAATGTTTTTCTTACTATTTTAACACAGGGTATGCTTGTGCTAACACTAACAGCAGCACTCAAAACACTTCATCCTCCTAATTGTGTAGACACATTTTGTGTTGGACCAACACCATGGCAAATGGCTTTCTTGCTCGCCGGTTTCGTGTTCTTGATCATCGGAGCAAGTGGAGTCCGACCATGTAACTTAGCTTTTGGGGCGGACCAATTCAACCCAAACACGGAATCTGGCCAATGGGGGATCGCTAGTTTCTTCAATTGGTACTACTTTACGTTCAGTTTGCCATGATGGTGTCTTTGACCATCATTGTATACGTGCAAGCGAATATCAATTGGGCCATTGGCTTAGCAATCCCGACATTCCTTATGTTCCTGTCGTGTGTTGTATTCTTTGTGGGTACGAGAATTTATGTGATAGTGCAGCCTGATGTCAACCCTTTGACTAGCATTTTTCAAGTTCTGGTGGCCACTAGGCAATTCCTAAGGAACCAACAGTTTCCCTATTCAATCATGTTTCTACCAAATCTATCAACGCCAGACTACCGTACACCAATCAACTCAAGTACCTAGCTAAACCATAAACCCTAAATAATCTTGTAAACACATGTTATGTTTAATGCCATTTTACCATCTTATAACAGGTTTTTGAACAAAGCAGCAATCATAACAACAAAAGACAATATTAACCTGGATGGATCGTCGGGAGATCGATGGACTCTATGCAGCATACAACAAATAGAAGAAGTGAAATGCGTAGCTAAAACAATACCGATTTGGTTCGCTGGCATAATCTATAATGTTTCACTTGCCAATATGCAAATCTACACTGTCTTTCAAGCCTTACAATCTGACCGATGACTCAACCATAGCTCATTTAAGGTTCCAGCTGCATCCTACACTGTCTTCCAAATGCTAGCCCTTACCATATGGATCCCAGTTTATGACCGATTGATAGTTCCATGTCTGCGGAAAATAACAAACAAAAGGCAAGGGATTTCACTTCTCCAAAGGATTGGGGTTGGGATGGGAATCGCCATTTTCACAATGCTTGTTGCAGCGGTAATTGAGACGAAAAGAAAAGACATGGCACATTCAAAGCCAATACTCGGCATTGAAAGGGGAAAGGTGCAATTTCATCAATGTCGGGCTTTTGGCTTGTATGTCAAATGGTGGTAGCCGGGCTCTCGGAAGGGTTTGCCATAATCGGGTTTGTTGAGTTTTTTTACAAGCAATTTCCCGAAAACATGAAGAGTTTTGCTGGTTCTTTCTTTTTTGTGGGTTCGCGATGTCGAGTTATCTGAGTAGCTTCTTGATATCGATCGTTCATAAAACGACTCATGAAGGTGAAGGTGGGTCAAGAAATTGGTTAGCCCAAGACCTAAACGATGCGAAGTTAGATTACTTTTATTATTTATGCGCAGGGTTGGAAGTGTTGAATTTTATATATTATTTGATAGTAGCAAAATGGTATAAATACAAAGGAAGCGAAGACGTAGCAGCTACCCACAAACATATAATCATTTGAAGAATTGGTATGATCTACAAGAATCAAGTCGGGTGCATGTCACTAAGATATATTAATGCCTTAATGTGGCTTTTAAGATACTTGGACTCTCACAACATTGTAACATCGTAATTTCAAATACTAAATCTTTGATTAACTTCAAAATCAAAATATAAACTGGGCTAACTTAACACTGCTATGGAGTAAAGTACACTCTCACAATAAACCATTTTATTGGTTTTCATACCTTAAAATGCTCATTTACTTTTAGTGTACAAGCCCTTAAATATAACTCGTCCACATTAAAATGTTTGATTGCAATTTTTAAATGATTATAGATAGGAAATTACATTAAACTTTATATTTACAAATAAAAACTAGAATATTGTGGTGCAACTTTAAGAAAAAAAAAGTAAACTTTTATAACGTTCATTCATATGTTCATCCTATAAATAAAATTCACATTTTAGCATTAAATACCATGTGAAATTCGTTACTTCGAGCACTTTTGTATGTTATCTGAAGTACTGTGGAAGACCATATGCATATGTTATTGCTAAGCATAGGGTATGAGATGTGGATTAACAAGATATAAAAGAAAGTTAGAATTAAAGATATGTAATATGCATTTGGATATTAAAAACTAGTTTTGATATAAGGCGATTATTTTATTCGATTTGACTTACAATCATTAGTAATTATAGTTTGATTATTCCTAAGTTAAACTATTTGTAGTATGTCTTGACGTCCACTCCATTAAATTTTTAACCAAACCCAGTTCGATGATTACAACCAACCCGCTAATCTTAGCTCAAGCCTATTTGATGTTAACGTGCAGGTTGCAATGATAGATATATCGAGTATAACTAAATGTTCACATCGTTCGAAATGTTTAACTAGATATTATTATTTGTTCGAAATGTGTGATTCGATAACGAATTCGAATTCATAGACAAACTTAGATCTTTATTTGTTCATTTATAAAAAATTAATACCGATTAGGGTCTTAAATTTTGAAGAATATTATAAAAATTAATTAACAAAGTGTGCAATTTTATTAACAAACTAATATGTTTCAGATTAAAATGGTTCAAACCAGAGACCAATAAAACACACAGTAAAACCATTCAACAATTAACTTATATAAAAGTTTCATATAAGTGTTCAAATCCAAACCGGAAAATAAATCTTTGTGTTAAATTAGAAATTATCTATTCTAATGTTCCCGTTAAAACCAAAGCTCCCTACTTTTAATCTTCATCTTTGGATCAAGTTAAAAATAAAATCCTGATCGTAATAATTCCAAAAAGAGCTTCTAGAAGGGGATGTTTGGAACGGATTTTGATTCCTACAATTTCTCCCCCACATCGGAATCAAGCAGTTATTACACGCTCTCCTCATCCCCGCTCCACCGCCATTCATCACAATTGTCAAGACTCCTTCGTCAGAGGGGCCTCACTCCCCTACGACCAACCACACAACCTCATCGTCCGTTGCTCTCATCACCACCGTATGGAAATCATACGGCTCTTTCCCGCCGGTCAAGAAGATGTCCGGAAGTTCCATTACTACGATTATGTTGATTCGCTGGCATTGTGGATACGGTTCTGGATCTCACCGCTTGAAGGGGAGGTAATGGCAACTATATACGCGAAATTGGTATTCCAGGGTTCATATTTGGGATTCTGGTAATGTTGATACTGACGCTTGGGAAGGAGGAAAGATCTTACAGCATAAATTAGCACGATGACCAGCCCAGGTAATTCACACTTTCAATAGATTATAGTTGCCTCTAAAGATTATTGTTTTTACAAATCCGGTTTCAGTTTTGTTGAGTGATTATTACGATATCAATTACAGTTTTGCCTTTTGCAAATGGGACACTTCATACTCTAATCACATATTATTGTTGTACAGTGATGAATAAGTGCTATTTTAATCCTAGCTTCTTGACTTCTTCGATCACAAGTATATTTATTGTAAACCTGATCTTGTATATATCACAGTTAGAGGATAATTATTAGATTTTATAGTAATGATTAAAATGTTTTACGTATGGTGATTTTAGGTTTGTGATAGTCCATGTGTAGGTTATAGCATTCATCAGCATGTGTAGGTTATTAGATATATATATTATGGTCTTCTAGATCTAAATATTCATGCATGTATTCAACCAATTTGCTGAAATGTATACAATTATTTTAGATGGGCAATCATTCAAGGAGTGGCAATGCTTTTACAGAACATATATGAAAGACAGAGACTCTATACAGGTATTGCAATAGGTAAGGTGCTTTTAACATAATCTCCTACAAAGTCGCTAAAATTGTCACACTTTTTTTTCAGGAAGTGGCATTGCTTTTACTGGTTAGTCGCGTCTTCACTTTTGCTTTATGATCTTGCTCTTGTGTTGCAATAACGAATTATGTTTCTAATCGGTTCAGTTTTCACAAAGGGACTTCTCGATTAGATACCGGTATCAATTCTATTATTTTCTGTGATTTTGAGTGTTTCTAATGATGTTTCTTGGTTCTATAATCGAACACTATTTTTAGTCTAATGCCAAAATTGTTTCAAGATAGATAAATTATATATTTATGTGTGATTGATATGTATATATTTTGAATGTCAATTTACAATTTTTGTTGTTTTGTAAATGTTTATTTTTATTGGCCGGTCTTTTTGTAAACTGGTGATCCAAATAATTGATGTAATTGAAGTTTTTTTGTTAGAGTAGAGTTAATGGTTTGTTCTGAATATGAGATAAGCTCGATGATGTCAACTGGTAATTGAAATGTTTGGTGGGACCCTGGTTGATTTTCCATGTGAAATTAACTTAATAATATTACATTTCAAGTGTTTGATAAAATGTTTCAAATAGATTTTGGATATGAACTAACATTGGGTATAGTAGGTTAAGAATTTTGACGTTCCTAATTTTCATGAGATTATGTTGATAACTATGGCTAGATTACACTAGTGTTTTAACAAAAAAATAAAATATAAAAATAAACGTACTTGGAACAAAAGATTGTTATCACTAGTGGTATACACCATGATTAATGTTATCAAACAAATTAATTATCAATAGAATCACAGTTTATGTGTCTTTGCATGCTACTTCAAGTCAGGAAGTGTCTCTAATTGATTTCAGTAAAAAATTTCCGTTGTACATTGTACAAAGGGCGTTATTAACTTGAAGTAGATGAAAATGGACCGGGTTCCATTGATTCCTTTAGGAAAACAGTAGTCATTTTGGTAACTTTGCAACTACAGTTCCAAATTTGTTTCTTAAATCAAATCTAGATTGTCAGCTAACATTAGTGATTTCAACTTATTTTGGGTTTGTTTTTGAACATTTTTTTTATAAACATGCATAGTTTTTCCTTTTCTTTGTTCAATGGTCAGACTACCACTTTGTGGGTGCTCTCGGACTGTTGAGGATTTTGATATTCTCATGTCAAAAATTCAAACCCGTTAGCGTATTTTCGTTTCTAGGTTTATAACTTAAAACCATAAACATAGTGAGGGCGAGTCTACTAAACCAAATTTAAATGTTTGTTTTGAAGACTTTGGTGAAGGTGGTTACCATTGTAGTTTTATACCTGTACGGTGCAGGGACATTGAATATGCTCAGCTATCATGGATTACCAAAGAAGGCAGTTAGCTTGGTATTTCACTCAATTCACGAAAGAGCATTTTGTATAGCTTTGTTAGCTCAGTCGGTTCATCTTGGACATTAATTTGTCTTAAATCCTAAAATTTAATGGCCACTATTTAAGAAAGTAACCATTGTTTAATTTTTTTTGCAGATGTATCCCAAAGGAACTCGTATTACCTTCTTTAATTACAACCCTCTAATTGATTGACTACACGGTGTTGAGATGGTTTCCTTTAAATATGCAGGTCAGCATTAGTTTCTATTTGTACAGAAAGAAATGTGCTTCTCCTTAACACAGTTCTTGGTACAGCTGCTCATCCATCTGCTGGAGCTCATTATGGCAGTCAATATGCTTCTGTGATGGTTAAGTGACACTCAGTAGTGCTCTACAGGTCAGTCAGCGTATGATATGATATGTAGGATACTTTACGATGGTAAATGATAAAGGATTTTCGTATATTAAAATGTCAGCTTAAGTTCTATTTGATGTCCAACTTTTTAAAGGTATCGCATCAGAAGCTAAATAATTGCTTAGGGATCTTAAACATCAGGTTAGTACAGCTGCGCTCATCCATTTGCTGGAGCTCATTAATATACCTTCCACCGAACGGGTAAAACTAGTTTATTTGGCCGCGCATGATTGTTACATCAATTAAACCCTTCAAAAGTCGAAAACAAAACGAAAACAAAAAACTTAAGAGCTAAAAACAATAATAGTTCTTAACGAAACAACATTTTCGACAACATTTAACACTATAAATTGTGGTGTTACAATTTAATTAACACTACAAATGTTACAGTTTAAGTGCTACAATTTAATTAACACTACAAATAAAGTGTGATTTTTCAGTTTAAGATCAAATTATGGTGTCCAATTGGTTAGAATTACCATTGAGGAAATTAAATAAGGAACAAACAAGGTCGAAACACAATGATAACGCAATTTAAAAATGATGATACTGGGCTTCATGATGTCTAAAGGAGATGAAAATTACACTTGTGTAAAGTGTTGTCTCCGTCGCATCGCGCGGGCACCGTATTAGTATATAAATATATATGTTTATATATATATAATATATTTATAATTATAGTTATTGTTTCTTAAGATAAAAAATAGAATTTGAAAATAAAAGAATAAATGTGTAAATTGCTAAAATCATCATTGAGGTTTGGGTATTGCTAAAATCGTCCATGGAAATGACAATAAAAAATGAAACTTCAAAGGTCCAGTTAAAAAATATTCTTATTTTGTATAAAATAGACAAAAGTGTCCAAATCTTAGGGACGACTTTGGCAATTTACTCTTTTTGTTTTCTTCTTACAACATTGAAAAGATGATCTTTTATAACATTCAAATTTACTGTTGCGACATGCTTGTATTTATCAATGTTTCGTGGTGAGTTTTTTTTTAAACACAGAGTTATGGATGTAAATTTAAATCGAAACCAAAGGATCTAATAGTAATGTACAAGTCATCGAAATTGTACCTTACAAATTTCAACACTTTCGATGGCTCACACTACTCAACTTTAAAATTAGTTGTTGACTAATATAACTAGTATTTCTGACCCACGATTTGCGACGAGACCCTTAACCAAATAAAAAGTAGATGTAAAAACGTTGAACCACGCACACATTTCAACTTTTTAACTTGCAAAACTTAAAACAAAACATAAAATACAGAAAAGAATACCATAGTCGACTTAGGACCCGCGCATTAAATTTGGCCGTTAAACTTCAAAAAAGAACGTAAAAACGTTAACCACACACGTAGGTTACAGTGTGTTAACTGGCAAAATTTAGGCCGAAACGTAAAATGACAAATTTGTAAAAGATGAAAGATATAAGGGAATAAAGATGAAAGTAGAAAAGTGTTAGTGATAAAAAAAATAAAAAATGATTTTACTTTATAATCATCGGCTCTTTTTCTTTTTCACTTATGGTGGAAATCTAGCTATCTTATCTTGATGCAAGCAACATGAGTGGTTGAGCATCAAATAATGAAGACTCCCGATTTCAAGATATCTGTTTCTGTGATGAAAGCATCACATTTTGGATATCTGGTTAATATGTATAATACGCGTTTGTTTATACTGTTTTTGTACGTATATGGCGTGCATGCAGATGAGGTTGTCTACAATGCTCCAAATAATATTATACAAGAATACAAAATTATAGAAAAAGAGGTGACTTCTACAGTTCTACGTACACTTCTTATATAGCAAATATAAGCATGAATTATAACAAAGTATGCAATAATAGTTTGTTGTTTAGGATATAAATTCACTGTGTATGAATCATCATCCATTAAAGAACTATAACTAAAAGGAGATTAAGACAATATGGTCTAAGTTGTTATTTTTATCTATATATTCTAGCAGATCCGATTTTGGTATCAGGTTGAATCGTAATTTTTGTTTTAGTGCTTGGACCGGAGCTTTAACATGTAAAGAAATAGAAGGCGTCAATCAGACCATAACCTCTGACGGTCATTAGGTATCTGTACCGGTATCGAACTCATTCCTACCTATGAAAACATCTTTTTTAAAAGGTGGTTGTTTTTAAAGCATCGACATCTCATTCTTTTATATATATATATATATATATATATATATATATATTATATAATGATTATACAAGATTTCCTTATTATATATACATACATTTTCTAAGGGGATACATACTTTTTTTAACGGCAAACTTGGATCACTGACGGACCACTAGAGTATCATCGTGCCACTAGCGGAACCACCTGATCATATCCATCTCCATTAGGCATAATACATATACACAATTCAGGAGGAAACCATTTATTGGGAAAACCCCCTTGTGGAAATGAAACCCAGAACCTATTGATTCAAAATCTTATCACATCCTCAAAGTGTCACTAGGCTATAAAGCCAAGACACATACTACCTTCTTCTTATTGGCTTTCTATTTTTGTTGGTTTTCTTTCTTTTATTTTTTATTCATAATATACTTCTTGACATTAATTTTCAAATTATTAAAGCATTGAACTAGCATTTTATTATTTAGGTGGCTTTAGGTTTTATTTTATTAATACATTTTTTTAAATTTAATAATATTATAAACATTTTACAAAAAGGGAATATAACATTGAGGCGTACTTATTTTTATCTACGATCTGATTTTATCCTATAAAAGTTTTATACTAAAGCGTCAACTATAAGTGATTTTTTGTGGTTTCTTCTACGAACCAAACCGATACCGTTCACGTACCGTTACAATATTTGTTTTTATGGTTTCTTAATCGATGTACAACACGTGTCAATAACATATTTAGCATATCTCATTTGGTTTCTATATCGGGTGCTGGTATCTTTATCTCATTTGGTTTCTATATCGGGTGCTGGTATCTTACTGGTACTATAACGAATCAAATCAATTCTAACTGAAAACCCACTGCCGAACACGAGTAATCTTACTAGTTGTTATATATTCTCTTTCCTCAACTCATAAAATATAAGGTTTAAGGGATAAGGAGTGCATAGCTAGTCCTTATATTTCATCGAAAACAAGAGTGTTACATGAAATGTGTAACATTCTATACATATCTCACATCGTCACGTGACTAGAAGAGATGCTAGGTTCATAAGAAAACCCTTGTATTTTAAATCACCAACGCATCTTAGGGCTTAATGTTAATGGGTGAGAGAAGAACTTCACAGTTAAGCAGTCTCAAGTGTGAGTGGTATCAAGATGGTGACCTCTTGGATAGCCTCCATTTGGGCAACAAAAAACAAATCCATAAGCTATTTGTGGGCAAACGAATAATATTGATGGTATGAAATTTCACTTGTGGTATTGAAGCCACTCATATGTCATTTGGGACGACGGAGTAAACCCTAGCAATGAGGGTTGAGTCCCCTAGGTGTTCAAAAAGATACCATGGGCAAATCTCACATCCCTGATTGGGATGGTGGGGCAAACCTCATTAAGGAGATGAGTTCATAAGAAGGGTGATTGTAACACCTTAAGCAATCCCACATCTGCCGTGATTAATAGAGATGTTGACTTTATAAGGAATACCCCGCCTTTTAATGTTAGTAGGTGAGATGAAAACTTCATAGTTAAGCATGCTCATGAGATGAGAACTCCATAATTGTAATAATCCGATTTTTAAAAATCTAAAATGTATGTTAGTAAATGCTATTTCTTTGTCACATTTAAAGAGTTTATAAAAAAATGTTATATATAAACCTAACGGAATGAATATTTTTGTAAATAAACTTATTTATAGAAATAGAATTCCGTTGGAACTTAAATGGAAAAGGATAAACTCTATAAATAAAAACTAATATAAATAATAATAATAATAATAAATAAATAAATAATAATAATAAACAAATGTTTTATATTTCGAAAAGATAAGGGAGAAATAGTGTAATTTTGGTTTGAATATTCCTTTCAAACCCATTGATCATGTTTCTATATTTCCGGTGAATAATACGGCAACCAAAATCACAAAATTCCAATCACTGGACTCTGTTGATCGACCAAAATCAATCACGAGATTTACCATTTTAATTCCTAATTCCCTACCGTGATTTGCAAGATTCTTTTACGCATATAATGGCTGTCAATATCGCGCTCTATTACAGACCCAAATAACGGAAATTCCAATTCAAACACACACGTTTTTGAACCTATAAATATAGATGTTTGGATCACTTTTCGAACAACATAGAAAACACTCACCATCCTCTTGCCTTTTTCGAAATCCTCCCTCTGTTCTCGGAAGCCGCCGCCACCGCCCAAAGATATTCCGGCCAGCCGTTGGTATGGGTACGAATTCCATTCGAGGCTTCACAAAGTTTATTTCACGCTCACGGATCATTTTGGTTTCGCTTTCGCAAATTAAGGTATGGACTCTAAACAACTTATGTGTACAATCTGAATTTCATTACTACCTAGTAGTCGGGAATCTGAATTTGTTATCACCAAAAGGTGACCACTAAAACCATTGCACCGAAAGGTGACCATTGAACTATTGCACCGCAAGGTGAACACTAAACTACTGAATGTACTATTGAATGTGATTATGTGATTGTGACGCACAGAACATGTGACGTGCTTAAAAACTGAATGTGACTAACCCACTGAATGTGATTGCGACGCACAGAACATGTGACGCGCTGAAAAACTGAACGTGACTAACTGTATGTGTTATACTTATATTGTCTGATATAATAGTTATTGTTTAGGAATTGTTTATTGTCTATAGTTGTCCCACTGAGTAAATTTTACTTAGGCATGCATATGTCTTTTATGTACTTTAGGTTATAAGGAAATCGAGAAAGACTTGGAATAGTGCTCGGGAGAATAAAAGACTCACAGTATTTTCATAAAAATTTACCATGACTTGTATTTATTTATTTTTATTGAGATAATGTAATGCTTTTATTTTAATGGAAGGATGTATTGAATTCTGTATACTATATAAGTGACAAGCACTAGTCGGGGCGAGGTGTTACATGTGTTCTCCTAGGAAGCCTCCATTTAGGTAATAGAAAACAAATCTATAAGCTTTTCATGAGTAAAGTAGAGAATAATCCATAGTACGAGAAACCGATTGTTACAAAATAATATCTAGCCAAAGTAAACTCTAATAATCAATCAATGGGGTATATTATAAAACGCCTAGAAAAACAAGAACATGTCAATAACCGAAACACTAATTGGGATATGAATTCATGTATGATACTGGATATAAGATTAATTATATCTTTTTCATGTTTGGGACGACACGGGCCAATAACCCAAAACCTATCCGATACCTGGTTATCGACATTGAAACTGAATACATCGAGATATTGTATAAATTTGTGAGATATTATATAATTTTCAGAGAATATATCGGAAAGTATTTGGTTGAAATGTGTTGAAATGTAATTGGGAATTTGGTGTTTCAAGTGTGTTTATTTTATGAGTTTAAGGTGAATTTTTTATCAGTAATATCAACCACATAACAACTAAATTAGTACATCTATATTAGGGAGAAATGTAGGAACTAGGTTCACTTTTTATAAAATATAATTATTAAATATATAATAATGAGACTCTCGTTATTCATAGGAAATATCATAGTACAATATCGGTTGCGATAACTAAATAAAAAGAATAAAATATAATTATATATACCATCTTGATTCAAACTGCATCTCTGGTGGGTGTTTCACCTGCACTTTATAGCATCCTAGACTGCAACAAAGAGCAAACTAAAATGTTGACGATTTTGGTAGAGGCATGTGTTCAACACGCTTCTCTTAAAACAGATTTCGCGCCTCTACTAAAGACGACGCGACTGTTTCCCAGGGTATAACAGCCGAATCAGTATGTACTGCCGAAGATGGCTCACGCGCCCGAGGTTACACTGGGTAATTGTAGTGTTTGAACTTATGGAACAAATAAGAATGTGATGGTGGTGGAAAACAAGTAGAGAGTACTCCTATCTCTAGTTGGTCTTCAAGTGTTCATCCTCCTTCTAGTATTCTTCATGTATCAATCAATACCATATTCTTATATACACAAAAAGAAGCACATAACCTATTAATTGTACATAATTTAAGGATTAGTGAAAGGTTTCACTTAATTAGTCACTTAATTGGAGACTTAAAAACTATAATAAAACTAATTAAATGTCATAAGAAGCTCTACTCAAAAGTTTCTCTTTTATTCACCACATGAAGATTCTAATTAATATTTATAATTTCATTAAATTATAAATATATAAATATCCATTCACCAAATTTCTAACAATCCCCCACATGAATGGAGACCGTTCAAAACACATAAAATTTCCAATGGAACCTCGACAGTTGAGTTTTGCATACGATAGGTAGGTATTACCCTTTGAACCTTCGCTCAAGAAATGCACTTAGCCCACTAGCTCTGAGTAGACATCGATGTCTTTGAACTCGTCTGCCGTTTGTGTAGACGACAACACACTTCACACATGACTCTCCTTAGCCGGGTCATCTCCTCATAGTCGTGTCCAATAATGGTCGTGGAACACTTTCCTGGTTCTGCAAGAGCTCTAGGAATTGTGCCCTCAATTCCATTCGAATCGACCCCACTTCTCTTTAACATAGGTGATTCTCCTTTGATCATTAAAAGCATTGTGGTTATCGTGATTTATCCAAATCATTTACCACATATTATGCTGACTAGGACGTATTTAAACACCCTTTTATACGTTGGGGGTATGTATAACCATATATACTAGCTTATGCATATCATTTATGCCCCCACAATGACCACCCTTAGGCATATGAGTTAGTTGTCCTATTGAACTTAGATCTTGGGATCTCTAGTCAACTAAGTTAGGTTTCCTTCACATACCCTTTTTCATGGGCTTTAGTCTCATTCCACAACTTGATCTCTAATAAACCCTCAGGTTGTTGGATCCGTAACATTATCTTTGACTTTGTCTAGTCACTACAGATAACTTTACTTATTTGAGATCAGTTGTCATGATATGTTCTTAACTCGCAAGTTAATTTGCCTATAGTCAACTTCTAACACTATAACCTCAGTGCCCATCTGAATCTGGTTATAATATATGTCTTTCTAAGATAAATGTATCATTTAAGGCAAACACATCTCCATTATGCACTACGACCTTTGTGTCCTCCACTTACTCGTCTATTTGCAATGTTAGATTGGATTACAAAATCCTTATTGTCAAGCTTTTATGATACAAATGCAAGACACCCCCACATTTAAGTGTTATAGGATATTATCCAGATGGGGTAATGAAAACCATTTCTGCATACCCTTATAGGGTTGTTTCTAAATGGATCATCCCCCACATTTCTTGCCATTTGATCAACATTTCTGTAACTTCACTTATGACGAAATTTATACACAATGATTGAACAAGATCAACCTCATTGTATCAGTAAATTCAACTCATATTGCATTAGCTTACATAAGCTTCCGAGCTGACCAAAGCAACACATGCAATTGTCATAGGTTTGTCACCAACTTAGAATAATTCTAATTTAACATCTAGAATAAGCCTAGACAATGAGTTCTCCTCATTAGCTTTTCGAACAAAATCTTCAAAAGTTACATGTCTTTTTCTTATAATGAATGAAATTCTCCCTCAACTTTGTCTATACACAAATTCTTTTTATGTTCATACACAAGTGAATGTTTAGAGTTAATTAGTCTCCGTCAAGACCCATAATTAACCAAGTACTAGTCTAGCATGCTTTAGACTACAATACTTTAGCATGTGAATAGAAGATGCATCATTCTAAGTCTTCACAGCCCCAAGGATATCATAATATTATTTTGCAACATTCATGTAACATTTGTGCAAAACGGGTTTTGAAAACCCGCACCGTATATTAATCAAGTATTCTGTTAAAAGTTCGTTGTGCCAGTTATTCTAAATATCTCATAATTAAAAAATATTGTATAATTTAAAAACGTAATTAATAAGCAATAAATAATAATAATAATAATAATAATAATAATAATAAATAATAATAATAATAATATAATTACACACACCAAACACCAGTGCACTGCACGCACACTTGTGCTAAGAAATAAAAACAAATAAGTCTTATTTTGTAAAAACCGCAAAAACCTGCAACTCTTCTTTCAAAAAAAATAAGTAACCGCTCAGAATTTAATCAAGCTTAATTTTTGTGATTTCCGAAACTGTTAAACCAGTTTCAAATTGCTGCAATCAAATGCCAATCAAATCCACTTTCGGTTATGGATTGAAAAATCATCAACCCTTAATTTTAGCGGTAACCAAAACCCACATGATTGCAAGATCAACTATATAAATCGATCCTTTCACTCATAAGAACTCGCTCATACCTCTTTATTCTCTCTAAAATTCTCTGTGTGCAACTTCCTGCTCAAGTCGTTATCGCTGGAAATTTTCGCCGGAGTCGGTCACCGGAATCATCGAAACTCTAATTCCCAGTGAGTAAATTTTTTTTAAACCTTTCTATGTTCATACTAAATTCTATTAGTTGCAAACCAGTAACTAGAACCATTAAAACAAATAAGTCGATCGAGTTCAGTTCTGGGATAAGCTATGATTGAAGAAGATGAAGTTGTGTTGCGTATATTTATATTTTTAAAACCGGATTATAACCGGGTTAGACACACAGTCCAGTGGTGGACTGTGTGCAGATATAACATGAAGGACCTGGGTTCGATTCGTGCACATAACCGGTTTTTCTGTATCAAATCTCAATTTTTTTTAAAGCCACAGAACACCTCATGTAAGTTGATAAGTATAATAAAAACATTATTTCAAATGGGTTGGGCTGGGTGCAAAATAATACCGAGGTCACGGTTCGAGACCAACCTTTCTCACCGGTCCGACCATTTAAAAATCTTTTAAAATTAATAATTTCTGAATTAACCTAATAAATGTATAAGAGTTATAAAAAACAAGAATCTAACAGGTTAGACACGTAGCTTAATTGGAAGAGCTGCGTGCACGCAACCGAGAGGTCACGAGTTCGAGCCTCACCACACGCAGCCTAAATCATCAGTCGAACCGGCCAGGTCTCCTTGTCAGACCTGACAAGTTTTTTTAATATTATTTTATTTTTTTATTTTATTTATTTATAATTCTTATATATTTATAATTTAGTTAAAATTCAATTAAAAACACTTAAAAATGCAATTTCAAAGGTTTTAAAACCCCAACAAAATACCACAATAGTAATCTAAAAATCTAACAAAAGTATTAAATCGAAATATTAAATCGTTTTATTTATCAAATTATCGCGTTATTATTTTAGGTTAGTATTCGTTCGTTGATCAAATTCTCAAATTCGTGCGCATTCATTATCAAGCAAGGAACGCACCTACTGTGAGTGAATCCTTACAAACTCCCTCTTTTAATCACGTTTTGGGGTGTATCATGTGTCGTACATGTTTTATTTATTTATTTAAACACTTGTGCTAACATCATTATGTGATCAAATGTGTGTTTTATTGGTGTGATTATGTGTGGTTACATTTTATAATTTCAGTGCAATCATTCATTTAAGGCCCATCAGTTCCTCGTGGAATACGAGTTGAGCATTAGGTGCCTCATTAGATCGGCTCCGTTTGATTGAGCCTTGATCTCAAGTTCATCATTCATCAAGTCATGTGTTCATTGTGGATATTATGTGGTTTGTGAATGTTTATACATATGCATATGCTCACTTATGATTCATGCACAAATTTTTATTTAAATAACTGATATACCAATTGTATAAATGGTTTTACTTAGATTCACTCGCCGACTTTTGTTGACCCAAAACATTTGTTTTACGCATGATACAGGTGGACAGGCTGAGGTGGGGAACACATAGGAATGGCCTTAGGAGATTAACAAAATATATTATGTTTAGAACAATGTTTATTTGAGGTTGTATGATTTCTTATTTTGGATATTTGAAGTTTTAATTCCAATTTAATAAATATGAAACCTTTTACTAAATGTCATGAGCTTTGGTGATAACCAAATTATGTCCCGACTGTTATTTCCGCTGCGGGTGTAACACCCTATTTACGTTTTAACCATACGAGACGCAGCGGAAGTACCGACTTAAAAATTCTTTCTTTGTTGACTATATAACATACTTACGGGTTCATTTATAAATATTTGGACACTTTCTTAAAGAGGTTTACTACGTTCATTTTGCTTGACTTGCCAAATGCAATACATAATGCAAGCTATGAAACCGCTCTTCCCGTACAATCCTTTCTCTTTGACTCGATCTTCATCCACATATCTCCATGATGATCTGACTAATCTACGGTCACCATATAAATATAACCAACGTGTTAGTAATTGGTGACATCATATGTTTTAATTTAAAACATGAACATGAATCATCAACATATCCATCAAACATTATATAGAACTCCAATAGGATGTTCTTCGAACTTATTCCTTATGCCGAGCCTCAAACCTTCGAGAACCCAACCCTTACTTACCTGCATTCCTAAATTCATCCTCAACAGCAAACAGTTAGCCTCTTCATATAAGCACATAACATCAGACGACATTCATTGGGCTACATCACGTATAAGCATTTTCATATATTCACATACTTACATACAAGTTTCATACATACATCTCACCTTGACATCGACATCTATCTCTTTCATTCTACATCTATATACATTTATATACGCGTTCGAGTCATATTCACTTATCTGTGTTCAATCGTCGAACTTTAATTATGCCTAATAATTTACTTATAAACATACTTAAAAACAAGCTTCATCTCCCCATTCGTGCAATACATTCTAACACTTCATTCCCACGAGATCCGAATCTCAAACATATATATATTTCTATTTATCCTTTACGAGCCCAAAAGTCATTATTTGTATTCATATCACATAATTAAAACTTTTACAAACTTTTCATAGATTATACTATCTTTGAAAGTTTACCGAAGCCTTTGCGTAAGCCTTAAAAGATACGAAAGTCGAGACACATCATACATACATAACAATCAAAATTTGACATTTGGTGCCCATTCTCGCCGTAAGCTACGATCCACTCACCGTAGCTTATGGTGAAGACTTTCTACAAAACAGGAACTCCCTGCCGTAAGCTACCGTCGGGTACCGTAGCTTACGGTTATGACTTTCTTCCAAACAGATATTCCCTACCGTAAGCTACGGTCGGGTACCGTAGCTTACGGTCACCTGCTGTTGCTGCTAATCTGTAGCTTGTTTTTGAGCCAGTTCGATTTTCCTGCTCATCTAGGCCAACCCGGGTCTTCGAACACACCATTTCCAATAACTTAACATATTTTATCTCTTTCCAAAACCTTCCGATACTATATTAAATTCCCACTCTTTTCGTCTAATAACCTTTCTACGAAATTCACAACCCGTTTACCCCTATATTGAGGTTTCACGGTTTAATGACATACCAATCCCTTTCAAGAAGTCATTATAACATTTCTTATTTATTTATACATTCTACTTTAGTTTTCGATTATTCGAATACAATAACATCTTCATATACTTAAATACGAAGTGAGTTCAAGAATTCACTTACCTTAGCGTCCGCATTTGCATCCGTTACCTTGCCTCTTTCCGGCCCGTTAGCCTTCCATGCTTTCATCCATTATGACATGATTCCTACACTTTCATGTCATCGCAATCACATTCTTGTTAGCATACACGATTGTACATATTAACGATTATACCAAATGCATATCTCGCATTTGACTTTCATTAGTCAATTCTAACAAGCATAAAGGCATATACCCCAAATCACATCCTTTCAAACTTATATAATTCATCATATCGCCCATATAACACATATTGATGTAACACGTACCATATAACTTTCTATAGTCTTACCATTGTAACAAGAAGTCTAGCATGCATTCTTATGTGCAGTTGACTTTCAGAAGTCAACTTTATCATGTGAACTTTCGACATAACCTCATATATTTGTGTCATCATATTAGGCTATATTGATGACACTAAGTACATTTCAAACACATCCGTCTCTAATTATTGTTAAGTCACAAATCTAACTTATGGTGTACATCACCGTTCAAACATAGGGTACTAGTTCCTTAAAGCACATCTTTTACCGAATCACATCATCAACTACGGTTCACATATACTTATCAAATGCATTCCTAAACTTGTTTTACTAACAAGTATATCATTATCACTTTATATACATGTTCAACCATACTTGCATATAATTTCACATATTATTGTCATTTAGACATTTCATCAAACACTTGGTGTACGTACTACCTTCTAAGCATAATGTACAAGTATTTTAAGCATGTTCTTCCCGATTCATCTCATGAACCATCACATTCAAGCAAAATCACATAATTATCAATTCTACATCAAGTTTATCTATCACAATCTATCATATAACACCTTATGTATCACAAAATCACAATATTACATCTACATGTTCATCATTTTCACACTCATGCAATTGGGTTTCAATCTAAATCATCCATAACTAAAATTCAACCATGATTCAACTTCTACTTGATAGTATTAACAAGTATTCATTATAAATTCAACCAAATTCACAGATTCATCCTAACCACTTCATGGGTAGTCATCAAATCAGAAATTTCAACTCACCTTGTGTTAAGAACACTTAAAGGATGGAGAATTTGCACTCATGCATCAAATCCTCCTTCCAATTGCTTGTAGATTTGTAGAATTGTGAAGTGTGTGTGTGTTTTCCCCTGCCTCCTTCTCAATCATGATACATACCCACACACACACCTGAACATTTTATTTTAATATTTACTTTCCACATGTTCACTTTTGGTCCCTCTTGTTTGCCCATTTATTACATTTACCACAAATCCTTGTATTTTACCATAAGACTTATAGTTCTAACTAAGTTAAATAGCTTAGTTATCACCTTTCATTCCATATCTTATGAAACCATACTAATGAGTTAAACATTCGGGTTTTGGGGCGTTACAGCGGGTCGGGGTGTGACAATTCGTCCCTTGTTAAGAGAAAATAATGAGACTTATTCATAATCCTAAAACATCAATATTTAGGAAGGTCTCACAAATTATTGTAAATAGCACATAGCTAATTTTTATTTTTCAATTAAGGAACATAATTTGTTTACCTTGATCTCCAACGCTTTACCATTGACTCATAATGTAACATTCGTCGAAAAACGGGTTCCAAAACCCGCTCTGTTTAAAAACTTTAGAATTTATTTAAAAAGTTTCGTTACGCATTTTTTTCATTTTATAAAAGGTAATTTCCATAATTTATAAATAAATAATTAATATGTTGATTAAATAAAAGAATAAAAAATAATAGCAATATTTAAGATTTTTAAAAATAAAAAAATAAAAATATATCCAATAAGTGTAGACCGCGGGTTTCGAACCCGGGTCTCCACTCAAACCAAACACACAACACACCACTACACCACTTGCCCACATCTGCTACAACTCAAAACAATAATACATTTGTAATCACATTCCTTTGATCCGATTCAAAAAAAGAAACAGCCGCGCTAAGTCACCGGCTATCATCAAGATATCTCGGATTCCTTTTCAACCATCGAATGTAACTGATCACGTAATAGACTCAGTCAGGGAGTCAACAATCCCCAAATGGTTATGCAATCATCTCGGCAATTACATCTTGACTGAAATTCTTGAAATCGAAATCGGTGATCTACTGGTTATTCTATAAATACCAATCGTTTTCACCACAAACGAATTCGTTCAATCTTTCAAACTCTCTCTTAAACTCTCGCTAAAACACTCTAAAGCTGTCCCTGCAAGTCGCCGGAATTCTCAGTTACTCGCCGGAAAACCGAAGAATCCATTCCATTACTGCCTTACTATAAAATAGGACTTCGAGAGCTCAGACAGAAATCACCCACACACACCTCAAACTCCCTGTAGAGCATCTGTCGCAAGTTAAGCTTCGCCGTAAAAATTGGAACTCGCCGGAGTTGGTCACCGGGATCATCAAAGTTCTGTTCTCCAGTGGGTATGAACCTTTAAAACCTTTTTATGTTCATATTTAATTCCGTTAGTTCGTAAACCAGTAACCAGAATTGATAAGATATAGATAACAGTCGGATTTTGTTTCTGGGTAGTGACTAGGAAGAAGATGAAGTTTTACCTAGAAAATAAGTATAATTAATCTTGATGTTTTAACCAGGTTAGACACGCAGTCCAGCGGTGGACTGTGTGCAATTACAAAGCACACGTCCCGATTCGAGTCCGGTCAGATTCATATTAATAATAACCGCTTCCTTTTTTTCTTTAAACCAAATACGCTAACATGCTGCAAGATGTTAAGTATAATTCAAATCAGTACTTTAACCGGGTTAGACACACATCCAGCGGTGGACTGTGTGCAATTATAAAGCATACATCCCGGGTTCGAGCCACACATGTTTCGACTTTCTGAAATAAAACCAAGCCTTTTTAAAACCTATTCAGAACATCCTTCAACATGTATATAAATATAATATAATTCAGTATATAAACAGGTTAGACACACAGCCCAACTGGTTGGACTGTGTGCACGTAAACTGAAGAGCTCGAGTTCGATTCGGAATACTTAAATCGGGTTTGGCATATTATGAACCTTTTTAATAAAACTAAAATAAGGTTTAAGCTAACTAGTATATAAATATAATTTAAATCAGAAATATTTCGGGTTAGACACGTAGCTCAGTTGGTAGAGCTGCGTGCACGTATACGAGAGGTCCCGAGTTCGAACCTCACTCAGCGCATATAAAAACACAGTCCGACCGGTCAACGGTCATCTCGGTCAAAAAGTCAACTTTTTTTATTTCTTTTTATTTATTTATTTAAATTGAAAAATCAATTAAAATACTTAAAAATAAGATTATTAAAGTTAGAAAATTTCCTTAAACTCACAAAAATAAATCTAACAATCCCATTAAGAGCACTACTTAAAAATATTAATCTCAAATAAAATTTATTTATTTACCGAATCATTTCGTTATTATTTAGGTTAGTTTTTCCCTCGTCGGTTGAATCATAATATTCGTGCGCATTCATCGTCATCAAGGAACGCACCCACTGTGAGTGAATCCTTACAAATTTCCCTTTTTATTCATTTTTGGGGTGTATCATGTGTCGCTTTAATTATTTCGTTTATTCAAACTTGTGCTATTACCACTATATGACCTAAACTTATGACTTAAATATTGTTTGTTGTGATGCGTATTTACATTTTGTCAAGTTGCGTGCAAATCATTCATTAGGCCCATCAGTTCCTCGTGGGAGACGAATTGAACATCGCGTGCCTCATTAGATCGGCTCCGTTTGATTGAGCCTTGATCTCATTGTTCATCATTGGGTGTGTGTGCTTGTGCATTAATTGATATTATGTGTTTTGTGATTAAAGTTACATTTACGTTTACTCATATGTGGTTATGCACCTTTTTATAACCAATATAACAAATTCGTTCAAATGTTTTCATAAGATTCACTCGCCAACTTATGTTGACCCAAAAACCCTATTTTTACACATGATACAGTGATCCAGTTGAGAAAAGAAACACGTAGGATGGCCTAGAAGAATAAACAAGTTAATGCTTTGGAATGGACATTTAGTTTAGTTTTCCTTTGTAATTGTATGATTTTTGTTTAATGGATACTTTAGTTTGTAATTCGAATGAAAATGTATTTGAACAGGTTGTGCTTGTATGTTTATTGTAACTTCTTCTTTAAAGGGAAATAATAAATATGAAACTCTATAGTAAATGTCATGAGCTTTGATGATAACCCAATTATGCCCCGACTACCATTTCCGCTGCGGGTCGGGGTGTGACACATAAGGACTTAAACATAAGTCATAATCCAAGTCACTTGGCGAGCACATCCATCACCGACAAGATGAATGTTCCTCGTCTACAATCACTATTATGTGTGAGATAGAGTCAACTAGATCGACACTCAACAACATGGCATTCATAATTTTGCCATAAGTGATTTGTACACATCTATTGTTATTCATTAGGATATATATATATATATATATATATATATATATATATATATATATTATATACTTTTAGGATGCTCTCCCAAACGAATATAAAATCTCCATATAGTTCTAACAATAATCAAGTGGTAGACGTGTCTACGTATAGATCACTCGAAACAAATCTCCCAAGATTTATCAAAGGTACACAATAACATATAGTACTTTTTCTTTCATATGTTAGAATTCACACTTGTGAATTTTCCAGTCACTTCTAACGAAGTATGTCGACATGGATCTCGTTTGTGTATTTCATCTCAATACACTGAGTACGTTCTTTCATTGTTCTCTCATGATGTGGTTATACATTTGATGTTTCGTCTTTGACTTTCAGTCAACGCAACAACCCTCAAGTTGTTTATGTCCAAATACATTCATGTACTATCCGTTTAAAACCATTTTCTTTTAAACAATGTATAGTTGACGTTATAATTACTTTCCACAAAAATAATTTATACGTCACGAACATTAGTGATTTATTTCTTTGTAAAAAATTACATGTGTTATCCGAAGATATTGAACACAAAACAATAAAATACATTGAAACTAAATCATAAGTGCCAAACACTTTTGAAATTTAAATGAAAGCATAGACGATATGTAGACATCAAATATCAAAGTGCTTATATCTTCAACACTTTATAATCTGACCGAAATCTTCTCAAAGATATCGTCCCATGGCATGTCTTGAGGTGCTCCCTCAATAAGACTACATGCACTTGTAAGTACAAGTTCCCCATTTCATCATGAAACTTTAAACTTGGACAATTTTGCTCAAAACAACACCAAGTTGTTACAAAGGCTACATTTAAGTAGTAAACTTGAACAATTAAATTTGTTCACAACAACACCAAATTGTTTTCCATCAAATAATATTCACGAGATTGTTATTTTGTTCAACATATGCTACTTCTAGCAAGAGTAGCAAACCATTTGAATTCTCAAAACTGTGCCAAACTTTGTTTTAAAAAATCATTTTAAAATATTTCATTAGTTTTGCAATGTATAATATTCACAATATCAATTAGAGTTTATGATAACATAAATCAAAACCCAAAATATCAAACGGTTTGATATTGTTTAATCTTACTACGCATGTACTAAATGTTTTCTAACACGCATGTTAAAAAAAATGTTATAACGGGCACATTAAATAAACGAACGTTTACATAAAATGTTTTCCAAGAATAAGTTTTTAAAATAAACTATTTCTCATCATTTTTAATTCACACATAGGCAATTAAATGTTTACATAAAACATTTCCATTCATTATGCCTTATACAATGTACAATCTCTAACATTGTATTTGTGATACACATTTTCTAGTACACGTGTTAGAAAATTTAAGTCATTTTTTCATATATATAAAACACGACCATTTGGATTTAGAAATCACAAATTAAAGTCGGTGATAAATCCCACACAACTACACCATCACTTTATGGTGACTTAATTCTTGTATTCTTACTCGTGTAGTTTTCCAATCTCATCAAGTTAGGCACATAGCCTACTTTTAATACAAGAGACATGGGATGAAAAGCTTCTCACTTAATTAGAGATTTATTAGAGACATAAACTCTAATAAAAACTAATAAATTGACATAAAACTCTACTTAAGAGTTTATCTTCCAAATGAAGAGTCTAGTAAATAATTATAATTTCATTAAATTTATATAAATAAAAACACCATCACATTGGAATTTTAGAAGTCAATCAAACATCAACTTTAATGTATGAACTTTTATTTCTAAACCATATAAAGCATAACATAAGTGTTTATATTCATTAAAATCAATATTATAACAAATTACTTAAATAAGATGTTTCATTTCAAAGCATATGTATTTTAACCATTTTTAACAATCATTTAAAAAGAAAAAAAAATTCTAACGCGTACGTTAGAAATATTAACAATTCCACAAAATGTTAATTCGACTTGCTATAAGCACATATATGATTCAAATAAATAAGCCATTTCCAATACACACGTTAGAAAATGAAAAATTAAAAAAAATGCTTCCAAACTAACACTTTTCACATTTGTTTCTAACACACATTTAGAAATAAATGATTACAAAAATCATTATAAGACTTATTATTATATAAAATAAACTTATTTTTAACACTCGCTTTTTTTAACCCTATTATATAAGTAATACGATCATTTCTAACAAGCATGGTAGAACATGAAACGTTTACAAAAAGCGTATTGTTTATAAAATAAAGCTGGTATAACGCACATGTTAGAAAATTTAACGTTTACAAAAACGTATGGCTTACACTAATAAACCCGATCTAACACAAAAGTTAGAAAAATTAACGATTCCAAAATCGTTTCAAAAACCAAACTATTGAACCCAAACTATTCGTTTTGTACCACGGTATAGGATTAAAGATTGTATCTCAATCACAAAAATCCAAACTCAACAAGTTGTACTTCGTACATATTTCCCAAAAAAAATATTTATAAGATCATAATCTATAAGAATTATGTTCTTTTTATTTATTTATAAATCTTTTCGTGAACCCAAAATCCTTATAAATAAGGTTTTAAGATTGTAGCAACAATCTCACGAAATCTGTTTTTAGTTTGTAGAAACTAGGTTCACTTTTTATTAAATATAATTACTAAATGTATAATAACGAGACTCTCCTTATTCATAGGAAATATCATAGTGCAATATCGGTTACGATAACTAAATAAAAAGAATATAAAATATAATTATATATACCAATCTTGATCAAGCCGCATCTCTGGTGGGTCCTTCACCTGCACTTTATAGCATCCTAGACTGCAACAAAGAGCACGCTAAAATGTTGACGATTTTGGTTGAGGCACGTGTTCAACAGGCTTCCCTTAAAACAGATTTCGCGCCTCTATGAAAGACGACGCGACTGTTTCCTAGGGTACAACAGCCGAAGCAGTATGTACTGCGGAAGATGGCTCACGCGCCCGAGGTTACACTGAGTAATTGTAGTGTTTGAACTTATGGAACAAATAAGAATGTGATGGTGGTGGAAAACAAATAGAGAGTACTCCTATCTCTAGTTGGTCTTCAAGTAGTCATCCTCCTTCTAGTATTCTTCATGTATCAAACAATACCATATTCTTATATACACAAAAAGAAGCACATAGCCTATTATTGTACATAAGTTAAGGATTAGTAAAAGGTTTCACTTAATTAGTCACTTAATTAGAGACTTAAAAACTTTTAATAAAACTAATTAAATGTCATAAGAAGCTTTACTCAAGAGTTTCTTTTTTATTCACCCCTGAAGATTCTAATTAATATTTATAATTTCATTAAATTATAAATATATTAAATATCCATTCACCAAATTTCTAACAAGAATTGTATAAACCCATAGGTAATAAGTAATAGATACTTGACTCGTTAAATATAAGATCGATGAAAGTGTACGATATGAAGTATTAAACGGGCATGCCTAGATTCATGTAGGCAAAACTCCTTTTGGACCCATAACAGTATTGAGAAACTAACCAAACATTAAGGATTTGTATGCAATTAAGTTAAAATCCTAACTTACTCATCATTATTGATAAAAGGTTTTAGTGACTTGAGTAGTTGATATTTTTTGTTTAGTATACTTCATAAGAATCTTCTGCAAAAATGCTTTGTACGGAACAAGAATATCACACGGAGGTTTTAAAGTTTTGTTTGTAATGTAATCCATTTCTACGTATAGGAAATGAGACGAATTAGATGCAGGAACCATTGTGACATCGATAAATCTATTGACGTTACACCTAAGTACACTATTCAATACAAATTCGATTACAACATCCACAATGGTTAGGTTTAGAATGTGATGGACAAGAGAAAGGATGATGTAGATGTGAAAAAAGATGAAAGTACATGTGTATAAACTTAAAAAATATCCAACATTTTGAGAAAAAAGAGAGTTTTTAAGAAATTCAAAAATCACCATTGTTTTGCCCCCAAAAGTGAAGAAGAGTGGGACAAAAAAGTTGGGCAAGTGCCACTTTCTAGAAAGAAAAAAAAAACATCATCACCACCATTGTGATGTCGTCTAAACTTCTTTCACAACTCGTTGACATCCTACGTGTACGGGGTATGCCTGACTGCATGTAGGCAAAATCACGTGAAATGTACAGTTCTTCACGTTCTAGAAAATTAATAAAGAAAGTAGTTAACTAATCTAATATAAAAGCCAGGGGAACATAAAAAATTTATTAACATTTACTCGACTTCAACCACACAAACGGTGTGGCAGTCTGCCTCGTGTATTGCCATTCCCCAGGCCTCCACCATTATTTTGAGCTTCTATATTATATGTGCCACTCACTTTCCTGATACATGTATGTAAAAGATATGTTGTGAAGCCACTCACATATAGCTAAAGAGTGGAGTAATGGCTTTGAATATGCAAGGCATGGGAAATAATGGTGAGGAGAAACTGGAAGAAATCAACTACAGAGGAGTCAAAGCGATGCCCTTTGTTATAGGTAACATATATCCTTGTTTTAAAACCGGTTTAACAAGGACTAACCAGTTAAACCGGTAAACCATCAGTTAAAGGGGTCAGCTTTGTATAAAAGGTTTTGAGTCAATTGCTATAGACCTTAATTTTTAGTTGCATGCATATCTTTTCATACGACTTCATAAGCTATAAACTTTTTAGAATTTTTTTTGAAGGAAAGAGAGGAACATATATGTACATGTGGATAGTTAACATGCATATGAACAACTTATTGTAATGGAAACAAAAGAAGCAATCAAGTGACTCAAAACATATAATTAGAATCAAAGGCTTTAAACCCAGAAGGTTTTTCAAGAGCCTCAAAGGTCTAAATACAAGTTTTCAATCAAAAAGTCTACCTAACAATAAACCTTAAGTCCACTGTAAATACTAAACAAATAAAAGAGATTAACAAACATGGAAACAATAATTCAAAATAATAATAAATAAAAGATTACGACTAAATCTCTTCCAGATAAATCACCAATTTAAAACGAGTCTTCAACGGGTACCAGTTCGGTGTAGGTCCAGGTTCAGTTAGTGTCGGATGCTCTACCTCCTATTGTACCACTAATATTGAATGTACGATTCACACGTGTTGGTAGGTGAAGGTGTGGTGAGTTGTCTGTCTATTTTTAAGCTTAATTTCATCATACATATAATCGAATATTTATTTTGAAGACATTTAGCTTCTTTTTAAAAAATGGAAGGAGATTGTTTTTCACTGGCTTAAGTATATTTGACAACCATAGTCAAAGCAATATTGATAAAACTTTTTGGAATATATTAAAAACCCACACTCAAAATTTCTTATTTCTTAATATTCTATAATAAATTGTGGAGGTTACCTTATCATTCAGGTAAGGCTTGTATTGTATTGGGTAGTCTTAGGCTCCATGTTGATAATGTGGGTTAACTAAAAAGCTTAGTTATTAGGTCATCACTGTTACATAAGCAGAAACTTATTTATTAACTAACCATTAGTTAATGTATTATGAGTTAACTAAATTAAATAAAACAAAAAAAATGTTTGATTGGCTGTTATAGGGTAGACCTCACTTAAATTCAGCACTTTGGACTTACAGTGGTTTTTTCCTCAAAAAGGTGGAAGGGAAACACCGTCCACATCAGGTGGCATTAGTGTCTCATAAAGATCCATAACATATAACTAAAATTCTGACAAAAAAAATTAAAAAAGAAAAAATTTTCCTAGTTCCCAGAATAAAGGATGACAAAAATATGATTTTCAATATCAAAATATATGGGACAAATGTCTCCACCACTATAAACAAACGGCATTTCAGTAGGATGGTTTATGATTTTTTTGATGTTTTTTAACAGCAAATACCACCACCACAAAACCCCAAAAACTAAAGTATTTTTGTTATGTTTTACTAATTCTTTTCACTGTGTAGGAAATGAGACGTTTGAAAGGCTAGGAACAATTGGGACAACAACAAATCTAATGGTATACCTAACTACAGTATTCAATATTAGGTCGATTACTGCTACTAATCTCATAAACGTATTTCACGGTACATGCAACTTTGGTACCCTCGCTGGAGCATTCCTCTCTGACACTTATTTCGGTCGGTACAAGGTTTTAGGAGCTGCTTCCATTTCATCTTTCCTAGTAATAAGAATCTCATCCTTATTAGTTCAATTTATATATGCTAGCTTTATTTCAGTTAAATATTCTATTAAAAAATCTGTAAACTTTCATTATTTTAATCCAGGGGATGCTTGTGCTAATGTTAACAACAGCAGTCAAAATGCTTCATCCTCCTCACTGTGTAGATGCACCATGTGTCGGACCAACACCATGGCAAATGGCTTTCTTGCTCACTGGTTTCACATTTATGATCATCGGGGCAAGCGGAATCCGACCATGTAACTTGGCTTTTGGCGTGGACCAATTCAACCCGCACACAGAATCCGGCCAACAAGGAATTGCTAGTTTTTTCAATTGGTACTACTTTACATTCACGTTTGCTTTGATGGTATCGTTGACCATCATCGTCTACGTGCAAGCAAATATCAACTGGGTCATTGGCTTAGCAATCCCGGCATTTTTTATGTTCGTATCGTGTATCCTATTCTTTGTGGGTGCGAAGATTTATGTGATAGTGCAGCCTGATGGAAGCCCTTTGACCAGCATTTTTCAAGTCTTAGTGGCCACCATCAAGAAGAGGAAACTGGCAGTTCCTAATGATCCATCGCATTCCCTGTTCAATCATGTTTCTACCAAATCTATAAATGCAAAACTACCATACAACAATCAGCTCAAGTACCCATCTAAACTTTGAACCATAATTAAAATGTTAAAGAGATGTTATGTTTGTTGACATTTTACGATCTTATTACTTTTATATAACAGGTTTTTGAACAAAGCAGCAATCATAACTCCAGATGACAATATTAACCCTGATGGATCATCGCAAAACCAGTGGGCGTTATGTAGCATACAACAAATAGAGGAAGTGAAATGTGTAATTAAAACAATACCAATTTTGATAGCTTTTATAATCTACAACGCTTCACTTATGAATATGCAAATCTACACGGTGTTTCAAGCCCTGCAATCTAACCGACGACTCAAGCATAGCTCATTTCAAATTCCGGCTGCATCCTATAGCGTCTTCCAAATGCTAACTCTCACCATATGGATCCCGGTTTATGATCGATTGATAGTTCCATGTCTTCGGAAAATAACAAACAAAAGGCAAGGGATTTCACCCCTCCAAAGGATTGGAGTCGGGATAAGCATTTCCATATTCACGATGCTTGTTGCAGCAATAATTGAAACAAAAAGAAGAGACATGGCACATTCAAAACAAGCACATGATTTTGAAAGGGGAAAAGGTGTGATTTCATCAATGCCAGGCTATTGGTTGGTAATTCAAATGGTGATAGCCGGGATCTCAGAAGGGTTTGCTATGATTGGGTTTGGCGAGTTTTTTTACAAGCAGTTTCCAGAAAACACCAAGAGTTTGGCGGGTTCTTTCTTTTGTTGCGGGTTCGCGATGTCGAGTTATTTGAGCAGTTTCTTAATATCAATCGTTCATAAAACGACCCGTGAAGTTGGCTCGAGAAATTGGTTAGCCCAAAACCTAAACGAAGCGAAATTAGATTACTTTTATTACTTATGTATGGGATTGGAGGTGTTGAGCTTTATATACTATTTGATGGTCGCAAAATGGTATAAATACAAAGGAAGCGGAGACGAAACAATTGACGTTCCATTAGAAGACATGCGAGCTACCCACAAACAGATCGTTTGAACATGTGCTTATCACTACTAACTTGGCCATCCTAGAGTATATCAATGCCTTAATCTAGGTTCTGGTTCGGGTTTATAAGGTATCTAGATAGCTAGATTTTCTTAATATTGTAAGTTATAATTTTAAAGTACTAAAATGTTCCGTTCACTTTAAACTCAACTTACGTATATTACGCAGTGGTCAATCAACCTGGCCAAATTTATAATTTGACGTGTGGTTCAAAAGAACCCAATTTATTTCGATATAATTGTCTTATCTAGTTCGATGATCATACATCACATACCACACAATTGATAATTTTTACCATTACTATTTTAATAATGCTACTTGTGGATACCAAATCTCTTATATGAATTTTATTATTATTATACTTGTGGGTACCAAATATCTTCTATGAATTTTATTATTATATATAAATCTCTTCTTCATTTTTAATATTTATCAAATCTAATATAAATAATTTCACAAAGATCTATTTTTAATGGAGTTTAATTAAAAAATATCATTATCTTTATAAAACATAAATTAAAAAATCTATATTCCGATTTAAAAGTTAGTGTATTATATATATATATATATATATATATTCACTAAACTTAATTTTTACCCCATGCTAAGTTCTTTTCCTATATTTATATATATATATATATATATATATATATATATTATATTCACTAAACTTAATTTTTACCCATGCTAAGTTTTTTTTCCTATGTTGTGGGAACCGTGAGAACGAATACAAAAATCACGAGAATTTGTTCAAAAACAATTCATTTTTTACACTAATCATTATTATTCGAAGATAATATTTATAAACTAAATTTATATATTTAAATTTGCGTGAATTCGTAAATAAATAAAATTTAGACATATGTAAATTTGTTATAATTACGCATGTGTAAAATATATAATAAGAGTGATTTTGAGAAAATAAATGAATTATTCGAGAAGGAACATGGTAAGGACATGTAACACTAATTAAAACTAAGACGTAAGGGTATAATTGTAAATGTATGAACAATTCAAATATGACAATGAATCTCTAGATACGAATTTGGAGAGTGAAAATCCTTGATTTAAGGGCTTGATAACTGTTTATAACACCATTCCTACATTATTTCAAGGTTTTTTTTTGTATCATTCACAAATATTAAAGCATGTTCGTAACATGGTGTTTTAAATAAATTCATAGTTCAATTCATCGTGTTTTTACAACACGCGTTCCAGAACCTGCTCTTGGTATGGTGTTTTAATCGCGTGTGGTGTTTTCCATCATTCACAAACATCAGAACACATTCATAACATGGTGTTTTATTAATTTGTGGTTTAATCCATGGTGTTTTTACAACCTGCGTTCGAGATGTTAAAACACCGTGTCTTGAATCATAAATACAATTTTTCATGTTGTTTAAAACACTACGCTTGAACCTTATTACAGTTCTTTCATATGTTAAAACACCATAACTCGAATAGCAATACAACTATTCTAAATGATAAAACACCATGGCTTAAATCACAATTCAATGTTTCCAGATGTTAAAACACCATGATTGGAATCACCATACAATGTTTCCAGATATTAAACACCATGCTTAAATCTTAAAATATTTCTTTCAGATATCAAATAAGAAACACTTGCGTGAACACATGGTGTTTGGTACCTAAGCACAATCAAGCAAGGAACATGAGGAAATCGTCAAAGAAAGAAGCCGTGGATATTGTTAGAATGACGTTTAGGGTTGTTTTTGGTCTCTGGATGTCGAAATTTGCGATGGAGTATAGTGGGGAAGGAAAGAATCCTTATTTTTTCATAAAAATCATAGATATAAGATGTAATTGATATTTTTTTTCTTAATTGAAATTATGTATATTGACGCTTATACCCTTATTAAGTCAAATAAGTCATAAAAATTAAAATACAATTTACATTTTTGTCATTATGATCTCAGCAATTAAAAAATAGATCTAATGGTTTAAAACACTTCTTACACATTTTTACAAGATCCTTAATCTATATTATAGAGAGAGAGAGAGAGAGATGATGGATCATGAGAAAACTAGTTTAAATGAGAAAATAAAAAAACTAACTAAAAAGCCTAAAAAGCGTACCAATTTTTTTTGAACTTTTTTTTAACAAAAATCGCGATATCTTAAGTATAAAGAAAACTTTTTTTTTTTCAAAAAAAAAAGTTGTACTACACATGTGCATTAATACAAAAAAGCCTAAACCACCTAACCTACACCTCATCGACACCCCAAAAAACCTAAATCCACCCTCCTATCAAAAGTTTAAACCCCTACCCTCAAAAAACCTAACCCCCACCCCTTTAACGTTTCATATTTCTGTACTTTCCTGATTTAGAAAGTGTTATCATATTTCTACTTTTGGAAACTTTTATCGTATTCGTATATTTCATTTTCAACCCTTGTAATATGAGATTATGATCATAATTGAAACTTATTTGATGCCTACACATGTTGTATACTTAAAACATACGTTATACACTTGAATATGTGATCGGATGCAAGAAATTCATACTTGGAATACTCGAATACTCGATTTTATATGCGTTATACTTATACAACACTCTCGTATTCTTAAAATACTTAAAACTAGCTAAAACACGCGAAAACGACCTAACCAAGCTAGCTTCACACGAAGTGATAGTCACCTCGCATGAGTTGAGGTCATGTTAAGTAAACAAAACGGTCTAGTCATTGCTATGATTAGATTACGCTAGCGGTAAAATTTGGGTTAACTTGTATAATTGCATGATAGTTTGCCATGTTAGTTTCAAGTTAACATATATCCATGAGGATTTGTTAAACATTTATTATGCTATTAGTCAAACTTGTATATTTGCTAATGCCTTATGTGTTGAACTATACTTTAACATGTATTGCAGGTTGATGACGATGATGATCCATGGAATCTAGTAGGATGGACTTAGAAACTCATCTTAAATTAAATTTATGTAGGATCGTGTTTCTAATCGAAATGTTGTATTTCGTTGTATTTGTATTCGAACACGATATTGTATTTTGTTTCCAAAAGCCTTGTACTTTAAATGTTAGAAATGAAATGAAAATTTATTATTTAATCACTTTTCACAAGTTTAGCGTTATGAAGTCTCAAGCAATCTATTTACGTCTGCCCCAATGATTCCGCCATCGGTTGGGGTGTGACAGATTTGTATTAGAGCCATAACTATAGGATATTAGGAAAAATTGCATGATTTGACCTAGTCTATAGTCTAAGCACCAAATCTGACCCCTTCGTACGAACTGGATTCTTTATGCAATCTGAAGCACTTGGTGCGAACTGGACCCCTTCGTACGAACTGAACAAGTTTGTAGGCTAGTATATTTGTAGGGTGTGGTTAATATAAAAACTCACTCTTATTGAGAAAACCCGTAAAAACCCTATTTAACAATTTTTTATAAAAAATAAAGGTATGTATGTCACACCCCGACCCGCAGCGGAATAAGAGTCGGGGCATAATTGGGTTATCACCAAAGCTCATGATGTTTGCTAAAATGTTTCATATTTATTAAATTCAAATTACAACTTAAATATCCAAATCAAATTCATACAATTACAAGGAAATGAAACTATGTAAATAATCCAAAGCTTAAACTGATTTATTCTTCTAGGCCTTCCTATGTGTTTCTTGCTTCGACTGGATCACCTTTATCATGTGTAAAACGGGGGATATTTTGGGTCAACAAAATTGGCGAGTGAACCTTGATAAAACATTATTACTAATTTCCTTGTTTTATTTAATATTGAAAATTTGTGCAATAATCACATGTGAGCAAACATATATAATAACAAACACAACCACTTTGAATGAGTATATGATATGAATGATGATGAATGTGAGATCAAGGCTCAATCAAACGGAGCCGATCTTATGAGGCACCTGATGCTCAACCCGTCTCCCACGGGGAACTGATGGGCCTAATGATATGCGTGCACTGAAAATGATAAATCCAAACTACATATAATCCACACAACAATTGATACACATTTGATCACGGATATGATGTATGCACAAGTGTTTAAATATAATAAAGAATTAACGACACATGATACACCCCAAAACATGATTAAAACGGGGAATTGGTAGAGTCACTCACATTGGGTGCGTTCTTTGATGACGTTGGATGCGCACGAATTTTAGGATTTGATCGACGAGGAAAAACTAACCTAAAATAATAACGAAATGATTCGGTAAATAAATGGATTTTATTTGAGATTAATACTTTTAATTCATACTCTTAATTGGATTTTTAGATTTATTTTTGTGAGCTTAAGGAGGTATTCTAACTTTAAAAATCTTATTTTTAAGTATTTTTAGATAATTTTCTGATTAAATAAATTAATAAAAAGAAATAAAAATATTGACTTTTTGACCCGTGACCGTTGACCGTTGACCGGTCGGACTGTGTGTTTGTATGCGCTGCGTGAGTTTCGAACTCGGGACCTCTCGTTTACGTGCACGCAGCTCTACCAACTGAGCTACGTGTCTAACCCGCAATATTCTCTGTTTTAATTATATTTATATACTAATTAATTTTTAACTTATTTGGTTTTTTTATTAAAAACGATTTATATGGCCGAACCGGTTGCAGGGACCCGGAGTCGAACTCGGGTCCTTCGGTTCGAGTGCGCACAGCCCAACCAGTTGGGCTGTGTGTCTAATCTGTTTAACTTATGGATTTTATTACTCTTATTAACATTCGGTGACCTGATCTGATTAAGTTTTAAAAATGTTGGTTTTATTTCTGAAAGTCGGTAACGTGTGCGATTCGAACCCGGGACGTGTGCATTGTTTGTGCACACAGTCCACCGCTGGACTGTGTGTCTAACCCGTTTGAATATCTGTTTTTAATTATACTTATACACATGTTTTAACTTCATCTTCTTCACTTATCGAATTACCAAACAGTGAACCGGCTGTTTGTTTAATTGACCAACTACGCTTATGATTGATTGAATTGAAGTAAAAAAAGGAATTAAGGAATAAGATGTACCAATCACAGAGTGTCTTCTTCAGATTTTCCGGCGAAATTCGTCGGCTCCGATTTGTGACTTCTCGGCTGAGTATATTGTTTAACAGTTTAGAACCTTGGTTTGAACAATTAAAGTATGAATTAAGAGATAGCAGAGAAGTTTAGACAGATATACCGGTCGAGGAATGAATACGGTTTTCTGACGATCGATTCCGGCGAAATTGGAAATCTCCGGCGACGAGCTTTTGAAGAATTGCAACTTCGAACAAGTGTGCGGTTCTAAGCGAAAGGATTTCCGGAAGATTGAGTGGGTATTTATAGGAGGAACTGGACGAATTGAGTTTGAATCGGAGTCAAAGTTCGCGATTGGAAATTTCCGTCGATTATGTCGGAAATTGACTGCCGGCAACGGTTATAACCGACGTCGACATCAATTTGTGCGGTTTAGTCAAAAAGGATTTGGCCAAAATCGCGGATTGCCGGATTTTCCGGTGATTGCGAGTTCTGAGCGCGCGGTGATCTCCGGTTTTGAATTCGGGTTTTATTTTAAGTATTATTTGTTTCAGTATTTTCACAAAGGAGGCATGTGGCGGAGCGGTGTGTTGTGTGTTTGGGTTTGTGGGTGACCCGGGTTCGAAACCCGGCGTCCTCATTTTATTTTTTTCTCATTTTTTACTATTATTTATAAATTATGTTTTTTAAATTCTAATATATTTATTAATTATGTATCGTTTAAAATTAATTTGAGCAATAAATACGCAACGAAAAATTATAACTGGATATTTGATTAATAAACGAAGCGGGTTTTGGAAACCCGTTTTTCGACGGATGTTACAGTATCCCCTACTTTTAGAAATTTCGTCCCGAAATTTAAGTAGTAGTGGTAACAGGAAACAGATGTGGGTATTTCTCGCGCATTGAGTCTTCACGTTCCCAAGTAAACTCAGGTCCTCGTTTCGACTCCCAACGTACCCTGACAATTGGAATACGACTTCGTCTTAAACGCTTCTCTCCGAAGTCTATGATTTCTACTGGTCTTTCAATGAAGTGCATAGATTCATCGATCTGAATGTCTTCTAGAGGAATATGGAGGTTTTCATCGGCGAGGCACTTCTTCAAGTTTGATACGTGGAATGTGGGATGAATTCTGTTGAGCTCTTCTGGTAGGTCAAGCTTGTATGCTACAGGACCTACTCTTTCAAGTATCTTGAAAGGTCCTACGTAGCGTTGTGCTAGCTTGCCCTTCTGGCCGAAACGAACCACTCCCTTCCACGGTGATACTTTTAAAAGTACTTGATCCCCAATGTCAAACTCCAAGGGCTTTCGTCGTTTGTCTGCATAACTCTTTTGACGACTTTGAGCCGCTAGAAGATTGTTTCGAATTTGAATGACCTTGTCGGTTGTTTCTTGAATTAACTCTGGACCGGTGATTTGTGATTCCCCGATTTCGTGCCAACATACTGAGATCGGCACTTACGACCATATAAAGCTTCGAAAGGAGCCATGCCGATACTTGAATGATAGCTATTGTTGTACGAAAATTCAACTAATGGTAGATAAGCGTCCCAATTCCCTTTGAAGTCTATGACACATGCTCGAAGCATGTCTTCAAGAGTTTGGATGGTGCGTTCAGATTGTCCATCAGTTTGAGGATGAAAAGCGGTACTGAGATCTAATCGCGTACCCAAGGCGATTTGTACGGCTCGCCATGTTCGTGAAGTGAAACGACCATCACGGTCTGAAATGATGTTTAAAGGTACACCATGACGGCTTACGATCTCGCTGATGTAATACGAGCTAACTTCTCGTTCTTGAAGTCCTCGCGAATCGGTATGAAGTGAGCTGATTTTGTAAGACGATCAATGATTACCCATATGGTGTCATACCTACTGGAGGTGCGAGGTAACCCGGTAATAAAGTCCATGGTTATGTTTTCCCACTTCCATACAGGTATTTCGGGTTGGACTAGAAGTCCTGAAGGTCTTTGATGTTCAGCTTTTACTTTGGAACATGTAAGGCACTTGGAAACAAAAACAGCGATGTTCTTTTTCATGCCAGGCCACCAGTAGGTGTATCGTAGGTCTTGATACATCTTGTCGGCTCCTGGGTGTACAGAGTACCGTGTTTTGTGCGCCTCATTCATAAGGAAATCACGAAGGTTATCGCGATCGGGAATCCATATGCGATTTAGATAGTATAGAATACCGTCGGATATGGTTTCGATTTTGAGTTCAGCTCCACATGACAGCTCATCGCGTACGTCATTTTCGGTTACAGAAACATGTTGAGCTGCTCGGATTCGATCTTTGATGTCGGTTATGATTGGCGAACATAGAAGACGAATGGAGTTCGCATAACCTTTTCGACTGAGTGCATCAGCCACCACATTTGCCTTGCCAGGATGATACTGAATTTCACAGTCGTAGTCGTTAAGAAGTTCGACCCATCTTCGTTGCCTCATATTCAACTCCTTTTGGTTGAAGATATGTTGGAGACTTTTGTGGTCAGTGTATATTTCACACTTGGTACCGTAGAGGTAATGTCTCCATATCTTGAGAGCGAACACAATGGCTCCAAGTTCCAGGTCGTGGGTGGTGTAATTCTTTTCATGAACCTTGAGTTGTCTAGAAGCATAGGCTATCACTTTTCCTCTTTGCATCAGTACACAGCCTAGTCCTTGCCCTGACGCGTCGCAATAAACTACGAAGTCATCACAACCTTCTGGGAGTGTGAGGATAGGTGCGTCACAAATTTTTGCTTTAGAGTTTGGAAGGCTTCTTCTTGTTTAGGTCCCCATATGAAGGGTTTTCCTTTATGAGTCAAAGCCGTGAGTGGTACAGCAATACGGGAAAAATTGGCAATGAAGCGGCGATAGTAACCAGCCAAACCAAGAAATGACCTAACTTCGGTAAGGGTACGTGGCGCTTGCCATTCCTGTACTGCCTTGATTTTTGAAGGATCGACATGTATTCCCTTGTCATTGACGACATGTCCAAGGAATTGTACTTCTCTTAACCAGAATTCGCATTTTGAGAACTTAGCGTAGAGATTTTCAGTCCTTAAGAGTGTAAGGATGAGTCGAAGGTGTCGTTCATGATCGGATTTAGACTTGGAGTAGATGAGGATGTCGTCGATGAAGACTATGACAAAACGGTCGAGGTAGGGTTTGCATACCCTATTCATTAGATCCATGAAGACAGCGGGGGCGTTGGTTAAACCGAATGGCATGACCATGAATTCGTAATGACCATAACGAGTCCGGAAGGCGGTCTTTGGGACGTCTTCTTCATGTACTCTGAGCTGATGAATACCAGAACGAAGGTCGATTTTTGAAAAGCAAGTGGCGCCTTGAAGTTGGTCTAGGAGGTCAATGATGCGAGGTAGTGGATAGCGATTTTTAACCGTTAGCTTGTTGAGTTCTCTGTAGTCGATACACATGCGAAACGTTCCATCTTTCTTCTTCACAAAAAGAACAGGTGCACCCCAAGGCGAGGAGCTAGGACGTATGAATCCTTTGTCAGTCAGCTCCTGTAGTTGACTGGCCAGCTCTTGCATTTCGGATGGGGCTAACCTATAAGGGGATTTTGCGACTGGTGTAGCGCCAGGTACAAGATCGATGCGGAATTCGACTTCTCTCACAGGAGGGAGTCCTGAAATGTCTTCAGGAAGGACTTGTGGGAATTCTTTCACAACTGGGATATCTTCGAGTTTCTTCTCTTTGTTTCCCTTTTTGACGACGTGAGTTAGGAATGCGACATAGTTCTTGTGGAGATATTTTCGGGCTTGAAGGCAGGACATTAATTTGAGTCCTTCCGAAGGGGTTTCTCCAAAAATACATAAAGTCTGACCGTCTGCAAGAGGAATGCGAATGAACTTCTCGCGACCACACTACTTCCGCGTGATGCTGGCTTAGCCAGTCCATACCAATTATAATGTCGAAACTTCCCAACTTCATAGGAATGAGGTCAACTGGAAAATCGTGATCGTTTAGAGTGAGGGTACAATTTCGTATAATAGAATTTAATGAAACGGGCTTTCCGTCAGCAACTTCCACCGTTAGAGATTCCATGAGACTATCACGAGTTTGGTTGAGGATAGGTTCGAATTCCAAGGACACAAAGCTCTTATCCGCGCCAGTATCGAATAACATGGATGCATAACTACCATTGATGAGAAACGTACCGTTAACCACGTTGTTGTCAGCCTAAGCTTGGTTGGCATTGATGTTGAAAGCTCTTCCTCTGGCAGGTGGAGGAGCTTGGTTTGCTTGGTTTACTGGGTTCGCTTGGGCTTGAGCATGGATGATGTTCACCAAGCGTGGACAAGTGTTCCTGAAGTGGTTTGGGTCTCCACAGTTGTAACAAGCTCGCATGGGTTGCATCATGGGGTAGTTGGGTTGGTAGTAGGATTGGGCTATGTGTTGTGCAGATAGTAGAAGTAAGGGTTGTTGGGCTTGACCCACTATCTGATGGTGGGTTTGGGTTGGGGGTTGATTGCGATTCATTCGTTGAAGTGTGCGACAAGTTTGAATGGTGTGACCCGCACGGCCACAGCTGGTGCAATGTTGGCAAGGAGTTTCGGGAGGGTGATGGTACTGACAACGGTTGCATTTTGGGTGTGGGCCGGTGTATGGCTTTTTAAATGGTGCAGCTGAGGGAGCAATTTGGGTGATTGGTGCAGCGGTGATAGGAGGGTTTGTTTTTGTGACAGCAAAATTTCTGCTGTTTCGTTTCCTCTTACCAGCAACTTCGAAGAGGAGACGGAATGGTTTGGAGTTTGGGCCTCAATGGGGGCTTTCTTTTTCTCATCCTTGAATTTGCCGTTTCGGATGCGATTCTCGGTGAGTTCTGTGGCTAATTCCATTGCGGCTTCAAGTGTTGCAGGCGAAATGCTTAAAACCGAATCTTGGATTTTCGAGGGGAGGCCTCGAATGTAGTGTTCGACTAAGCGGTACAGTGGGGTGAACAAGTTGGGGATCATTTGGTTCAGTTCGAGAAATCTCTTGTTGTAGGAAGTGTGATCTCCCTCCTTTTGTTTCAACGAGTGAAATTCATCTTCCAACTTTTTTATTTCTCTTCTTGGACAGTAGCGCCTTGTCATGAGTTCCCTTAACTCTTCCCATGTTAAGGCCATGGCATCTTCGACTCCTCGCTTACCCTTTTCTGTGTTCCACCAGGTAAGGGCTACTCCAAACAGTCTCCCAGCTGCGTAACGTACCTTGCGATCTTCGGGGCAATCGCAATTGAGGAAAATGTTTTCCATTTCTTCAAACCAGTGAAGGAGAGCAGTAACACCTTCGGTCCCTTCATACTTTGGGGGATCGCAAGATTTGAAGTGTTTGTAGGAGCACTTTTTGGAGTGAGGGTTGGCGACGCTCTGGTCTTCTTGATTGGGAGGGTTGATGGGATTTGCGGTGAGAGCTTGTTGAACTTGAATCACGATGTCAGGAAGTACCGCGGCCATTTGTTTAGCAATTTGAGTGGCCAAGCGTTCATTGGATCTTCCTAACTTTCTACCTCCACGTAGTTGCCTAGCTGACATCTACAGGAATATACATAGGAAGATTGTGAGTTTAAAAAGTTTCTAGGTGTCATGTGTCGTTTTAAAAGAATAAAAATACATAACTAACAATAATGCAACTACATCCATGGGATGTCTTGGGTTTGCTCATGTTTGGGCCTCCAATGTCCCCCATACCATTGCCTGTATAGTCATGTGGGCCCCCATGACTATTGGGCTTGGTAGGATTCACATTGGTGTTGGCGGATTAACACTCGCATCACCCGAATGAAAACCGTGAAATATGATTGCGAGATGTATGGTAGGAGGGTGTCCAGGTGTAGACACAATGACAACTCAAAATGGGGTTAGCTCACACGACGTTTGGTATAGCATGCTTTGGCCTAATAGGTCCTTCGTACTCTCATCGTTAGTCCCCAGGTAAGCAAACTGGTCCTTTATTTTGGATTTATACGAATGCCAAGCCTAGACAGAACGTTCCGACTACCGGTACTCGTACCCTTCCAGTTACTACATGCCCGTCATGAGAACTCACTTTGATGTGATTTGAAAAAATACCAAAAATCATTGCAAAAATCATGGGAATTGTGAGGTGTGTGCTCTCATGGATATGATATGTTATGAGGATATGATTTATGATGAGCATTGTATAATAACATGTATTTGTGAGCATGCTTGCATAACATTGAGTGTAACAATAAACATAAAGCATATAAACATCATGAATTTTGTATGTAACGCATAAACAATTTAAAATTTTAATCAACTATAGTATAGGCTCTAAGGGTCTAATAACCTATCCGATATCCCTATAGTCATGGCTCTGATACCAATCTGTCACACCCCGACCCGCAGCGGAATAAGAGTCGGGGCATAATTGGGTTATCACCAAAGCTCATGATGTTTACTAAAATGTTTCATATTTATTAAATTCAAATTACAACTTAAATATCCAAATCAAAATTCATACAATTACAAGGAAATGAAACTATGTAAATAATCCAAAGCTTAAACTGATTTATTCTTCTAGGCCTTCCTATGTGTTTCTTGCTTCAACTGGATCACCTGTATCATGTGTAAAACGGGGGATATTTTGGGTCAACAAAAGTTGGCGAGTGAACCTTGATAAAACATTATTATTAATTTCCTTGTTTTATTTAATATTGAAAATTTATGCAATAATCACATGTGAGCAAACATATATAAATAACAAACACAACCACTTTGAATGAGTATATGATATGAATGATGATGAATGTGAGATCAAGGCTCAATCAAACGGAGCCGATCTTATGAGGCACCTGATGATCAACCCGTCTCCCACGGGGAACTGATGGGCCTAATGATATGCGTGCACTGAAAATGATAAATCCAAACTACATATAATCCACACAACAATTGATACACATTTGATTACGGATATGATGTATGTACAAGTGTTTAAATATAATAAAGAATTAAACGACACATGATACACCCCAAAACATGATTAAAACGGGGAATTGGTAGAGTCACTCACATTGGGTGCGTTCTTTGATGACGTTGGATGCGCACGAATTTTAGGATTTGATCGACGAGGAAAAACTAATCTAAAATAATAACGAAATGATTCGGTAAATAAATGGATTTTATTTGAGATTAATACTTTTAATTCATACTCTTAATTGGATTTTTAGATTTATTTTTGTGAGCTTAAGGAGGTTTTCTAACTTTAAAAATCTTATTTTTAAGTATTTTTAGATAATTTTCTGATTAAATAAATTAATAAAAAGAAATAAAAATATTGACTTTTTGACCCCGTTGACCATTGACCGTTGACCGTTGACCGGTCGGACTGTGTGTTTGTATGCGCTGAGTGAGGTTCGAACTCGGGACCTCTCGTTTACGTGTACGCAGCTCTACCAACTGAGCTACGTGTCTAACCCGAAATATTCTCTGTTTTAATTATATTTATATACTAATTAATTTTAACTTTTTTGGTTTTTTATTAAAAACGATTTATATGGCCGAACCGGTTGCAGGGACCCGGAGTCGAACTCGGGTCCTTCGGTTCAAGTGCGCACAGCCCAACCAGTTGGGCTGTGTGTCTAATCTGTTTAACTTATGGATTTTATTACTCTTATTAACATTCGGTGACCTGATCTGATTAAGTTTTAAAAATGTTGGTTTTATTTCTGAAAGTCGGTAACGTGTGCGATTCGAATCCGGGACGTGTGCATTGTTTGTGCACACAGTCCACCACTGGACTGTGTGTCTAACCCGTTTGAATATCCGTTTTTAATTATACTTATACACATGTTTTAACTTCATCTTCTTCACTTATCGAACTACCGAACAGTGAACCGGCTGTTTGTTTAATTGACCAACTACGCTTATGATTGATTGAATTGAAGTAAAAAAAAAAGAATTAAGGAATAAGATGTACCAATCACAGAGTGTCTTCTTCAGATTTTCCGGCGAAATTCGTCGGCTTCAATTTGTGACTTCTCGGCTGAGTATATTGTTTAACAGTTTAGAACCTTGGTTTGAACAATTAAAGTATGAATTAAGAGATAGCAGAGAAGTTTAGACAGATATACCGGTCGAGGAATGAATACGGTTGTCTGACGATCGATTCCGGCGAAATTTGAAATCTCCGGCGACGAGCTTTTGAAGAATTGCAACTTCGAACAAGTGTGCGGTTCTGAGCGAAAGGATTTCCGGAAGATTGAGTGGGTGTTTATAGGGAGGAACTGGACGAATTGAGTTTGAATCGGAGTCAAAGTTCGCGATTGGAAATTTCCGTCGATTATGTCGGAAATTGACTGCCGGCAACGGTTATAACCGACGTCGACATCAATTTGTGCGGTTTAGTCAAAAAGGATTTGGCCAAAATCGCGGATTGCCGGATTTTCCGGTGATTGCGAGTTCTGAGCGCGCGGTGATCTCCGGTTTTGAATTCAGGTTTTATTTTAAGTATTATTTGTTTCAGTATTTTCACAAAGGAGGCGTGTGGCGGAGCGGTGTGTTGTGTGTTTGGGTTTGTGGGTGACCCGGGTTCGAAACCCGTCGTCCCCATTTTATTTTTTCTCACTATTTACTATTATTTATAAATTATGGTTTTTAAATTCTAATATATTTATTAATTATGTATCGTTTAAAATTAATTTGAGTAATAAATACGCAACGAAAAATTATAACTGGATATTTGATTAATAAACAAAGCGGGTTTTGGAAACCCGTTTTTCGACGGATGTTACAATGTAAGTAAGATATTTTCAAGCCAAGAAAACTAAAAAAAAAGCTAATGATTTTTTTTTAAATTGATTTTTTTAAAATTATTGAATAAGATGTAGATCTAAATGTAATATGGTTAGCTGAGATAGGTGGTTGGATTTCAACCTTTGTTATATTAAAATGTAAGGCGTGTCTGTTGCTTGTTTCAGGTTTTCAGTTTCTGGCTAGCCCGGTTTTCTATATTATATATAGATTTGTTTGCCGTATATATGTAATATTTTCTATACTTGGATTATATTTTCTCATTATCCTTATTTTCTAAAATTAAATATCAAAGTAAGTATTATATCATTAATATACATAGTAGAACTTAATTACAATTCATTTGTCATTACTTCATAACTTACAATTTATTTTTAAAAATAGTTACAGTTTTATCATTATTATTTTTATTTTGTTAGTGTGACTTTTTTATAGTCGTATATAATAAGTTGGATTATAGTGATTTAAAACGGAAGTGAAAACTCTAATAAAATATATTTAGATAATTGAAAATATAAGTTTTCTATTTGTTTCACATTTTATGTAATATGATAGTCATTTAACTTAACTGATAATGAGCATATACAAATTTAAGAGTTACATTCTTTTATCTACTCACCCCGTGTATAATACACAAGTTTTGTAGGCTAGTATATATATAGGGTGTGGTTAAAATGGAAACTCACTCTTATTTAGAAAACCCATGAAAACCCTATGTAACAATTATTTTATAAAAAAGGTAAAGTTATGTAAGTAACATATTTCAAGCCAAGAAACTTAAAAAAACACTAAATATTTTTTTTTAAATTAATAAATAAGATGTAAGACCCTTACACGTTTTAACCAAAAGACGTAGCGAAAAATACGAGCCTTAAAATTTATTTTGTTATAAATATTCTGACGTACTTGAAGGTCTATTTTAAAATGACTCTTATATAATAAACAGATTCTTCGTTCTCAATTAAAAAATAAAAACACAAAATATATATTTACTAAACTACATGACATCACTCCCCTAGTTAATCCGTAGTAAAGTTGCGACTAATTTGCACGATGTTTTGATGCTACCATTCATTGAGTTTTGTTGCATAAAGTTGTTTTCAAATATGTTTTGCCTCTACAATTCATTATGTTATATATCTGTTAGTAAACAACTTATTAGTTATTTAAAAAAAATCCTTTGCTTTAATTCCCGCGCATATTTTTCCACGCTTCACCGACGGGTCTCGCAGAATTCCAACAAAACTTGTCAGCCGATTATAATTGTTTGTTTTGTAATGTAAGATTACCAAAGCTTGTTCTTCACAAGTCGTTGACTGCATGTAGGCAAAACCACGTGAAACGTACAGTCCTTCTGGTCCCGTAACATTAATGTCAAATAAGACAAACATAAGACTTAACTAAAAGATATTAATGTCAAATAAGGGAAACATAAGACTTAACTAAAAGATATGCTAGTGAGTGGAAATCAATTCTATTTTAGTATTATTATTATTATTAAAACTATAACCTAATAAATACAATAGTTTCATTCATTTAATATATAAGCCAAGGGGCCTTAAAAGAAACTTAAATTATTCACATTTACTCGACTTCAATTCAACCACACACTCGATGTGGCAGTCTGCCTCGTGCATGCATGTATTGCCGCCACCTCCTTCATCATCATCTTGAGTTCATTTATAAATATATTTGGCATAGACTCTCCTCTTACATGCAAAAGAGATGTTGTGAAGCAAAAATCCACGCACACACTAATATTAACATATATTGCAAAGTAGGCTTTGAAGATGGAAGGCATGGGTAATAATGGAGACGAGAAAGTGGAAGAAATCAACTACAGAGGAGTCAAGGCCATGCCCTTTATTATAGGTAACACATGTTTCAAAACCGGTTTAACTACTGACCGGCCGGTTAAACCGCTAAACCCTCTAAACCTTTGAACTATCGGGTTACAGGATCGGCCTTGTATAGAAGGTTTTCAGTCAATTGCTTTAGACCTTAATTTTTAAAATTAATTTATATGCTTATATAGTTATTTATATATTTTTTAATAATTAGATGTCTTATCGTTTTATATAAGTTCGTAAGCTACAAACATCTGTTGCTTAATTACGTCCTAATACTTCGAAAATGAGGAAGAAGGGTACTGGAAGATCGACGATAGTATTGTACCTAATATTGAATGCATGAAATACAAGTGTTGGTAGGTGTAGGTTTTCATGGGTTTAATTAGTTGTCTGTCTTGTTTTAAACTTAATTTCACCATACATGTAATGGAAAATTTAATTTGCGGATATATGGTTTCACTACTTTAACAGTTTTACAAAAAAAAAAACAAAAAAACAAAAAAAAATCCCACAAAACCCTAATAGTTCATGTATTTTTGTTTACATTCCAATTCACTTTTGTGTGTAGGAAACGAGACTTTTGAGAAGCTTGGAACGATAGGGGCGTCAACAAATCTACTAGTTTACCTAACTACGGTATTCAATATGAAGTCAATTACTGCAACTAATATCATCAACGTATTTCAGGGTACATGCAACTTTGGTACCCTTGCCGGGGCATTTCTCTCCGACACTTATTTTGGCCGGTACAAGGTCTTAGGAGCTGCTTCCGTTTCATCTTTTCTGGTACCAATAATCTCCCTCCTATTGTATTAGTTACTTCTATTTTTAAGAAACCAAGCATTATATAGTATAGGGGAGGGTTATCTTTAGAACGCTAAATATTAAGAGAACCGTGAGAACGAATTAAAAAAACCAATCAAAACCATTTTTAATACAAACTTCATTGTAACTAAAATACAATATCAAAAAAAATTACAACGTAAAATAATTCATTTATTCCCTCAAAATCATTCTTATTAGATTTTTTATACATTTGTAAATATAACAAATTTACACATGTGTAGATAGCAAACTTACACATGTGTAAGTTTTCTTTATTTATAAATTCACATAATTTAAACGTGTAATTTTAATTTCTAACATTGTATTTGATTAATAATGATAAGTGTAAAAACAAATTTGAATTGTTTTTTATCAACTTCTTGTGGTTTTTTCATTCATTCTCACGGTTATCGCAATATTTAGCGTTCTCAAGATCTGTGTGTATATATAATACTTAATTATTCAATTTATATATACAAGCTTTATTCCAGTTGAGTGATATATAAATTTGTAACATTTATTATTTTTAAACAGGGGATGCTTGTGCTAACGTTAACAGCAGTAGTGAAAACACTTCATCCTCCTCACTGTGTAAACGCACCTTGCGTCGAACCAACACCATGGCAAATGGCTTTCTTGCTAGCCGGTTTCACGTTTTTGATCATCGGAGCAAGCGGAATCCGACCATGTAACTTGGCTTTTGGCGTGGACCAATTTAATCCAAACACAGAATCCGGCCAAAAGGGAATCACAAGTTTCTTCAATTGGTACTACTTTACATTCACGTTTGCGATGATGGTGTCACTGACCATCATCGTGTACGTGCAAGCAAGTATCAATTGGGCCATTGGTCTAGCAATCCCGACGTTCTTTATATTTGTATCGTGTATCTTGTTTTTTGTGGGTACGAGGATTTATGTGAAAGTGCAACCTAATGACAGTCCTTTGACCAACATAACTCAAGTCCTAGTTGCTGCCATCAAGAAGAGGAAACTGACAATTCCTGAGGATCCAACAGTTTCACTGTTCAATCATGTTTCCGCCAAATCCATCAACTTAAAACTATTATACAACAATCAACTCAAGTACATATCTAAACCTTTAACCCTAAATAAAATGGTAAAACATGTGATGTTTGATGACGTTTTGTGATCTTGTATATAACAGGTTTTTGAACAAAGCAGCAATCATAGCCCCGAATGACAATATTAATCCTGACGGATCGTCAGGAAGTCGGTGGACGCTATGTAGCATACAACAAATAGAGGAAGTGAAATGTGTAATTAAAACAATACCAATTTGGTTCGCGTGTATAATGTACGATATTTCAATTATGATTATGCGTAGTTACACAGTCTTTCAAGCCCTACAATCTGATCGGCGACTCAAGTACAACTCATTTCAGATTCCGGCTGCATCTTACACCGTCTTCCAAATGCTAGCTCTGACCATATGGATCCCGATTTATGACCGATTGATAGTCCCGTGTCTTCGGAAAATAACAAACAAAAGGCAAGGGATTTCGGTTCTACAAAGGATTGGAGTTGGAATAGGGATTGGCATTTTCACAATGCTTGTAGCGGCTGTGATTGAAACAAAAAGAAGAGATGTGGCACATTCAAATCCAACACTAGGGGTTGAAAAGGGAAAAGGTGTGATTTCAGCAATGTCAGGCTATTGGTTGGTCATTCAAATGGTGGTTGCTGGGATCTCGGAAGGGTTTGCTGTAATCGGGATTATTGAGTTTTTCTACGAGCAGTTCCCAGAAAACATGAAGAGTATTGCCGGTTCTTTCTTCTATTGTGGGTTTGCGATGTCAAGTTATTTGAGCAGTATGTTGATATCAATTGTTCATAGAACAACTCATGAAGATTTGTCAAGAAATTGGTTAGCCCAAGACTTAAACAAGGGGAAATTAGATTACTTTTATTACTTATGCATGGGTTTAGAGGTGTTTAACCTTATATACTATTTGATGGTGGCAAAATGGTATAAATACAAAGGAAGCGGAGATGAAACAATTGACGTTCCATTAGAAGACATGCCAAATACCCACAAACATATCGTCTAAACACACGTTCTATGTTCTACATGCATGTCACTAAAATGTTTCATTTCATGCGACACAACGAGTCTATGAATAAAACTAAATAGTTGTAACGACATGTATGAATCGTTTTGGTATGGGTAAACAATATTGGTATTGGTTTTCTTTTTATGGTTTTTCTATTGATTTAAAAGACGTGTTGATATCCCCTTCCACATATCTCTTTTAATTGTTATGTCGAGTGCATGTATTATACTTGTCACACCCCAACCGATGGTAAAAACATCGGGGCGTGAGCGGGTGGATTATTGTTCAAAGCATCATAACAACTAAAAGTGACAATATTTAAATATATCCCTTTTTATTTCATGACTCAATTCGGTACATTGTAAGGAAAGACATTACACTGACTCAAGTACTCAAACAAAAGAAAAGACATTAAAATTTGGTGTGTTTCTAAATCCACCTAAGTAGATTTCTTGGATATCATCATCAATTTCCTACAATATATGAATAATAAATGTCAACACAAAGGTTGGTGAGCATAAAAGTTTGGTTTACATAATATAGAATAAAAGTCTCATCTAACATATCAATTTGTATACTACCAGCATGTGTAAACCATCAATCAAACCAAAGTGTCCACTAGCATATCCTTTCAACATAAGGGAGAGGTTATAAGATTGAATACTTAACAATACCATATAAGGACGGTTTGTTATTCCTATAGCGCTATAATCGTTATGGTATGCGATTGAGTACACAAGATTAACTTCTAGCATGTATGTATGTATGACAAATAGCATGTATTCATAGATTGAGTGTTTGAATAATATGTGAGTTTTTTTTTATAATTTCATAAACCAAAGTGTGTTTAAAGGAAGAAGGGTTCGAGTATACTCACAGTTTGCAAAGGTTTCCACAAACGTAAAATGATTGACTTGTGAGGTTAGAGCACCAAGTTATCCTAACAAGAATGAACAAAGGTGTGTAAGTACAAGAATTTATAAGTTGAAATGTAAATGAGGTTTAAATAAATAATAAATCATAATAATAATTCATATAAAAATATATAAAATATTATCTTGTATAAACATTCACTTTGAACATTATAAATTTATGTGTTTTTCATGGACACTAATTCACCCACTAAAAGTCTACGTGTGAGAGTTTAGTCTAAGATAAGTGTTTTACCTTTCCACATAACTTTCCACCATAAATTGGTTAGTGTTGTGGCTAATTTAATATTTATATATCTTTAATACATAATAATAAATAATGGATTGGCAATAATAATTAAATTGCAAGTCTAAATAAGTAAATAACAAAAATTAAAGGAGTTGATACTTTAATATATTTTTAGTATGTAATAATAATTAATGAATTGGTAATATTGATAAAATTAAGGAGTTAGTAGTCTTATATATTTTTAGTATGTAATACTAGTTAATGAATTGGTAACAATGATGTGATTATAAGACTAAATAAGTAAATGACTAAATTAAAAGAGTTAGTAGTATGATTAGAAGAGTTGGTAGTTAGTAGCTTGATTAAAAGAGTTAGCATGGGTTAGTAATGTTAGACATGGTAATAATATGTTAGTTAATAATATTATATAGGTTAGGCATGAATAATAATAATAATAAAGAGTTAGATAATATAACCTTAATTAGTAATGGCTTAGTAATGTAATGACCATGTTATAGAGGTAGGATAAGTGTCATCCACTGTACTCCTTTGTTACACCAAGAATCGTCAACTTAGGTGGTGATGATCTTGATTGGTCATGTATAATATATAAATGGCATACAATAATAAAAGTTGAAAGTTATAAAATAAAACCCAAGATTGGTCCTCATTTTGGTGATGCACCACATTTGCTCACCATGGTGAGCATTGGGTGACATTCCATGGAAATTTTTTTCTATGTGGGTAAAGTATGGGAAACAAAAGAAAAACAAGAAAGAATTGAAGGTGAAAGGAGATGAGTCTCACTTTCAAAAGTTTGAGAGTTCTTGAGAAGATATAAAGAAAAAGTGGTGAAATGAGTTGGTATTTATAGGTAATGGATTAGGGTTATAGGTAGTGGAAAAGATGAAAATTCAGAGAAAATTGGCTCATTAATATACTTTTTTTTGTTTTTGGTCCCCGATATTAGGGGATGGTTTGTTCTATGCATTTCTCTTTTATTATTTGTATAAATTTGAGTTTCTAACACAGCATGAGACAATAGTTGGTTGATTGGGTCTCGAATATCGAATTTACACAATGTAAGTCAGTTTTGAATGATTTAAACGTGTCTTGATGATTGCATGAGTAATACAGATGTTTGTTTGAACAATTATTGAAACAAAAAGAATTCCATTATGATTATAAGTGCCATATTACAATGATTGGATAGGAAATACACGTAAACGATTAATACAAAAAATGCGGAATGTTACAATACTGATACTGTAACAAACTAAACTAATACCATAATGAAGTCACCTGATATTGACCGAATTTATTTTGAATAATCATTTTGATACTTAACTCAAAAAAGTAAACAGAAAACCTAATTTATACGAAGTAGAGTTTAACCTTGATAATCGGTAAACATATAGCAAGCACCTTCTTTTGAAGCATTTGAATGACTTTGATGTTATCTTTAAGATGGATTGGTTAGCTAAGCACCATATAGCTTTTGATTGTTATTCTCCATGCATCATCCTGTTTTTAACCCAACTTACATCGTAAGTCTCTTAGGACTAATTCCGCAGTTTGAGCTAGTAAGCTTATGTCACACTCACCTAACTTTAACCGTTTTACTACAATTTACCATAATTATTTTATTGTTGTTCATCTTAACTAATTTGACTTAACTTTTCTACCATAATTGTTTTGATGTCATTTAGTGATTTGACCTATCTTATTACCCTAACCGTTTTATGATTTATCGTAACCATGTTATGTAACACCCCAAAAACGGGTTTGGTAATCAAACCACATTAATATTAAAGAGCGGGTAAAAGACCGTTAATGGTAAAAGTGAACCCGTAAACAAAATAACTAGGAACAAATTAACCTAAGTAATATGGAAACAACAATAAACAATGAGTTGTAGCTCTTAATAAATAAAACCTCAAATATGAGAGACCAAAAGGGGAAAGGTTGAATTGAATATAAAAATAAAATTTAAATAAAACACCATAGACACAAAAGGGGTGTGTGTGTGTAGCGACCAGGAGCAAAACAAAAGGGGTAAACCCTTGTGTTGCTTAAATCATCAAATTGAAGAATGATTTGAGCTCGGATTGATGCATGAATGCATATAAACGATCACTTAATCGAGGGGATCATAAGGTATGTCTCAAAACCTAGATTGGTGAAAAACCATAACTTGAGACAAGTTGAATACTTGCAATTAGATAGTTGGATTATGATCCAAAGATGATATTAAGTGTATGTGTATGCTTGATTTCGTTAAACTTAAAGAAATTATGCACTATTTGATGTAAGATTACTTGTTAGTAATTAACAAGTAAATAATGAAGTGGGTTCTTGACTATATGATGAAATTGATAATGTGGGAATGTTTATGATCATCATACTTGTATGTATGTGTAAGATACTCGGACAAATTAGAGATTCGAGTAAGTAATCATACCTGACTTGAAATGGGTTTTGTATGATATAATGAAACTAATGCTATGTCTATGTTAAAAGAGGTTTGAGATCATGTTGTTTACTAGTTAGTGCGTAGAATTTGATTATGTTAGGTATTCGGATGAATGTCTAGTAATATGATGAGATGAGTTGCTTTGTGATAATGAAACAATTCCAAGTTCTTGTGTAATTATCGATAGATTAGCATATGATTGTAGAAACTATGTTAATCTGATATCAGCAATTGCGTAAACTTGGTTTGGGAAACGTAGCTATAGTGGTGGCCTAAGAATAGCGCTTACCGGGTAATTGACGAAATGCCTAAATGAGTTGTTAAACTTGTTTGTGGGTTAGTATGAGTAAATAGGTGGTTAACTTTTAAAAGTCAAACTGACCTATATTAAGATCGAATGATAAATCTGATATAAAATCCGTAAGGTGGAATAGTCGTGTTAGATGATGATTAACCTAACCATCTTACGAATGATAAATGATAGTTTGACGCTTGACAAGCTAGGTGGAGGCTTGGGAAGAAGCGGGACAAACGGAACAAGTACGCGGAAAAGGGCATAATTAGAACTCAAGGTAAGTAAAGCTTACATCCTTAAAATAGTAGATTTACTTATGTAGTTGAATAAGTGTTTTGTGTATTTGGAACGATATTTCGAAATATAAAGTTCCAACACGGATAGATACGGGTTGGAACAAGTAAAAAATGTATTAAATCATATTTGACTGTAGAAAGGGGTAAAATGGTAATATAGTCATGTAATGACAAATAAACAAGGAATTCGGAAAAAGTTACCTTATGGTGTAAGCCATAAGGAATAAAAAGAGTAAAATGGCAATTTAGTCACGAGTTGATAAATAAATATCAAATTTTGAAATAGACACCCTGTGGCGTATACCATAACGGATCGAACGAATTGATAAACGAATTTAAGTAATATGATCATGTGGTGTAAACTGAAATGGATAAGTGGTGAGATGGTAAGTAAATACCATCTCATAATGATAAAATGGTCATTTAGACCAAATGGGTCAAATGGTGTGGTCATCACCATTTGACAATAATATATAATAAACGCTTGTCGAGTTTTGTGTTCACATGGAAATGGCGTTTGGTTCGCGTCGCTATTAATTAGTAATTAGTAGCGCAAGGTAATTAAACGGGTCAATGCTATGACTCGAGCCAGGTATGTGTAATGGGTCAAACTCTTATTGAGGAATTTAACATCCGATGAGAGTTAAACGAGTCATGAATGAATATCGAAATACCTAAAGCAAGGTAAATCTCATAATCTAAATGGTAGACATCAGGTTCATAGGAACCTAATGATTTTATATAAGATTACTATTTAAATGTGTTCTTTTGGTCAAATCATGCGCTTTAAAGTCCTTCGTCGTAAAAGAGGGGTCTAATTTGACCAAAATGCCCTCGAGTGATAAAACAAGTAAACGACCTTGAGGGTAGTTTAAAAACTGAGTTTTATAAGAAAGTTCACTCTTGCGGTAAATGGCATAAGCCGTTTTGGCTTAATGCCTCATATTGGGTCTTTTTCGTAAATGTCAAACTGAATGGTAGAATTAAAAATTTAACATTTTCTATAACCAATCCACCACAAGTATAGTTGTGGTGGAAGATAAATATATATTTTAGTATGAAAACGAGAAACAAGGTAAGAGGAAGCGAGATATAAGTTTATATGGTTAAATCTCTTAATGGGTCAAAATGAATATACGCATAAACCAAGAGTGAATGCGTAATTCATAAGAATTAAGAATCCGGGTTAAGGATTTCAAACTAAATATGTAGGTAAACAATTTACGGACATTTAGAAACAACTTTCGAGTAAAACGGATGAAAATTGAATGAGTTACGAAAGTTTTCGTAACTAAACGGCAAATTTGAAAAGGCTGCAGCAGCCCACCGTAAGTTACGGTGGCCTACGTAGCTTACGGTAGACAGCTGCTGTGTTGAAACAGAAAGCCTTGACCGTAAGACAGGAAGCCTTGACCGTAAAGCTTGACCGTAAGCTACGGTGGCCAGCCGTAGCTTACGTGGAGTCTTAAACGAAAGTTTTGTTTTGTTTTCGATGTTTTAGGCCATCGGGTTTATTCGGTTATGTTATAATCTATTTATAACTAATGTATTTCATAAATTATGAAATATACGTGTTGATTGAGAGTACCGGGGAAAGGACCAAGCTCTACGAAGAACCGAACATGATCAAAGACGAAGCTTCCGCACTTGGTTTTGTTATCACGAAACTAATCTATGATAATATGTTAAATTGTTTAATGTTTATGAAGTTTTAAAAAAAAAGTTTTGAAAATATGTTTGAACGTATATTCACATTTGCACATTTAAATGCGAAATTTTAATAGAAATTTAGTAAAGTAAGGTAGGGTCTTACATGTTATTATCATGTATTGTAATTGATTAATTACCTTAATCATTTTACCATGGTTTACCGTAACTATTTTGCTGCTATATATCGTAATTGGTCGACTTACCGTTCACTATAAATGCCATGTTACTATTAACCAATACTCTTAATTTTTTGTTACTCAAGCCTATTATTCCGTAACAGGTATTTGGCTCGTTCCGTAAACTCCCCCCCCCCCTCTCACATACACACACACAGAGAGAGGTTCACATGTTACTTTGGACAGGATGGAGAAAAAGTAGAATAATGCATTTGGATTAGTATGAAGATGTTCATTAGCTCTGTATTTTGACCTTTAGAAGTCAGACTATCTTGTGATATGTATTTTAGACCCTAACTTAGATGAAAGTATATCTTCTGTTCTGATTATTGTTATAGTAACACGTCAACCCTTTCGGGATGGGGTGTTACAGTGCGACTTACTTATTTTTATTGTTGTTTCAACGTCATTTATCCAACGGTGTGAATGCTAATGTACAAGTGGTCTGAATAGAGCCTTACGTATTTCCCGCCGCATCTACACGGTTTACATAAAAGTTTCGTTTTTTTATCAAGGTTCGAACACGTTAATAGTTTTTTACTGTTTAGCGTGCTGCAATGCACATCTAAAAGTTACTATATTGAACCAAAACTTCAACTTAAGTTAATCCTTTACTTGCAGTCTTGTTAATGATTGAAACCATATTAATCGCTTCTAAAATGTTAGAAACATTTGTTATAGTGATTATCAACCAATAGATATCTTAATTTCATCCAAGAACCCCATGCATGACTACGAACTTACTCAAAAGCCTCAAAAATCATGAAACATCATTTAGGATTGAGAAAACCTAATGATAAGGACGAACTCTTCAAATGCTTGAGGATTGCCACAACCTAATTCTTAAACTCTCATCTAGTTTCACTTTTTTCTAAATCTATTACGTTTTTTGTTTGATTCACCAAGAATACACATTTTTCACACAAAAAGTTCAAACAGTATGAATATCACCACCACCACGGCCATCTCCGAGAATTTGGGGCCCTAAAGTTTACGTGCAACTAGAAATAAAATGGCTTTAAATATATAATGTAGTACATTAAAAGTCATTAATATGACGACAAATGGGCTAAAACTAAAAGTTAATCAAGTGGTAGGTTTCTTTTTTATTTTGTATTTTTTTTTATAAATTGTTAAACTTAATACTTGATTAAGATAGACTTTACCGATTGCATCTGGGCCTTATGCTGGCGGACCTTTCCTCTAATCCTTATATACATTATTGGGCTCCTCGGATCAAACCAATTGTCTAGATAATCGAACGTCGACATGAGAATAAAACAAAATAAAATTGTGTTTCCAAGTAGAGATGGGCATAAAAACCGGTTCCGAACCCGAACCGGTAGAACCGAACTGGAACCGGTTCCAGTTCCTACCCGACATTAAGTAGAACCGGTTCCGGGTTCAAAATACCCGTTGGTTCCAACCCGGTTCCACAATTTGACCATTTGAATCGGGTAGTAACCGGTTCCTACCCGTACCCGGTTCCTACCCGTACCCGGTTCCTACCGTGGAACCGGTTCCTGACCGTTATGATGTTACCGTTGTAACCGGTTATAGCCGTTAAAATATTACCGTTGGAACCGGTTATAGCCGTTAAAATGTTACCGTTGGGACCGGTTCCTGACCGTTGGAACCGGTTCTATATATATTGTTTAGAAATCTATTGTTTAGCACACAATTTCCCATATCTATTCTTCTTATTACAGTTCTTTCTTGTTCTTTTTCACATTCTAATCAACAAATGGCCTCAAAGAGTTCCAAAAACGCAAATTCCCAATCCGTTAACAATGTTCCTAAAGATCAATCGGTTCCATATGTGGTTGGAACATTTCTCATAATCGCAGTAAGGAAGTTTGGAGCAATTGGGAGTTGGTCGAGATGAGTGACGGCTCGCAAAAAGCTCAATGTAAACATTGTGGATCGTTATTAGCCAAGGAATCAAACTCAACGTTAACGAAGCATATTAATAAGTATTGCAAAGTTTTAAAGGAAATGACATCCGGTCAAGTTCCACTATCCAAAGATGGTACCATTTTTCGTTATGAGCAAAAATTAGCTCGCGATCGGATGGCGAAGTTGGTGATACAAAAAGCGTTGCCGTTTGGACACTTCGACGACCCCGATCTTACAAATCTTATTCGGGAGACGCTACAACCTCGCTATAAACATGTAAGTCGTCGCACTTTAAAACGTCTTTGTTTAAGTTTATGGGAAAATGCAAAAAAAGATTTAATTTGTTTTTTTTAAGAATTTAAAAACTAGTGTAAACCTAACTAGTGATGTGTGGTCGGCTCCACATGGTTTACCGGAATCGTACATATGTGTCACCGCTCATTGGGTTGATCCCGATACATGGCAAATGATGAAGCGTACGATTGCGTTTGACGAGTTTCCTTCTCCTCATACGGGAGAAAATATTTATAAAATTATAAATGGCACAAAATTAAATATGGTTTAGAAGATAAAATTTTTTCAATATCCTTTGATAACGCTTCAAACAACACAACGGCGATTGAAAAATTCAAGTTGAAGTACAAACCAATACTTGATGGTGTTTTTTTTCACACACGATATGTTGCACATATTATTAACTTAGTAGTGCAAACCGGTTTAAAAGATCAATTTGTATCGGATTTTATTATAGCATTTAGAGCTATGCTCCAAGATGTTTTCAAAAGTGGAAAAGAAAGATATCAAGAATATAAAAAACTTTGTAAAGATGTCAACCAAAAAATTATTGGACCGAATTGGGATATACCGACTCGTTGGAATTCAACTTGTCATATGTTTGAAATGCTATAAAGCAAATGGGCACTTTAAAATCTTTTCATATAACTTTAAGTGATGAGTACCTTGTCGTCCCCTTTCCCGACACGACTTGGGAAAATATTAATAACCTAAGTACTTTTTTACAAGTTTTTAAAACTACAACGACTTTGATTTCCGGTGTTTATTATCCTACTAGTTCTAAAGTTATGGACCAATTGTATTTGATAACAACTAATTTTAAAAAGTTTGAAAATTCTAGTGACATGTTAAGGAATATGACGAGACCAATGATTCAAAAATTTTAAAAATATTTTTTAGAATTACCACCCGTTTTTCTATGTGCCGCTGCTTTAAATCCAGCTTTAAACGTACCGGGTGTTGAAGCTTTAATTGATGAAATTTATGACAAGTTGGATATGCATGAGGAGGATCCAACTTTAAAAGCAAAAACAAAAAAAATATTCAATGAGTGTATGGCCAAACTTTATGATCATTATTTTAAAAAAATATGGTGAAAAAAATCATACAAATTTGTTTGAGTCTCGGTCCACGGCCTCTAACGATGAAACAAGCGGTGATCCACTTATAACCATGTTGAATGTCGTTAGAGACGAGACCGCTAGACAACAAAGGGGTAGTGAACCAACAAGTGAACTTGGGAGATATAAAAAAATCAGTATTCGCTTACTATGACCACCGAGGAGTATAGGAAATTTGATGTTTTGGCATGGTGGAAATCGAAAGAATCCGAATACCCGATTCTAGCCACCATGACTCGTGATATACTAACGGTCCAAGCTTCCACGGTAGCTTTGAAAAGTGTGTTTTCTCTTAGTGGCAGGGTTTTGTCAATTAGAAGAACAAGGCTAACTCCGGAATCGCTAGAGATGGCAATATGCTTAAAGGACCATTTGGATGCCGTTGATCGTGTTCAACATAAAACTAGTCTAGAAGATGAAGTTGAGTTAGAGCATAAAATTGTTGACGAAGAGGAGGACGAAGAAGTGGAGACTAACGATTCGGACGACGATTGTACCGAGGTACCCGCACCTAAGAGAAACTCATCGGAAAGTGTTGCACCTGCCGCTAGTAAATGATCAAAGAAATAAAATCTTACTAGAACCGGTTCTGAGTAATTTTTTATTTTTTTTGTAACCGGTTAATTTTTTTTATATATTGTAACCGATTAATTTGTTTTTTTTAATTTTAACCGATTATTGTTACTATTTTTATTTATCAATGTAACTAATAATAAAAATCAAACATAACAAACACAATAGAAAGAAACATTACACAAACTTTATTAAAACACCAACGATAACATTTATCAGGAACCGGTAAGTAGGAAGGGGTTTATATACAAAAAAAACGATTTTTTAATCAGGAACCGGTTCCAACGGTAACATTTTATCAGGAACCGGTTCTGAACAGTAAAAGTCAGGTTTTTACTGTCATGAACCGGTTTTGAACACTATCAGGAACCGGTTCCGCACCATACCCGGTTCCATAATACCAGTACCCGGTTCTACACGGTTCCATATTCTTGGGTGTGAACCCGGGTAGGAACCGGACCCGGTTCCACACTATACCCGGTTTCAATGACATCCAAACAGAACCGGTTCCGGGTTGAAACCGATTCTGGGTAATAATAAAACCCGATTATGCCCATCTCTATTTCCAAGTACAAAATCCATTTGGTAGTATATATAAACTCTATAAAATTATGTTTCCATAAAATACAAATTTAATATTGAGAGTGATATGAAAACGACACAGAAGAAATAGAGGCAGCATTTATTATAAAGTGGAGGTAGTACTTCTATGATCTGTCTCCACTTACAAAAGAACATGGTAGAGAAAATCAAGTTACTTTTTGCTTGTTACAAAACTAATTAGTAACAGTTTCTTTGTGATCTTTCAGATCGAATTGTATCTTTTTAAATTTGTTTTCTGAAAGTGTACACCTTTAATTTAATTATGGTTGTAAAACAAGTTTTCCAATACAAGGTAGGCTGCCAATACGACTTTACTTAACTCCGCCTAATTACTCGAAATTGATCAAACACGATTAACCTTAGCAAGAATCAGATCTAGTAGGTAAACTCGGGCAAGTTTGACTTAAAAAAATTAAACATAACAACTACGCATATCATTATAAAGAATAAATATTATTTTCACGTATTTTTTTTATAAATACAAGTAAATTTGTGTTATTTGACATATATTTAATTTCCGAAAATTAATTTCTTTATAATTTAACATATCCAAGTACCCCTCGAATACTCTCCGCCTAGGCCGAATGCTCTAAACTTCTCAATTGACCGACTAGCGACTTTTGCAATCATGAATTTAATATCAACTAATATATTTGAAACTTATTTTTATATCTGTTTTATTTAAATCAAAATAATTAAAATCAACGAATCTAACCCATAAGTTTAATTCTTACCCATTCTTGGCAAAGGGTAATTACTAGAAAAATGAATTTTTAACTGAAAATAGTATAATGGACACGCACCCGTCATGATCATGACGAAACACCTACAATAATAAAGTAAACTAAAAAGAATAAAAAAACTAAACTCTTAATATATGTTGGTAATTACCAACACGAGGCAATGTGAGATTGACAGATTATCCACCACTTCAAAACTTGTGGTCTTTCTTAATTTCGGCAATGGTTTGTTGGAAATCACTCAGGATATCACCAATGAAACTTTAGGATTGGATTTCTGATAAAATTTCATTCCAGACTTTTAAGTTAAGTAGTTGTAACGTAAGTATAATTTAGGAACGCACATCATATACATCGTGAATAGGTCTAAAACTGGTATATGTCCCCGCGCGATGCGGCGTCGTCAAAATGTAAAGTAACTCGAATTTATACCGTTTAATAAAAACGTATTACATTTGACCTGACTCGATTCTGAACAAAATTTACGTTAAATTGTAGACCAACGAAAATCGTACATAAAAATAAGCACAAAAACGTATTATATTTAACCCGGCTCATTTCTAAAGAAAAATACACCGAAACGTAAATTATTAAAATTTCAGATATAGATGTACGGTTTAAAAAGCGTTAAGTTAATAAAAAGTATATATAAGCAAATCTCACAAGTAACAAACACCAAACCTACTTCCATCACGCTCATTCACAGAGTTGCTTCAACAATGGCGAACGAGAAAGAGGAGCAGCGAGTACCAGACGACAACGAGCCTCAACTCAATTATCCAGGAGTCAAATCCATGCCTCTCATCATAGGTACATAAATTCAATTACAAATTCTCTGCAAATCAATACAAACGAACCTCCAGACTCACTGATGAACTAAAAATCATACAAATTCTATCAGGAAACGAAACATTTGAGAAGCTAGGAGCAATCGGAACTCTTTCGAATCTGTTAGTATACTTAACAACGGTTTTCAACATGAAGAGCATAACCGCCACAACTCTGCTTAACATCTTCAATGGCACCACAAATTTCTCCACTCTCATCGGTGCATACCTTTGCGACACATTCTTCGGTCGTTACAAAACCTTAGGTTTTGCTTCCATCGCATCGTTCGCTGTAAGTTCCTCAAATTGATTGTATATTGAATTTTCTATTCGAATATGTTCTGATGCTCTTTTCTTTTGATGGCTAGGGTTTACTACTGATCGATTTAACCGCGGTGTTTAAAGGCCTGCATCCACCTGAATGCGGAAAGAAAGAAGGCAGTCACTGCACCGGCGCCACACCGGCGCAATGGCTGTTTCTACTAACCGGTTTCGCGTTGTTGATCATTGGAGCGGCTGGTATCCGGCCGTGTAATCTAGCATTCGGGGCGGATCAGTTTAATCCGAACACAGAGTCTGGTAAAAGAGGGATAAATAGTTTTTTTAACTGGTATTTTTTTACGCTCACGTTCGCGCAGATGGTGTCGGTTACGCTTGTGGTTTATGTTCAGTCTGATGTTAGTTGGCCGATCGGGTTAGGGATTCCGGCGATTTTTATGTTTATATCGCTTGTGTTGTTTTTTGGTGGTACGAAAATGTATGTTAAAGTGAAGCCGCAGGGGAGTCCATTTACGAGTATGGCGAGGGTGGTGGTGGCGGCGGTGAAGAAGCGACGGTTGAAAGTGCCGCAACAACCGTGGTTGTCGCTTTTTAATTATCGACCGCTGAAATCTATTAATTCGGCTTTACCGCACTCGAATCAGTTCAGGTTTGTACTCATTTACCTAACTACATTTTTAACGACGAAATTTCTATATAAACATTGAAAACAGTATAAGAAGGTAAAACTAGTTATTCTCGTACACCTATTAACAACGAAATTTCTATATAAATATTAAAAATGGTATAAGAAGCTAAAACTAATTATTCTGGTATACTTGTTAGCAGGGAAATTTCTAAATAAGTATCGAAAAGAGTATAAGAAGCTAAAAATTATTCTCGTATATCTAATTATTTGCATGTTCTTGTGATTATTCTTCATTTTTATTTGCATGTTCTTGTGATTATTCTTGATTTAAGACATTGAATTCTTGTGTGCACTTCGATGAGAATTTAACTCACTTTCTTGTCCCAGAGTCATTAATTTAATCAAATTTATTAATATTTATTCTTTTATGAAACTAAAATAAATCATACAAGATTTTAAAGTGGTAAACTTATTATAAAATAATTCTCTGACAATCTGAAATACAAACATATGCAATAAAAATAATTAATTGCATATGGACAAGTGTAAGACTGAAGCATTTGAATTAAGACATCGATATATAAATAATTATGCTTTCTTATCATATAATAAGATACATTTTTTAATTGATTATGTCTTAAATAACTTTTTTGAGTAAAATGCCAAAATAGTTTATGTATTTAGGTCATTTTTATGAAGGGCGTAATCGTTATTTTATGTTATAATATTTTTTAATTAAATAAGGAAAACGACAAAAAATAGTGAAAATTAACAGAAAATTTTAACCCAGTTTGTCATTTAGATGAAATAGCAACAAAAATGAAATCTTAGGGACTCAAGTACAAAATGTTTCATTTTTAGACTGAATTAACAAAAATTACAAATAAACTCAGAGATCATTTTAACATTTTACTCCAACTTTTTAGCCAACCTATTAAAAACAACAAATAACTTTTTTTTCTTTTTTTTTTCGGTTCAAAAAAGAAGTCACATGTTCACGGAATACCGGTATTTGACCTGAAGTGTTTGGTTTTAGAAAATTGAATGGTGTTGGACCAGCCTAGAATGTTGAAAATGATGGGATAATTGATTGGCACATTCACTCGATAACTCGAGTTCACATTTCAAAGGTGACGTAATATCAATGATTGTGACAAAAAATAGTGAAAATTAACATAAAATTTTAACTCAGTTTGTCATTTAGATGAAATAGCAACAAAAATGAAATCTTAGCGACTCAAGTACAAAATGTTTCATTTTTAGACTGAATTAACAAAAATTACATAAACTCAGGATCATTTTAACATTTTACTCCAACTTTTTAACCAACCTATTAAAAACAACAAATAACTTTTTTTTCTTTTTTTTCGGTTCAAAAAAGAAGTCACATGTTCACGGAATACCGGTATTTGACCTGAAGTGTTTGGTTTTAGAAAATTGAATGGTGTTGGACCAGCCTAGAATGTTGAAAATGATGGGATAATTGATTGGCACATTCACTCGATAACTCGAGTTCACATTTCAAAGGTGACGTAATATCAATGATTGTGACAAAAAATAGTGAAAATTAACAGAAAATTTTAACCCAGTTTGTCATTTAGATGAAATAGCAACAAAAATGAAATCTTAGGGACTCAAGTACAAAATGTTTCATTTTTAGACTGAATTAACAAAAATTACATAAACTCAGAGATCATTTTAACATTTTACTCCAACTTTTTAACCAACCTATTAAAAACAACAAATAACTTTTTTTCTTTTTTTTTTCGGTTCAAAAAAGAAGTCACATGTTCACGGAATACCGGTATTTTACCTGAAGTGTTTGGTTTTAGAAAATTGAATGGTGTTGGACCAGCCTAGAATGTTGAAAATGATGGGATAATTGATTGGCACATTCACTCGATAACCCGAGTTCACATTTCAAAGGTGACGTAATATCAATGATTGTGACAAAAAATAGTGAAAATTAACAGAAAATTTTAACCCAGTTTGTCATTTAGATGAAATAGCAATAAAAATGAAATCTTAGGGACTCAAGTACAAAATGTTTCATATTTAGACTGAATTAACAAAAATTACAAATAAACTCAGAGATCATTTTAACATTTTACTCCAACTTTTAACCAGCCTATTAAAAACAACAAATAACTTTTTTTTTTTTTTTTTCGGTTCAAAGAAGAAGTCACATGTTCACGGAATACCGGTATTTGACCTGAAGTGTTTGGTTTTAGAAAATTGAATGGTGTTAGACCAGCCTAGAATGTTGAAAATGATGGGATAATTGATTGGCACATTCACTCGATAACTCGAGTTCACATTTCAAAGTTGACGTAATATCAATGATTGTTGGTTTTTTCACATTTATAATTTATTAGATTTTTTTTTCGAACAGCAATAAAGAGTTTTTATATTAGAACAGTGCTAGAAGGAGAAGTATAGCCAACGGTATTGCATAAACAGGATTTAAGATTTAAAAAAAACACTAATTAGGATTTCGTCATGCTATTAATCCAAATCTTGTAATGGATAGACTTAAAGGACTTCGTCATGCTATTAATCCAAATATGCTATAAGGTCATCTATAATGGTTAATACTTCTTAATGGACATTTTCATTCATATCAGTATCATAATACATCTTAAAAAATGTGTAATGGTTAACGTCCCTTAATGCACTCATTCCATTATTACTTTTCAATTTCGTTTTCTCCATTTGGCATTATACTAGAAATGTCCTCCATCTTTATGTTATTATGAAGCTCACGAGGATAGTGTTAAGGGCGTTATCAAACTACTTCACGCCTCTGTAATGCCCATTACTATTGGTCTAAAAACTAAATTTGTAATTACCGTATCTTCTATGGCCCATGAGCAACCTACCATACTTATGACTTATCTGTAATTAGTTGGATGGGTCCGTATCTTTCAAATTAAATTACTACATTTGTTATCAAAAATCATAAATAAAGATAATATATATACTTAAAAGAAAAAAAAAAGTTGATAATTGAAAGATATGCTTCAGTAATATAATGGGCTCTGATATACAATAATAGAATCCTTTGGATACTCCTTTTTTCCACACGACATTGGATACTCCCTTTTCCTACAAGACAGGTCAAAAGTCAATTTTTAATCAACCACCTTTGGCTAGTTGATGACCTAAGTTGCATTATTAATATCTTGAATTGAATGTAACCTAAGTTGCATTATTAATATCTTGAATGTATTGCAGTTGATGTCCTTAAGTTGCATTATTAATATCTTGAATGTATTACACTTGATGATCTAAGTTGCATTATTAATATTTTGAATGTATTACACTGGAAACAAACTACGTATCTAGAAGAAATTTATAACTAAACTTCATGAATAATAATTTGACGTTATATTATTTAATATAACGATAGATTGTTCATGAATCAATAATCATAATCAACCACCTTTGACTAGTTGATAACCTAAGTTCCATTATTAATATCTTGAATGTGTTCCTCCAAAAAAACAAAGTCACTTTTCTAGTAGAAATTTAGATTATACTATATAAATAATAATTTGATATTAAATTTTAATATAGCTTTAGGATAATGGCACACCCCTGATTAATCTTTTGGCACGATGATAAATACAACTCATATATCTTTTTTTACATGAACTAGTATAAATATATACGAGTCATATATAGGACACATCATCCAACAAAGCATATATGACCTGTATAGATGTATACGAATCATATATTGGGTATCAAAAGATCCAACTAGGCCTACGTTTAGTATCACCCATCCTTAGTATTTCGATATAGATTGGTTAATCAATAATCATACGTTAATTTTGTGGCAGCTTTCTTAGTAAAGCGGCAATCATTACACCCGAAGACAAAATCAACCCAGATGGATCAGCATCCGACCCGTGGAAACTATGTAGCATCCAACAAGTAGAAGAACTGAAATGTGTATTAAAAGTTGTACCAGTATGGGCCGCAGCCATCACATACTCAATAGCAATGACCCAACAAACCCAATACGTTGTTTTCCAAGCCCTTCAATCCAACAGACAATTCTTCAACTTCCAAATCCCAGCTGCTTCCTACACTGTATTCACCATGATAACTTTAGTCATCTTCGTACCCATATACGACCGTATCATCGTCCCCCAGCTCCGCCGCATGACCAGCAAGGAAGGTGGTATATCACTCCTCCAAAGAATCGGGTTTGGGATATCGTTAACGGTTTTAGCTTCACTCGTTTCGGCTTTGGTGGAGGGAAAAAGAAGAAACCTTGCACTTACAAAACCAACGTTAGGTTATGAGCCACACCGAGGGGAGATTTCATCAATGTCAGCATTATGGTTGGTTCCACAACTATCGTTAGCTGGGTTTGCTGAGTCGTTTACTGCCATCGGTTTAGTTGAGTTTTACTACAAACAGTTTCCTGAAAACATGAGAAGTGTTGCTGGTGCATTTTTCTTCTGTGGGTTGGCGGCATCAAGTTATTTAAACGGTTTCTTGGTGATGATTATTCACCGGACGACAGAAGGGGCAGCCACTGGAAACTGGTTGCCAGAGGATCTTAACAAGGGTAGATTGGACTACTTTTATTTCTTGATAACTGCTATTGGAATCTTGAATTTAGGCTACTTTCTGGTTATTTCAAGGTGGTATAGATACAAAGATATCAGTGCTGTCGCTAATGGTGGTGCTGCCATAGTGGAGATGGAGAAGAAATCTGATAAATCTCTAGTTTGAAAATTAATAACTATATTATAGATAGAAAATCACACTAATAGAATCTAGATTATCCAGCTATAGGTCCAAGTCAAGGTGTGCTAAGATTATGTCGATGTATGTAATGATGATCTTTGTTTGGCCTCTAAACCAATCTATGCAGTACCCAGATGAAGTTATTATACTTTCAGCTGTGATTTTGAAAAGAATATATAAAACCGGTAACACATAAAGATGAAAATTTAATCCTGTTCAATTTCATATATTGGCCTCCGGATATTAAATAAGTATCAAGAAACACCAAGGGATGATATGAGTGAAACCAATGGCTCAAATCGTTTCTTCTACGAGCCCCGTTTTCACTAACTGACGTTACAAACTGAATCATATACACGATTTTGACACGGGTCTTTCCAAAAAACCTGACTTTGACCTTTGACTTTTTTATACTTTCAACAAATAAAAAGAAAGAGAGATAGATATTTAGTTTCCACCCAGAACCCTCTTCAAATCGGATTTCTGTTCAGCGGTAAGCCTTGAAGGGTACCTGACATCAAACTTGATCCTCAAGTTTCCTTTCTTTCTAGGGTCTTTTGATATCGGCATTCCTTCGTTAGCGACTGTTAGCTCGTGCCCTGGTTTGACCATTTCTGTGACCGGGACCACCAAATGTCTTCCATCAAGAGTTGTGAGTTCGACCGTCTTTCCGGTGAGAGCTTCCAATAGTGATATTTCTTCATTTACCAGTAAATCATTACCTTCCCTTGTGAAAATATCGTGTGATTTTTCATCGATTATAAATATAAGGTCAGCTGCTATGACACCAGGTCTTGGTTACCCTTCTCTGGGAAGGTAATTTTTGTGCCTTTTTTCCAACCGGGTTTTATTTCAATGGTTAAGATCTCCTCCACAGTCCGAATCTTGCTGCATTGCAATTAATAGATAAAAGCCTCAAAAAATGTGTATTATTATAACCCGGTCTATTTTTAAGAGTGTCGTCACCTTGTCAGTGTAAAACCTTTTCGTAATATTTTAAATTCTTGAAATAAATCTAGACAACCAACATCAACAAACTTATACGATTAATACAATTTTCTTTTATACTTTCATCATCGATCGGTTTTAAGCTTTTCATACTAAATAGAAACCTTTTTTAAAAAAAAAAACCTCTCTAAATTGATCAAATTCTATTTTGAAGTGAAGAATTTGCTTGGGATGATATATAAATAAGTAATCAATTTTAAAAGACTTTTTAGGGGGTTTTACAATTTCACTGTAAACGTTTTCATCAAATCTTTTATTTCTTTAAGTATATATATTTTGAGGCCTTCTAGATTTAGGGACCTGAAGTCCTAAATTTATTTAGTATACGTTAAAGCCGGCCCTGGGTAAATCTTGGAAGTAAACTCATATTGACGACATTGAGCTTAAAAGCATAAACGCATACTATATTCCTACTCAACTCCATTTTACAGAAATAACCGAGTGTATAGAAAGAAGATTAAACTACTTCAAGATTAATTTTTGAAACTTCACAACAAGGATGTTTAGAGGTTTAGAGATAAAAAAGAAAGCAAGAATGAAGATAAGTAAATATGGTTAGACTTCTGGGCAATATTTTGTTTGAATGTTAGTATTAATGTTGAAAAATTATTACACATGTTGATTTAAGCTTACATGAGTTGGACTATATGAATATATTCATGAATTGATGTATAATCTGTGAAAAAAAGTCATGGATTAGGTATAGATCCTAGAAGAAATTAGAGTACCCCTATGTATAGAAAAATAAATGAATAAATAAAGAACAATATCAATTAAAGATGAAATCTCATCCACATGTTAAGAAAACTAAAAGAAACGGTTAGATTCAGTTTACATCAACTCTCGCTGGTATGATCATCATGTTTGACAGAAAAAGTTCAAATTTGTGATAATGCTTAGATTCTTGAATTGTCAAAGAAAGTAGTGCGAAATATCAATTATGTGTTGAAACTTGAAACAGGGGAGTTAGATATCATGTAAAAAATAGGCAAATGGGAAATAAATAATCCACCTTTTTAACTTTGGCCGATAATAATCCCAAGTCAGTTATTAGCCGATAATAATCCGAACTCGTCCGTGTTTTTTGTAAAATAGTCCGCAGTTAAAATAGCTTAACGGAGTTAAGTTTTTTTTCCAAATTACAAATTGATGTTTTAGGGCTTTTGATCAGAACGAGGATACGGGTCGATTGATGTAAAACTTACCTCGAATTTTGAACACCCGAATTGAAGCACTGTTTTCGTGGGTTGGGGCAGTATTTTGAGATAAGTTTTACATCAATCGACTCATATCCTCGTTCTGATCAAAAGCCTTAAAACATCGGTTTGTAATTCGGAAAAAAAAAATTTAACTCCGTTAAGCTATTTTGACGGCGGACTATTTTACAAAAAAAATTGACCGGTTCGGAGTGTTATTGGCTAATAACTGACTTGGGATTATCATCGGCCAAATTGAGAAAGTTGGGATTATTTAAATCCAATTTGCCAAAAAAAAAAAATACACACCACAAGCTACAGTCTGGGATGATACAAATAGCAACTTAAATATCCATCCAGATGAAACAGAAGGGTTCAAACTAATACAGATCGGAGAAGATGAAATTCAATATTAGTTAAACTTTGTTTTTATATACTTCATGATAAAATTTTAAATTACAAATAGAAAAGAGCAAATTTACTGAAACAATGTATTCCTAAAGAATGACACCAATAAGTTAATTGCATCTACTTTTATCCTTTGAGTGATCCCAAAAAGTTTCTATGTTGAAACTTTGACAAGTTATCTACTTGTGTTAATTGACATGAATCCTTCAGGGCAACTGCATAAAAGTATAAAACTTTCCCCAAAATCACTTAAAACTTTTCCCCCAATCACTTAATAGACCTCGCTTAAACTGTAATAGAGGAGGAAAAACTAACCTCTGTTTACTAACTTGGAAGCCTAATCATGACCGCTTACAACTGGCTACTACACTCCAAACATTGCTGAGATGCATTTACAATAAAAACTATAGATAACTAAAAGCATATAGGTTCTTGTATAGCAGTTAGTATTACACTCCAAATACGAGAGAAATCATCTCAAGTCTAACAACTACTTCTATGACCTTTTTTATCAACAATTGATGTTGACAATCTCAACAACATATTACTTTTATAGTTAAATAAGTCTCCAATAATAAGTTGCAAAATTTGAGAATATATTTTTCAAGTCCCTTCGCAACCTTCCGAGGCCTTAGGATTAATGTGATAGATATCACTATATCGGGCAATTTCCCTTTCGTGACATTTTAATTGTTGCGCAGTTTATCCTTGCAAATTAATTCAAAAAAAGTTAGTAGTTTTTTGGAATTTTGACTAGTTACTACTTGTGTTCTGCGATGTATTGGTGATGAGTATATAACGCAGCTTGAGTAGTAAAGTCTTGTGCTATAAATGCATAAGCGGGTAAAGAGTACATGTGTTGAGCTACCAAAGAAGTAATAACCCCTAAAGAAGCTAGAGCAAGGCCTAATTGAAAATGAATCGAATTATTAATTGTGTCAAAAAGGCCCTTATGCCCACGTCCCAATCGCCCTCCCGGAGGGATATCCCACCAGAGCGCCTTCCACTTCTAATAGGCCACGAACTAGACCAGAATCATTCTTAACGAGTCCATAAGGAGTGATCCCATTTTTTTCATCGGGTCCGGGTAGAGACCAAAGATCTTGAGTGCAATCGCAATGGCTTCTTTATTTCTTCATGTTCAAAAAAACAAGATTGTTTAGAGCCGATGGCACAAAATCTTATCTCTCTTTTTTTTCAATTGACGTTTGTATCATAACACAGATATCCATTTAGCAAAATATGGTATAAATATGGTAGTTATATCAGAGTCATTATGTTGGAGTTAAGTCGTATAGCTTCGCATTTGTTATGGCTTGGCCCTTTTATGGCAGATATTGGGGCGCAGACTCCTTTCAAAATGGTATTTCTTTTTTTTTTAGAATTCGATATGGATGAATATAAATACAATTTCTAAATAATCCGGGATAGACGCAATTTTAAGCTTAATTGCGATTTGCTACATACAAACTTCACCACAATTACAACTCAAAGAACTACATATCTTAACAGTACCTCTAAAAAGGTAAATCTGGGAGAAGTTGCATTAATTAGTACGCTAACAAAGTCTGCCATCTCCGTGTTAACATAACAAAAGAATTTATGGCATTAGGCTACTTATGGATTTGACTCTAATCAATAAACCATGAGAATTTAGTCGTTGAACAAAAAAGATGAGATGTTACTCCCTATCAAGCATCCACAATTCTTAAAACTTTCCACCAGTTATACCTATGTACTAGCAAAAAGCATCCTATTGTAAGATGACTAACATTGTCTTAAACACTTCATATTACGATGTGCATATATAATGTAAAGCGGTCGGGTGAAGATTTGGCGTAAAGTCACAGGAAAGGCTCGTATTTGTATTAGCTCAACTGTTACTCAAAAAATGTGTAATCTTCTACGACTCTACAAGCACTATACGTAGATATGCATCATCCTACACAACTAAACACCAAGCATAGCAATTTTTTTATAAAGCTAGAACCCTCAAACAACACATAAACATTATTATCACTAACCACCCATAACATCTCAACAACCATAAACACTAACCGAAAAAGGCGAAAAACGTACCCGAAAGAATCAACAACCGTCCTGGAGATCTTCATCTTCTTCTTAGTACCCTTATAAAGATCAACCAAGCTACACCCCAACACATTCTCCACAGCCGGAGCCTTCTTCACCGACGAACTCTCCCCACTCTTCGCATTCCTAAATCCCCCACCATCAGACCCCCCAAACAACTCAGCATAGATATCCTCAGCCTCCCTAGGGTTAAACCGGAAATTAGGGTTAGGGTTCTGGTGATTGTTATTGTTGAAGCGGCGGCCGGACTGAGAGCCTCTTCACCGTAGAGATCGTAGATCTGACGCTTCTGAGGGTCGCTGAGGACGTCGTAAGCTTCGGAGGTCTGTTTGAATTTGGACTCTGCGTCGGATTTGTTGGTGCTGGGGTTTTTATCGGGGTGCCAGATCATGGCGAGACGACGGTAGGCTTTCTTGAGGTCGTCGTCGGTGGCATTGCGGTTGACTTTGAGGATGTTGTAATAATCGATCCCCATTGGTGGAGATAGGCACGGGTTGTGGAAATGTGGGGGTGGTTTGAGGTGGAAATGTTGGCCGGAGAAGACGTGGTGGTGGGGTGGCAGTGGACATGGTGTCAACCACCTGGCATATTCATTTCCAAAAATCAAAAACGTTGAATGGAAACTACAAGTGCGAGACCCGGCATGAAAGCAATATTTTATTTATTTTTTTATTGGTAAATTAGTAATTAAGTTTCTATGTTTTACTACTTTTTAACTAGTTATTAAGTTTAAATCTAAGGTGTCTATAAGGATCTAATTTTTCTATTTGTAACTATCTGAATTAAATTTACCAATACACACTCACACAAACATATTATCTCTCTTATTTCAACACATCACCATCGCACTTAGTGTTATGAACTGGGCCCAAGCCCAATAAAGGAGGCCCAACAAATGGAAAGAGTGAGCTCCGTCGTGTGATATAACGAGCACATGAGATCAAATAGGACATGATGAATCTAGTGATCTTCTCTTCCCAACCCTAGTCTATAGCCTCTGATCTTCCCATCCCCTCTTCAGCTCTTCTAGGTTAATGCAAAAGAGGGTTGCGGCGCAGCTTGTTGCCCGTTTACCTTTCTAGGTTAATGCAAAAGAGGGTTGCGGCGCAGCTTGTTGCCCGTTTACCTGTCACTTGTTTGTAATTTGTTACTTTGGTATTTTAATGAACAAATAACAATAAAAAAATTTATTATTCTACTGTATCATTCCAATCACTATTACTTACTTCCTAATCAATTATATCTTCATTGTGTAAATTTGAGTATGTCACACCCCGACCCGCAGCGGAAAAGGTGATCGGGGCATGATTGGGTTTTCATCAAAGCTCATGACATTTATTATAACTTTCATATTTATTATTACAATTTAAAGGAAATCATACAATCATAATTACAACATGTTCTACACATCTTTCTAGACTTCATTATTTTCTTCTAAGGCATTTCCTATGTTTTCCTTGCTTCATCCTGTTCACCTGTATCATGTGTAAAAATGGTTTTTGGATCAACAAAAGTTGGCGAGTGAACCTTATTAGAAAACATTTATTATTTATTTCTTGTTGTATTTAATATGGAAAAAATTGTGCAATAATCATATGTGAACAAACGTAAATAAAACATACAATAACAAATAAATAGCATACAATAACAAACCAATAGCATACAATAACAAACCACCTTGCATGAATATGTAATATGAATGACAATGTAAATGTTGGCAACGTCTCGTTCACGCTCATAGGTAATGGGGAAAGGCTCACGCTCATAGGTAATGGGGAGCAGACGGCCTATGATGAAATGTATGTGCGATCAAGGCTCAATCAAACGGAGCCGATCGTATGTTGGCAACGCCTGGTTCACGCTCATAGGTAATGGGGAACAGCTCACGCTCATAGGTAATGGGGAGCGGCGGCCTATGATAATGTATGTACTGAAAATGATAAATTTAATCTAAACAATAATCACACAAACAGATGATACATGTTGAATATACATTTAATCATGAATATGATGGGTGCACAATAGTTTAAAAGTAATAAAGACACATGATACACCCCAAAAACGTGATTAAAACGGAGAATTTGTAGAGATTCACTCACATTGGGTGCGTTTGCTTGAAGATGTTGAATGCGCACGAGTTTAGAGGATTGATCGACGAAAGATAACTAACCTAATTAATAACGAAAATGTATGGTAAATAAGCGGATTTTATTAATCAATTTTTGTAGGATTATTGAATATATTTTTGTGAGTTTAAGGCTATTTCTAACTTTAAAAACGTTATTTTTAAGTATTTTTAATTGATTTTTAAGTAAAATAAATAAATAAAAATAATAAAAAATGTTGACTTTTTGACCGTTGACTTGTTGACCGCTAACCGTTGAACGTTGACCGGTTCGGTCATTCGTATGGGTGCGCTGGGTGAGACTCGAACCCGTGACCTCCCGTACGCGTGCACGCAGCTCTACCAACTGAGCTACGTGTCTAACCTGAAATATTTTTGTTTTTAATTATATTTATACACTAATTAAGTTAATCCGAAAATCATTTATTTTAAAAAGGAATTGCATCAACTCGGTGCTCGCCACAGGTCTCGAACTCGGGACCTGTGGTTTAGTTTGGCACACAGTCCACCGCTGGACTGTGTGTCTAACTTGGTAAATATTCTGGTTTTTATTACACTTAACATCTTACTGTTGTGGATCCGGTTCAGTTAAAAAAAAGACATTTTATTACAGCGAAGGTGTGTGTGTCAAGGATCGAACTCGGGACGTATGCATATTGTTTGCACACAGTCCACCGCTGGACTGTGTGTCTAACCCGTTCATAATATTGATTTTAATTAATCTTATATCATACACGACTTCGTCTTCTTCGTTCAAAACACAGACAACGGTTAACTAACTGTTTCTTGTTTAATTCGGTTAACGAACATTATGAGCAATCGTAATGTATTGAACAGAAAGGGTTTGGGGATTGATTGTACCGAGCAGATTGTCTTCTTCAGAAATCCGACAAAGATCGTCGGCTCTGTTTTGTGAAGTCCCTCTGTTCGGATTCAAAAATCAGATTGATTGATTAGATATGAGATTGAACTACTGAGCAACGATTATCAGTAGGTTTAAATGATCATACCGGCAAACAGCGAGATCCTGGAACTTTCAGAAGTTTTCCGGCGAAAACAGAAAATCCGGCAACGTCGTCTGGAATAGATTCTGGGTGAGGGATTGATGTTAGTAATAATCTAACAATTGGTTAAAACAGAAAAAGTCGAGGTATTTACCGTGTAGATGAAAGTCTCGGTTTTCCGGCGACTTGCAGAGATTTTCCGGCGAGTGAAATTGCGTCGATAATTGGTGTGATTGTGAGCGAAAAGGTTATCAGAAGCTAGAGTGTGTATTTATAGGGAAGAACATCGACGAATTGGGTCTGATTACCGTCTTGATTCGTTAGTCAAAAATTCTCCGGCGGTTATGACTAATGTCGCGGACTGGACATCGGTTATAACCGATGGCGTTGTTAATTCTTACGTTAAGTCAAAGGTAACCGACGATGATTGACGAAATCGTCGGATTTTCCGGCGTCAGCGGATTTGGGCGCGCTGAGTAACTGGGTTTGATTTCCATATTTATGTTATGTATTAATTGTTTCAATATGTAAATAAACAACACAAGTGGCGGAGTGGTTAAGCGAGTGAGAGTTAAAACTTTGCTGACCCGGTTGACCCGGCATAACCGGGTTCGAATCCCGGCAGCCTTGTTTTATTTTTATTTCACTATTTTTAATACATTTTCAAATATAAATTTTATATTCTAATATACTTATTAATTATGTATCGTTTAAAATTAATTTGAGCATTAAATACGCAACGAAATTTTTAACTGGTTGTTCGGTTGATAAACGAAGCGGGTTTGGTTAACCCGGTTTTTGACGGATGTTACAGAGTACACAACATTGATTGATGCTTTCATTGATCCGTTAGCAACGATGGCTGGCGGAACGAATCTCATATTAGAAGCGAGTCTGCAATCAAATACTAAAATCTCTTTCAATTTCATTAACCTTATCTGAGATGCAAATGCAATTAGATGATATCTACACTCAGTTGCTCATTAATTTTCCAATTCCATCCTCAACCAAGCATGGCGACTGCCTTGCCAATTCTCAGTTACTCCATAGCTTACAATTTCTCGAGTGTGACATATGTTTTTCGAGCGTCAACCCGGCCCAATGAATCTATCAAGCGGAACGATATTTTCTCTATTACAACATCTTGATGACAAAAGCTTTTCGTATATCATTGAATTATTTGATGATGAAGCTTCCTGTTAGTTCAGTTCATGGCATCGAAGATCCGAATGCATCTCATGGAAGGTGTTCACTACAGCTATGCTTACTCGTTTTCGCGTTGGTGCCTTAGATGCCGCGATTTCAAATTCTGATTCAATCGCATCTGGAACTACGGTTGTTCCTCCTCCCTCATATGTGGTTCGTTCTGGTTGTTCTATTGGAACATTCGATGAGCTTCACACGGTGCATTTAACCCAACCTTCTACTAAACCTCCTATTGGTACAAATCCAATTATTGCTCCTCCAACTCACTCTGGTACTATCACAGTGCTTGTTTCTGATCCGGTTTTGAATTTAGCTTCCGTATCGGAATCCCTTGTTAGTTCCAAATGTTTATTATCAAAGGGAAATTCCCACAATCCTTTCGATGAACCTGGTGATATCAAGCATCACTCTCGTGCTTCAGCGAACATATTTGTGTTTAGTTACTGAACTAATTATTACACAACCTGAGGACGCTCCACCAACGCAAATCACTGACAAATAACGCTGATCTAGAACTCTATTCGGCACCGAGCAGGATTGTTGCTGCTCTAGTTCAGTCTGATTCCATTAAGATTCTCAACTCTACTTCGGCAGTGAATGTGAATTCGATTTCAGTTTTCCTTACCAAATATACCAAACTATCGATGATGTTAGTACCCTCACACATCTCCTTTAACCTTCACAAAACTACGTTGTTAGTTTCGAAGTTGTTTCTACTCCGTTTGATAAAGTGGGTGTTGTTAATGTCACACCCCGACCCGCAGCGGAAACAAGAGTCGGAGCATAATTGGGTTATCACCAAAGCTCATGATGTTTACTAATATGTTTCATATTTATTAAATCCAAATTACATTTCAAAGTTCCAAGTCAAATTCATACAATACAAGGAAAGGAAAGATTAACTAAACAAATTCATAATCTAAACTGGTTTATTCTTCTAGGCCGCCCTATATGTTTCTTGCTTCAACTTGATCACCTGTATCATGTGTAAAAATGGGAAATTTTGGGTCAACAAAAGTTGGCGAGTGAACCTTGTTTAAAACATTTGTTATTGGTTTATTATTGTAATTTAATTTAGGAAAAATTGTGCAATAATCATATATGAACAAATGTATGTAAACATAACAATCACAAACCACCTTGCTTAAGCATGAAATAAGAATGACAATGTATGTGTTGGCAACGTCCCGTTCACGCTCATAGGTAATGGGGAACGGACGGCCTATGCAAATGTATGTGAGATCAAGGCTCAATCAAACGGAGCCGATCTTATGTTGGCAACGCCTGGTTCACGCTCATAGGTAATGGGGAACAGCTCACGCTCATAGGTAATGGGGAGCGGCGGCCTATGAAATGTATGTACTGAAATGATAAAATTTAATCTAAACTTCAACCACACAAACAATGAATACACCTTGGATACACATTTGATCATGAACATGATGGATGCACAATGTTTAATTATAATAAATAAATACGACACATGATACACCCCAATATGTGCTTAAAACGGGGAATTGGTAGAGATTCACTCACATTGGATGCGTTTGTTTGAAGATTGTTGAATGCGCACGAGTTTAGGGGATTGATCGACTAGCGATAACTAACCAATAAATAACGAAAGGTATAGTAAGTATGTGGATTTTATTAACTATTTTAATAAGATTTTTGGGTATAAATTTGTGAGTTTAAGGCTACTTTCTAACCTTGAAAACGTTATTTTTAAGTATTTTTAATTGATTTTTAATTTAAATAATTGATTAAAATAAATAAAATAAATAATAAAAAAAAGTTGACTTTGACCGTTGACCGAGACCGTTGACCGTTGACCGTTACTGTTGACCGGTTTAATTGTGTGAAATTGTGCGCTGAGTGAGGCTCGAACTCGAGACCTCCCGTACGCGTGCACGCAGCTCTACCAACTGAGCTACGTGTCTAACCCAAAATTATTCTGTTTTTAATTATACTTATATACTATTTACTTTAAACCGAAAATTATTTATTTTTAAAAAGCTTTTAAACGTAACGGACCGGTGCTGACCACAGGTCTCGAACCCGGGACCTGTGGGTTAGCGTACACACAGTCCACCGCTGGGCTGTGTGTGTCACTTGGTTATTAACTCGGTTTTTATTATACTTAACATATACTGTGCGTCAACCCGGTTCAGTTAAAAAGGCAGATTTTTATTTCAAGTGGGTAAAGCTGGGACAGGATTCGAACTCGCGTCTCGTGTATGTTTGTTGCACACAGTCCACCGCTGGACTGTGTGTCTAACCCGTTTATTAATCCGATTTTAATTATTCTTATATTGTACCACACTTCGTCTTCTTCGTTCAAAACATAAACATCGATCAAAAGACTGTTATTTGCTAAGTTAGCTCAATGAAGGTTATGAGCCATCGAAAAGAAAATGAATGGAAAGAGATTGGAGGGTTGATTGTACCAACTGTTCGCTTTTCTTCAGACGTCCGGCAAGGTCGTCGGCTCCGTCTTGGTGAGCTGCGGCTGATAGAATCTACCAATAATTTAGAGAGATTAGATGTGAAGTGGGACTACTGGGTAATGATTATCAGTGAAACAGAAGAATCATACCGACAATCAGCAGTTCCCCTGAAAGTTCAGAAATTTCTCCGGCGAATCAGATAATCCGGCAACGTCGACTGCAAAGGATTCTGGGTGAGGGATTTATATTAGAATTTGTCTAATAAAGGAATGAGCCAGAAAAATCGAAGTAATTACCGTGCAGGTGGAAGTCTCGGTTTTCCGACGACTTGCAGATGTTTTCCGGCGAGTAAATTTCCGTCGAGAAAAAGTGCGATTTGGGAGCGAAAAGGTTTCTGGCGAATTGTGGGTGAATTTATAGGGTAGTATCGAGGTGAATGGGGTCTGAATTCGGTCTTAATTCGAAGTCAGCCGTTCTCCGGCGGTTATGGCTGATGTCGCGGGTTCAGACGTCGGTTATAACCGTCGCTAGAGTTAATTCAATGGTTAATTCGAGTGGTAACGTAATTTATCGGCGAAGTCGTCGGGATTTCCGACGACTGCTTTTTGGGCGCAAATTGACCGAGTTTTGAATTTGTATATTAATATTTGAATTAAAAGATTCATTATATTATCAGAAAAATCAAAGTGGCGGAGTGGTTTATGGAACGCGAGTTAAGTCTTTGAGGACATATCCGGCTGACCCGGGTTCGACTCCCGGCAGCCGGTTTTCCTTTTTAATTAATTCATTTTTATATTTTTAAAATTTTAATTTACATCCTTTAATTTGTTGATCAATTGTGAATCGTTTAAAATTAAAAATAAGTCGTAAATGAACAACAAAAATTTAAAACTGATTGTTCGGTTATTAAACGAAGCGGGTTTCGAAAACCCGTTTTTCGACAAATGTTACAGTTAATGATTCATTGAGGTCAGTTTCCGCCACTAGATTGAAAATTTGGTTACGTTTATTGATTCCTCTATTCAACTTAAGCAGTTGCAACAAAGTTCTAGTTTCGGTTCTGATTTAGAAATTGAATTGCACCGAACGGTTTTCGGTTTTGATCCTTGTCCGACTTTTGTTCACTAGCGTTATGTTAATCGCCTTATAGCATGCTTAATCCAGTTGGGGCGATTTTGTCTAAGTCTAGCCAACAACATTCAACCATAGAACCTCTACGAGACGTAGGAAACACAACTAGTCACATTCTTCCGGCTGATATAATTAGCTTCACTAACTCGATTACAAATAAGCAACGGGGCTACTAGTGGTTACCGTGTTACACACCTTATTACGCATGACCATAGTGGAGACATTTTTTCAATGCCATCAGCCAATGGATTTGCTGTTGTTAAGCGAACGGATATGAAATGCAAATGTTTCTTACATGACAGCGAGACTGTGTGTAAAACATAGAAAAGAATAACTAAGTCGATCTCTGACCCGCGTGTTGTGACAGACCTATCAAACGGGAAAAATAAACACGCTGCGATAGGCCTGTCAAACGGAAAATGTAGATGAAAAATGTTGAACCCTACACGCACATTGCGTCGTGTTAATTCGGAAAATTTAGAAGGAACCGTTAAACGGAAAATTTACGAAAGATGAAAAGTCTAAGGGATCAAAATTGAAAGTACAAAAGTGTTGGGCTTAAATTGTAAAAGATGAAAAACTTAGTGTTAAAAGCAAAAAAATTAAAAGAGTTAATTGCAAAAGACGAAAACTTTATAAATAAAAGTGAAATGTCAAATTAATCAAAGGTTAAAATTACTTAGGACTGAAACTTCAAACTTAATTTGCCAAATATGTAAACTTTAGAGTTAGAAATCAAAATTTCAATTTTCTTTTTCAAAAACCCCCAAAGCCAAAAATACAACAACTTAAACATAAACATGTTGCTTATTTATAATTTTATAATTATTAAATCTTGCATAAAGTTGCTTGGTTTTATATATATAGAGGCCAGTTAACATACTGTAACACCCCAAAAAAGGGGTTTGTTATTTAAATTAAGTAACTAGGAATGAACGGGTAAATTACCGTTGGTGGTAAAAGTTAACCCGATAAATATTAGAATTTAAATAAATAAGCCTAAGGTTAACAAAATGCTAACAAATGCTTTTAGTAAATAAAGTTTATAAAGGCACGGGCTACAAGGACATAATTTAAGTCGGGTAGTGGCATTCCTGAATTTAAAAGAAAAAAATAGAATTATCATGTCTGTCGTTAGTTTACAAGAGATAGGCAACTAGGAATATAACCTAGTTACAAACTATAATGTGCAAGAACTAACATTGTGGAGGGACTAAAATTATCAAATTTGAAACTATATCTTTAAAATATAACAAACACCAAGAAACACACACTAGTGTGTGTTTGGTCGAAGTTGAGTAGGAGAAAAAAGGGTAAACCCTTAGTGAGCTAAATCATCAAATTGAAGGAGAAATCGAGCCTCAAATTCCTGCATGAATGTAAATTGCTGATCACCAAGACTAGGGGATCATAAGGTATGTTGTAAAACTTGATTTCATCAATTTTGTGTGAAGAAGAACTTGAAGGTGATAACCTTGAATTCGAAATTATTGTTAGTCTGATGAAATTGATGATGTATTTGTGTTGATGGTCATTATACTTACTAGGGTAGATGAAATATTTGAACAATCTAGAGACTAGGTCAAATGATTATACATGACATAAAGTGGTTTTGATGTTAGAATGAGATTAATGTTATAGTGATGTCTAAGCATGCATATAGTGTTCACATTTACAAGATATTATGAGATACCTGGCTAAATTGATGTTTGGATTAAAGTCCATGTATGTAGTGAAATGGGTTTTTGAGATAGTAATAAAATCCCCAAATTCTATTATGTTAATTTGAGAGATTAGTTATGATGATTGAAAGTTTTCCTAACTTGATGTTAAAAATTGTGTAAACATGACGAATTGAAAGAAATAAGGTAAATTTGGTGAAGGACGTTAGCCAAATAGGAGGCCTAAAAAATGATGCCACCAAGTGTTAGATAAAATGCCTAATGAGTTTTATTCAACTTGTTAGTGCATATATATATATATATGTAGAACAACAGTTTGACTTATAAATTGAATCAAATACGAAATATGGTAGAAAAATCCATAAGGGTGATGGTCATGGTATTGATGACTAAACTAACTATCTTATGGATATTGTATTATAGTTTGACTCTTGACGAGCTAGGTGGAAGCTTGGAGAAGAATGGGTTAAACGGTTCAAAGGTGCGAAAAAGCATGAACGGACTCAAGGTAAGTACATCTTACATCTTTTAAGTAGAACACATATTTGTAGTATTGGTCAAGAAAAAGGTAGACTAGTATTTGAAGTATGATGTTCCGACGCAACGTGATTCGGGTCGGAACAAGTGAAAATGGTATGAAACCATGAGTTATAGTTAAGAGGGTAAAACGGTAAATTTGTGATGTGATGGTGAATAAATAAAGAGTTTTGAAAAAGAAACCATATGGCGTAAATCATAATGGGTCAAGCAAATTAAGAAACGATTTTTAAAGTAATATTATCACACAGTATAAACCGAGGATTAAATGGTGAGATGGTAAATAAATACCATCTCATAATGATAAAATAGTCACTTAAACCAAATGGGTCAAATAGTGTGGTAAATCACCAATTGACAATAATATCTAATAAACGCTTGTCATGTTTTGTGTTCACAGGGAAATAACGTTTGGTTCGCGTCGCTATTAATTAGTAATTAGTAGTGCAAGGTATTTAAACGGGTCAATGCTATGACTAGAGTCAGGTACGTGTAATGGGTCAAACTCTCATTGAGGAATTTAAGGTCCGATGAGAGTTAAACATGTTATGAATGAATATCGGATTACCCAAAGCAAAGTAAATCTCATAATTTAAATGGTAGACATCATGTTCTTAGGAACATAATGATTTTAAATAAGATTTACAATTTAAATGTGCTCTTTTGGTCTAATCATGCGATTGAAAGTCCTTCGTCGTAAAAAGAGGGGTCTAAGTTGACCAAAATGCCCTCGAGTAATAAAACAAGTAAACGACCTTGAGGGTAGTTTAAAAATGAGTTTTATAAGAAAGTTCACCCTTGCGGTAGTGAAATAGTAAATGGCATAAGCCGTCTTGGCTTAATGCCTCATATTGGGTCATTTTCGTAAATTGTCAAACCGAATGGTAGAATTTGAAGATATAATTTTTTCTATAACCAATCCACCACAAGTATAGTTGTGGTGGAAGATAAATAGATATCTTAGTATGGAAATGAGAAACAAGGTAAGAGGAAGCGAGATTTAAGTTTATGTGCTTAAATCCCTTAATGGGTCAAAATGAATATATGCATAAACCGGGGATGGGTGCGTAATTCTAAGAATAAGAATCCGGGGTTGGATTTCATGTTAATTATGTAAGAAAACATTTTACGGACAATTAAAAACAAGTTTCGTAGTAAACAGGCAAAAATTGAATAAGTTACGGAAATTTTCGTAACTAAAACGACAAACTTAAAAAGGCTGCTGCAGCCCACCGTAGGCTACGGTGGCCTACCGTATCTTACGGTAGGCAGCTGCTGATCAGAACAAAACCGCAGACCGTAAGCTACGGTCCGGAGCCGTAGCTTACGGCGGGAAATTTTTCAAAAATGTTGTTGTGATGTTTTGGGTCTTTGGGCTTATTCGGTTAAGTTATAATCTATCTAAAACTAACGTATTTCATAAGTTATGAAATATAGGTAATGATTAGGAGCGTCGGAGGAGGATCAAGCTCTATGAAGAACCGAACATGATCAAGCTCAAGCTTCTGCATTTGGTTTTGTTGTTATGAAACTAATCGGTAACGACACTGTCAAAATGTTTAATGTTGATAAAGTTTTAATAAACTCGAAATTTGTAATGACGTGTATTTGCATTTACTCGTTTAAATGCTAAATTCTTAATAGAAATTTAAATATTATAAGATAGGGTCTTACACGTAAAATATTTCTTAACGTTACGAGTGTACGCTATGTAATTACGCACGTTGTAAAACTCAAAACCTTAATCACGCATGTTGAAAAGACATAATCACACATGTTGAAAACCATAACATGATTCATTACATAAGTAAACTGCATGATTATGATTTATTAACATGTGATTAGAGTTTGAAATTGTACATCACAGAGTATGCTAAGTGTGTGTGTGTGTGTGTTTATGAGTTAGCACTATCCGCACATTATGGGGGGACGTTAAGTATAAATGTCTTTAGCGTTAACACATAGTTGAGTTTTTTTATCATTACAAAACGAACATATACTAACCAAATTAATGTTTATATTTAATATTATTATATTATATTATTATATATAATTTAAATTGAGTATAAATAGTAGTTTGATTTTTATAATAATATATATAGTTTCTTTTTTATATTTTTATCATTTTAATATTATAATAGATTATTACTATATTTACTTTTAACCTTAAACATATTTCTTTAATTTTAACTTTTAATGATATTCATTTTTTGATATTATTGATATTGTCTGAACAACTTCGGTCGGTACCGTATAACATTTGTAAGTTTTTTTTTTATTATTAACATCACCATATGCCTATTATTATGTATGATTCGATAAAAGTTTTACTTGAACAAGTATATATAGTTGATTTTTTATCATCACAAACCGAACATATAACGACCAAACAACATCGGTATTCGAACATGTCATATATAGTTGATTTTATTTATAATCACAAACCGAACATATATCGACCAAACAATATAAGTAATGGTGTTGTATTCGTTTTTTATAAAATTTTCGACGTGGCGGTATAAAATTCATTGAACACAAAGTAATATTCGTAATAAGGTATTTTTTTGTATCGTAAGCTATATCGAATATATGTACGATACCGGTATCGTAACGGACCGATACCCGTATCGTAACGACGATACCGACCAAAAAAATGTACCGCCGTACCGGTATGGGTATTCGTTTTTATGGGTTTTCAATGGATGTAAAAAACGTATCGGTTAGCAACGCCAGGTTGAGTGTCGGTATTGTACTGATAATGACCAAAGAACCACGGTGAAGCACGCAAAAATATTACTAGTATTGTATTGTAGCTTTATAACCTACTTCTGGGCACGGTCAGATTATTTTTCTATCTCCTACGCTGATAATGCTATAACCTACACATGGACTATCACAAACCTAAAATCACCATACGTAAAACATTTTAATCATTACTATAAAATCTAATAATTATCCTCTAACTGTGATATATACAAGATCAGGTTTACAATAAATATACTTGTGATCGAAGAAGTCAAGAAGCTAGGATTAAAATAGCACTTATTCATCACTGTACAACAATAATATGTGATTGGAGTATGAAGTGTCCCATTTGCAAAAGGCAAAACTGTAATTGATATCGTAATAATCACTCAACAAAACTGAAACCGGATTTGTAAAATCAATAATCTTTAGAGGCAACTATAATCTATTGAAAGTGTGAATTACCTGGGCTGGTAATCGTGCTAATTTATGCTGTAAGATCTTTCCTCCTTCCCAAGCGTCAGTATCAACATTACCAGAATCCCAAATATGAACCCTGGAATACCAATTTCGCGTATATAGTTGCCATTACCTCCCCTTCAAGCGGTGAGATCCAGAACCGTATCCACAATGCCAGCGAATCAACATAATCGTAGTAATGGAACTTCCGGACATCTTCTTGACCGGCGGGAAAGAGCCGTATGATTTCCATACGGTGGTGATGAGAGCAACGGACGATGAGGTTGTGTGGTTGGTCGTAGGGGAGTGAGGCCCCTCTGACGAAGGAGTCTTGACAATTGTGATGAATGGCGGTGGAGCGGGGATGAGGAGAGCGTGAAATAACTGCTTGATTCCGATGTGGGGGAGAAATTGTAGGAATCAAAATCCGTTCCAAACATCCCCTTCTAGAAGCTCTTTTTGGAATTATTACGATCAGGATTTTATTTTTAACTTGATCCAAAGATGGAGATTAAAAGTAGGGAGCTTTGGTTTTAACGGGAACATTAGAATAGATTTAATTTATTTATTTCAGTATATTTTAAGTATGTAGTGCCCTAAAGGGTTGTACATTAGGTGTAAATGACAAAAATGGTCTTCTACTTAATAGAAAATCTAACATAGTTAGTTAATTGGACTCAAATTGTTTCAATTTGGAAAAAACCTGGTGCTTAAGTAGTTAAACATATGGATTTGGACTCAAGTAGTGAAAACTATCAAAACACAGGGACTCAAGTACCATTTTACTCTATTTTTTGGGTTTAGAGCAGTGTGGGAAATAACCGAATCGTTAAATGAAACCAAACCAAAACCGATGAATGAACCGAAATTACCGGAAAACCAAATTATTCGATAAGCGATTAGCCAAAAATCAAATTAACTGAAAATTAGTTATCGTGTTTTTATACCCTCGGTTAACCGAAAACTGTACTATTCATATTTACATATATTTCTAGCTTTTATAAGCTCATTACATGTATAAACCTTGATTTCATGTATTTATATCTCTATTTCATATATTTATAACATCCATTTCATGTATTTATATATTTATTTTCATATACTTCTAGCTTTTATACCCCCATTTCATGTATAAAACTCAATTTCATGTATTTATACATTCATTTCATATATTTATAACATCCATTTCATGTACTTTATACCTCTATTTCATGTATCTTTAAGCAAAAAAAAGGCCAAGTTTGGTTTTGGTTATTAACCAAAGTTAACTGAACTGAAAACCGACAAACTAACTGATTAAAACAAACTCATTAACCGAAAACCAATTGGTTGATAAAATTGTTTAATCGATAACTCCGGTTTCGCTTTCAGCTGAGGCTAATAACCGAACCGAATCATGCACGTCCCTAGTTTAGAGTATTCGTATTACCAAAATCAATCTCATAATGATCGCAAATGTTGTAAGACTATGTGCCATTTCAGTTTTCACACCTTATGAAAACAACCACGTATGCATCACATTGTTTTTAGACGAGTTCCACATATGGAAGGTGTGGTGTTCCACTTTCCACACGTGTGGAAAGTGCCACATGTTTACATCTCATTGCTCCATACCACCAACCTTGGTCTCACCTCTTCCACGCTCGTTGAACTCTACGCGACAAGATTTGACTATGTTAAACGCCTTGGTTTCACTATGTTAAAAGTCAGCCAGGTAGGACCATGACTTGGCCACCTTAGCCCACACCCCTGGTCTGATTACCGGATATATTAATATTTTATATGATTTAGAAAATAGATGAAGTCTTTCAAATTTGATAGAAAATTAAATTTGTTAAAAAATGTAATGTTTATATGTAATTGAGCATTTAATATCTTTAAATAGACTTCGATGATGAGTTTAAGATGGGGTAGTAAACTAATAATTATATATCAATTAATATCAATAGGGTGGTGATTCTTGGTAAAGGCAAAACGTTAAAAACACCAAGGAGGTCCTGTTTGATCACATGGATTAAAAGAAATTTGTCGTTCAAAAAATACGAACTAGTTTTAAACACTTAATAAACAGGAATACCCAATGCGTGCAGTTGAAAGCGATCCAACTTAAATGAGCAAATTTTGAACCAAAGGAACCTGTTGGGAGAAATTTAAGAGTAAATTACTTTTTGAGTCTTTGTGTTTTAGTGGTTTTAACTACTTGAGTCTAAAATTAAAAAGTTTAACGTCTTGAGTCCCTAACCATTCATTTTATAACGTTTTGTGTCTCTGTGTTTTAGTGGTTTTAACCATTTGAATTAAAAGTCAAAGTATAAATGTTAAAAAGTTGGATTCAAAATGTTATAAAATGAGTGGTTAGCGACTCAGAGCGTTAAACTTTTTAATTTTAAAATCACGTGATTAAAACTACTAAAACACAGATACTCAAAAATTAAATCATTAAAACTCACATCCACTCAGGTGTTTAATCATAGTTGAAAAAAGATGCCTTATGGTTCATATGGAAGGGATTGGTAGGTTAAATGCTGGGGCGGATCAATTATGAAAAGACCGGATTTCTGGAAACTCACCCGGTTTGGAATTTTTAGTGAGAACCTATATAGAAAATATAGAATTATTAGTGAAAATCTATATAGGAACCCAGTAGAAAAAATTCTGGATTCACCACCGGTTAAATGTTCTGTGATTTTGCTAATCACACATAACATTATTTAAAAATGCATGTTAGAAAATTCTTAGGCTTGTAAGCTAAGGTTAACAGTGAAAGTAGTTAAACATCAGACTTTCAAAGACATTCATACTCATATAGATTTGCATAAAAAAGAGTTCATATGACAGAAGCCCATAACAAAAATGCCCAGAAACATCCAAACAAACAAATTTCTTTGTATTAATATCATCAATACACTTATAAAGAAAGCCAAAAAAATATAAGAAGTTAAAATTTCAGAAATAAGCCAGATTAGCCATGAAACAAGCCAAAAAGAAACCGATTACATTTATACAACAGAAACATATAAATATATACAGCTTAAAACAAAAGCCGAATCCACAACCCTTTTGCAACAAACTCCTCTAACCCCGACATGCAAATCCCGTTCAACCCGAAGACAAACAAAATGAAAGAATACCGTGGACTTCGCTACTTCAAAGGTCAAACTATAACGCTTTGACCGGTTAACCCATCATCAAGCCGCAACGATCCATCCTTCATCAAGTTGACACTTAAGCTCTTGAATCTCTCTCTTGAATATTGGCGTGATGCCTTCCTCCAATCAGTTCCCGCTTTCATCATTGCAACGAATTCCTCAAAACTAATTTGACCATCCTGCGACCATGTTTGACCAACCGTTAAAAGTCAGCAAAAACATTAGATTAGAGTCAGGGGATTCAAGAGGTGGAAACGAGTCGATTCTAGCTGTGTTTTCATCTCTATACCATGTCATAAATAAAAAAGAAATGAGCTAAAACGAATATGGTTGAACTGTTCAAAGTTTAAACAGACCAAAAGTAGCCCAATATATATTTTAAATGCATAAATCCATTTATTTAAAAATTATGACTTTTACTAAAATAATATGATTTTTCTAATCATATTTGACTACTACTACTAATTTCAACACGTAAAGTGTTATGGTTCAACCAAACCCAGTCAAGCGCGTACAATAAATTTTCTTTTTGACCCGTTGTCCAACATGTCCAATAACATACCTTGTCTGTATCAACTTCTTTCATGATTTCATTAAGCACTTGGATGTCTGCTTGACCCGGTTCATATAACACTTGTTCTAGCTCATCAAGCTCAATATAACCACTTCCATCCCTATCAAAAAACATAAATGCTCTTCGAAGATGTTCATCATTCTCCATCTTTTGCAAATGAATGGTTACTGCTACAAACTCTCCATACTCGAGTACCCCATTGCCATCAACATCGGCCTTGTGAATAAACAATTAGAAGAATTTTAGTACTCAAATTTTTAGATTATACGGAAATAGTATTTGTATAAACGTATATGACGTACCACATCCATGAGCAATCGAATCTCGGGTTCAGCCAATTGTGAACCGACTTTCTTTAATCCGGCTTTCAGTTCATCAAATGTAACTTTCCCATCACCGTCAGAGTCCATCAATGCGAACATATCTTTAATTACTTCAACTTCTTCAATAGACAAGTGCTCTGCAATCACCTACACCATCCACCCAACAAAACAAAATCTTAATTACACTTGAACGTAAAATCTAATATGGAATTATTGGTTTCTGAATATACATAAATTCGAAACAAAAATGGTCATGCTTACTCTCAGTGCTTTCTTTTTGAATCTATTCATCACAGAGAATTGCTTGAGTCTTGTTCTCACGATATCTCCCAATGGAACATTTGAAGCTTTCTTCTCGTTTTGTATCCACGGATGTTCTACAAGAAAAGAGAAAATGACGGATAATGTTAAGTTGACTTTGACTATGTGGTCAAATGTTACCAAACATGATGTCCTAATTTCAAGTGAAGTTAAAACAATTAGTCCTCGAGTAGTGTGAAACTTTGACTGAAAAAAGTCAAAAGACATCACTTAAACTTACCAAGAACTTGTTGGGCGGTTAATCGCTTCTTGGGATCAGGCTCCAACATCTGTTTAACAAGACTTTTAGCATTTTCAGAAATTTGAGGCCATGGTTCTCTCTTGAAATCGATAACGCCTCGAAGAATTGCTAAAGCGACACCTTGTTCGGTTTCTATAATCAAACAAGTAAAGATAAAATATTAGCATCCGATCACAAAGCTAGTCAACATATGTATTCTGGTGCTTGTAGTAATACCAGCCCAAAATGGAGGAACCCCACATAATAATATATAAAGAATAACTCCGGCACTCCATATATCAACTTCTGGCCCATAATTACGCTTCAAAACCTCTGGTGCCATGTAGTAAGGGCTACCCACAATTTCAGAAAATCTTTGCCCTGAAAACAGAATTAAATAAAAGGTCAATTAATTGCTATAGCCGTGTCTTTTTTACGAGTATTGAAGATTCGAATCACCAAGTGATGCCCAGAAACTATAGGTGCAAGATAGGCAGGCTGGCAGGTCAGGTAACGGGTCAAAATGAATTTGTGTCGAAACCATGACAAATATTAGTAAATGCCAAAATGGTTCAGGTCAAGTTGACCCAAAACACTTTTGTCTACTTCTAAAGATATTTTAACAAAACAACATCGGATATGATTAATTAAGGATATAAATCTTCAATTAGTAGGTTTTATACATTTAACTACAGTTCTCTGTGATTTTAACCCATTCAAACCCGTTTCCCTTTTGGCTAAAACGTTTATTTGACCCATTTGAGATTAAACAAAAAAAACCCTCAAATCAGCTCCGTTGTAAGTAAATAGGCCGCTACAATGCACAACAGACCAAACCTCATACAAGGATAACCCCGGTGAGCGGTGCACCATGATCGAACCCATGTCTCGTTGCCTCCTTGGTCAAAATAGAGCAGCTAACAAGTTTCTTCATCTTGGGATCTTGGCCCCAGACCAAGTCTACATATTTTGACTAAATCAAATATGAAAACGACATCCTAATGGAATCTAATCATTCAAATCCAATACCAGCTACACACCTACTCCAAATCTTTCATACCCCTTTTGAAAAATTCTTAATCCTATCAGATTTCAATTACTAAATTTCAAAAGAAAAAATTATATAACCTAATCAAATATCTAAAGATAGATCAAATTCAAGATCTAAAGATTACAACACACCCAAATGAAAAAGTTTCCAACTTTACCTTCTTAACACACAAATTAACCGGATCAGGCATTAACCAGAGAACTTTACACAAAAATAATTAGAAAAAACAAATTAATTAAAAAAAACAATAAAAAACAGATCAAAATACCTGGCTTGAAGAACACAGAAAGCCCAAAATCAATAGCTTTCAAAGCCGAATTCTCCTTCTTATTAGCAAACAAAAAATTCTCCGGCTTCAAATCCCGATGAATCACACCATTCTCATGACACATCCTAACCACCTCCGCCACCGTCTTAGCAATTCCGGCAGCCGCACGTTCACTATAATGTCCTCTAGCAACAATCCGATCAAAAAGCTCACCACCTTCACAAAGCTCCATAACCAAATGAACCGCTTCATGATCCTCATAAGTAGCCCGAAGCTTCACAATATTCGGATGCTCCGGCAACGTCGACATGATCGCCACCTCTCGCCGGACATCCTCCACATCAACAGCTGTTCTTAACTTCTTCTTCGAGATTGATTTACACGCAAACGATTGTTTTGTTTCTCTGTCGGTACAAAGATATGTCACTCCAAACTCCCCCCGGCCCAACTCCCGGCCCAGTATGTACTTGTCGGAGATTCGGGTCCGGTGGGCTGTGAGTTGGGAGAAATCGGTTAAAACCCGGATGGGTACCGGGGTTTCGGCGTATGGGTTGGGTCGTTTTTGTTTGTGGTGGGGGGACTTTTTTTTGTCTTGTGGGGTTGGAGGTGGTTGGTAGTGTTTGGATTCCGGTGGGTCGGGGCGGAGACAGGTGGTGCAGTTGCCCATGGTGGTGGTGGTGTGGTGGTTTAGTTTGGTGGTGTGTGGTGGTTGGGAAACGGAGTTGTTAATGTTGTTGTTGCCGGAGAATTGTTGAGAGGGAGAGAGGCGGGCATTTCACGGCAAATGGAAGTTATGAAACCGAAAGGATGCTGGTTTCTTTTTGCTAAAAGTCAATTATGTTGTTCTACGATATTTATTGTGGTGGTGTTATTATTTTATGTTATTCTTGAAGTTGAACCCAAACTATTATGTATCTATTATCTTTTTTTCTGAATGTTTGTTTTATAAGTTTTGTGATATGTTAAGACACGTATTTAGTATTTTAAGTAATTAAATTTTTATGTGATCATTATAAATAACTAAAATTTTATTTTAACTTTATAGTTTCTTTAATATTTTGTCTATATATTTGGCTTCTTTAATAACTTTATATATATTTGATTCTTTTAGTTGTCATCGATATTTTTGTGTGATAAGTGATCGATCGAATAAACGCCTTATTGGTGAAATGGTTAGAATACAAAAGAAGGCTGAAAAAACAATCTATGGCTCGCTAAAATAATAATCTCAAGACCCTGTATACAAAAGGGGAATGAAAAAACGATCTATTTAAAATAATAATCTCAAGACCCTGCATACAAAAGAAGAGTGAAAAACGACTATAGCTCACTAAAATAATAATCTCAAGACCTATGTAACAACTAATATTAATACTAAGTCCAAATATTAGATAATTGTCGGTTGGGTTAAGCGAATTTAATGTACAAGCTAATATACTAGTGTATAATTGAAGGTTCATTTTCAATATTTATGACAAATTTTAATATTATAATAATTTTCCTTTATATCTATTCTACTAGTGTATAATTGAAGGTTCATTTGTAATCTTTATGACAAATTTTGATATTATAATATTTTTCCTTTGTATCTAGCCTACTTGCGTATAATTTAATGTTCATTTGTAATGCTTATGACAAATTTTAATATTATAATAATTTTCCCTTATATCTAGTCATTTGTATAACGTATCAAACATTTGTATTGTTTTAGATCGACGCCAATGTTCTTTAAAGATTGATTCTTTAGATGTATTTATGAAATATGTTTTTAGATACTAGTTTTTTAATATTATGTAGTATTCATATTCCTATTAGATAAATTTCCAAACAATATGATATTGATTGAAGACCATACGAGTAAATGTAACATAGATTAAATAATAAATGCTGTACATGATTTATGCTTGGGTAATACCACTTATTCTCATCTATTAACTTTTTGTGTGTTCGGTTGATAAGTTTTTCAAACTACTTAGTTTTTAACCTCCAAGTGCTTTTAAATATACATTCTATAAAAACAGAAGTTTTCTATTTGAAAAGGTAATAAACAAACAAAATAAATCTTATTCTGGTTGTCACTGTGAGCTTTTAAAAAAGTGGACTAATTAATGTGACACTCTAGTGAATTATGTATATTTGATACGGATATTGATATGACATTAAATTTTATAAACGTCAATACGTTAAATCTATAATAGACAATAAACGTGGCTTTAATATGTATTTTTCTTTGGAGTCCAAAAAATGTATGGTATGGAAAATGCAATTTCTTTTTCTGGGTAAAAACGATAACAATCTGTTTAGGTCATGTGTAGTTATAAAGCTCTTAGAAAAGTGCAAGAGGGGGCTTTATGGAGGGTTATATCACAAGAGAGTGTAGTGGTAAAAGGGTTATATAACCCCTTCAATTATACATACATATATGTATGTAAATATATGTGTGTGGGTGGGGGAGGTTAGGCCACGCGTGATAATTTTCGCGTGGAATCAAAAATCAAACCACATAACGCCGGCCGTAATGGTGTTGTCTGGCGCTATGGGATGCTATACCCCTATCTGACATGATATAAGGCCCCATTACGAAAATTCTTAAAAATAATCGTTGTTGCTTATGATGTAAGAATAGTACTATTATAATTTTGATTTTAATCACTTTAAATCTGGTAATGATTATTAAATGTTAATCATACTCTCGTATGAAAGTTATATTTTTTTATATTTAATATTTTGTTTAATAAAATGTTTCTATAACTTAATATCTAGTTGTTAGCAGAAAAATCCACAGAATAGATGTCTAGTGAACGAAAAAAGTGTTATATATACACATATATAATAAGATGGTGCGTGTAAAGGGAAAATAATGGTCAAGATGAATTTCATTGATAGGAGAAGGTTACAATATATACACAAAATAGACCACCTAAATATGGAAACAAATTATACACAATAAATACAATTGATGAACAAGAATAAATTAAGGATATTGATTTCCTTAATTTTTGTTATGCGATTACCCCCCGTCAATCGAACAGATAGGTGACCAACACGTAGTAAGGTGCGAAACTTTTCAAAAAGAGGCCGAGAGAGGCTCTTGGTAAAGATGTCTGCCACCTGGAGATTGGATGGAACAAACTTAGTGTAAAGACGTCCAGAGGAGACCACACGAACAAAGTGGTAATCTATATCAATGTGCTTCGCCCTTTGTAGGATACCGGATTCTGACTGAGAAAGATGGCACTTTTGTTGTCACAGAGCAGAGTAGGTCGGTCCATAGGCAGGGCATGTAGTTCACGAAGTAGGTGGGTAAGCCAAATAATCTCCGCAGCGGTGTTCGCCATTGCCCGGTATTCTGATTCACAACTGGACCGTGACACTGTAGGTTGTTTCTTGGCACTCCAGGAAACTAGATTACCACCGAGATAAATAGAGTAGCCATAGGTGGAGCGACGCGTTTCAATGCAACGAGCCCAATCTGCGTCTGAATAACCAATCAAAGTGGTGGTAGTGGGTTTGGAAAATGTCAAACCAAACGCAAGAGTGCCTTTAACATACCGAAGAATCCGTTTTACAGATTGAAAGTGAGATGTAGTTGGAGATTGAAGATGTTGACTAGCTTGATTTACCGCGTAGGAAAGATCCGGTCTAGTGATAGTCAAATACTGAAGTGCACCAACCAACGAGCGATAAAACGTAGGGTCGTGAAACAGTTCACCTTGTGAGTGAAACGTGTCAGTGGTGGACAAAGGAGTAGCAGCCGGTTTAGCATCCAAGAGACCTGCCCGAGCTAAAATATCATAAGCATACTTAGCTTGACTTAAGAAGATGCCATTGTTGTTGAGAATGACCTCAAGTCCCAAAAAATAACCCAAAGCTCCTAAATCTTTGATGGAGAACTCATTGTGAAGTTGTTTCACAAAGGACTGTATGAAGGTAGTGTCATTACCGGTAAGAATGATGTCGTCAACGTACACGAGGAGATAGATGAGCACCTGGTCCTTTTTAAAGAGAAACAAGGATGTGTCCGCTTTGCTGCAAAGAAAACCATGGTTAGTAAGAAAGTTACTAAGGCGTTGAAACCACGCCTGAGGAGCTTGTTTAAGTCCATAAAGGGCTTTCTGTAAGCGACAAACATGATTTGGGAAATGGGCATCAACAAAGCCTTGGGTTGTTCCATGTAGACAGTCTCGGTGAGATTGCCATTTAGAAATGCATTCCGAACATCAAGTTGACGCAACGGCCAATTATAAATGGTAGCAAGTGCAAGGACCACACGAACAGTAGAAGCCTTGACGACGGGACTAAAGGTATGAGAGAAATCAAGACCAGGGATTTGAGTGAATCCTTGGGCCACCAAGCGTGCCTTGTAGCGATCAATAGTCCCATCCGATTTATATTTCGTCCGAAATATCCACTTTGAGCCAACAATATTGGTATTTGATGGGCGAGGTACCAAGACCCAAGTATGGTTGTTTTCTAAAGCTTTAATCTCCTCCTCCATAGCCTTGACCCATTTGTGGTGTTTAGCAGCGGACTTATAACCTCGAGGATCCACGGCTGCCATGTAACGCCTCGTATTTCCAAGATTTATTATTTTTATAAAAATTCACGCTCGTTTTCTATTTCCTGAGTCGCAACTACAATCGGATCGAAAAACGGTGTAAAAAAGGAAACAACGCATTTTTACGTGTTTTTAACGAAACGACAACCGAACGCGACTTTTTTTGATGTCTTACATTTAATTCCCGTGTTTAAAACTTAAGTAAAATTATACGCTATTTTGTAACGTTCGGGCGCTGAAATGGGCTTCAGAAACGCAATCGGGCCGCTATGGGGCTTTAGGCCCAACACCCTTGAAACCCTAACACTATAAAAGCCCCATCCCTCTTCTCCTACCTTCACATTTCCGGCGATCGGAGCCGCCTTTCCGGCGAGACTCCAGCGACCCCCTTTTTCCGGCAGACAAACACCCGCACCACCTACCTCCCTCTCTCCTTGCAACCGAGCCGCCGGCCACCGCAACGGTTGCGGCGCACCAGCAACGAAGTCGCAGCAGTGGCAGTCCCTGCAGCGGACACCCATCGCCTCTCCAACCTTCACCACACTCCTCTCTCCCTCTCCTGCCCAACGAAGACGACGGCGCCGCCGCTCCAGCCGGCCGCCGTGCTGTGTCTCTCGCCTCTCCCTCCCGCTCATCTCTCCTCTATCCCCGGTGTACTAGACCGTCGGCCACCTCCGTGGTGGCGGCGCGTCAATGGCAAGCCGCGGCAGCGACGACATAACAGCAGCGCACGACCTCAGTCGCGTTTGACGGCAGCGACAACGGTCGCCGGAGCTCCGGCAGCAGTGGTCAGTGTCGCTTTGGGTCGGATGTTCAACGATTCCGATTTCGGTTCAGGCTGAGTTTGTCCGATTCTGTTTTGGCTTGGGCTCTTGTCGGGTCAGCTGTGGTTTCTTCGGCTCGGGTCATGAGCGGTTCAACACGGCTCCGCACAGTTGGTCCGGGTCTCGGTCAAAGCAGGTTAGCGAGCAGATTCGGGTCAGCTTGGTCCATACACGTTTCGGTTCGAGTCGAACCTGGTCAAACAGTCAACACCAGTCAACAGCCGGCTCAGGTTCAACCTCGATTCAGTTCAGGTACGAGTCGCGTTTTAATCGCCTCAGTTTCGCGTTTAATTTTAGTTGGTTGATTGGGCTCGCTTTTGGTTCCATCTCGGTTCAGCAGGCTCGGGTCAAATCTGGTCAAAGCTCGGGTCATGGTCAACCTTCCGGTTTTAGTCATCACAAGTCAACAGCAGTCAACTTGGTCAACGAAAGTCAACCGGTCAACTGCTGGTCAATTGCCGACCCGAGACTGGGTAAAAATCTTAAACGGCGCAAAACCTTTATTATTATTGTTTATATTATTTATCGTTTTAATCGTAAAACATTACTTACTTGTACACTAAACGTGTCTTTGTAAGTTGTATAAATATATATATTTTCGTTACATAACTTGTATAAATATATTGCTTCGTTGATTGTTGAGTTTTGACACATATATCGACAACTTGTGTTGTCGGGATCGTCTAAGAACAGAGGAAACTCTGCCCGGTTTTCGTCAAATCATACGTATATATATTTATTGCCCTTTCCGGCGAAGCATATTTCTTAAACGACATCAAATAAATATATATATTATACTTCGACAAAATAAATTATTAAACCCTCGTATACCTATACTTATCTAAAAGGCAATATACATATATGTATATCATTCCCTTATCGACAAGACATATATATTATACTTTAAAAAAAAAAGAAAAATATATATATATTTAATATACTTTTCGTCAAAATATAAATAATTACCTAATACGCTTTTCGCTAAAAATACATATATTTATTGTATTATTTTGATAACACTTCTACGGCACCTTTGACGAATTTAACTTTAGAGTCGTTACACAAATTCCGTGCTAAACGTACACGTACCTTCAACTCCGATTCGATTATTCATCCGTGTTCGTTGTCATTTAAGGTGGCATTGGTGTCCCTTTCTCCCACTCATCAACTCGTCGTGGAATTTCCAAAGAAGACTTAGCAATTTTGTGAGTACACTCGACCCACATTTGTTTATATCACTTTTTGGGTGTAACATGTTTCCATATACAAAAATCACAAACACTTAAACTTTATGAAACGCACAAACAATCCTATACACATGACTACTTGAATCGTATACTTGTTGCTTGTCTGGGGATAAACGTTATGCTATGCTTTAGTCATTAACTATTTTTAGCCTTTGTTTGACATGCTTAGCGCTATAGGAATTCACGCATCCACCTCCATCGTGTTATTCGTGAGGTCATGTTAAAACATCGTGATTGCGTTAAGGGTTTGATTATTAGTATTGCATGCCTTGATATTGCTCTTGTATAGATTTGGTTGCCATGGGGATTGTTAAAACTTTATTCGTATACGTATGCTATGCTTAAACTTGTGTACTCGCCTTTGCTTTTGCATTAACTTTATTTTAAAACATGTTACAGGTTGAAGGAGATGACGCTATGAAAACAACATAGCAAGGACTAGATACACACAAATTAGACGTTAGGTTTAATGTCGACGTATCAATTTTGTTATGACTTTGCAAATGTTAGGTTGTTCTTTGTTTTGTTACATTGATGTATTTGACAATTCTTATGAAATGAAATATGGTTTAATTAATTATTGTCACTTAATAATGTTGTGAGCAATGAGCAATCTCGTTTTCGTCTCATCCCGATGTTTCCGCCATCGGTTGGGGTGTTACATGCCAGTAAATCATGATGTAACCTGTTTGAGAATAAAGATAAATCTGCATGATGTTTTGGTTTAAAAATCCCATTTTTGGAACGGGTTTGCATTGGGTGCGTATGAGTGTAAGGTGGTGGGGGCGGGTCCACGTTATCGGCCTGAGGGTTGATAGGCTGTTGTGGGACAGGTAATGGGGATTGTGGGGCCGAGAGGAAAGGGCTGGATGGTGGAGATGGGCTTTCGGTTGGAGGAGAGGTAGAGGGAGTGGGCTGGTCCGAAGGTGGGGAAGGAATGTTTATGTTTTGAGTGGGCTGGGCCGAGGAGGGATAGGTATGTGTAGGACATAGGCTGCATGGTGGTGAGAAAGTAGGAGACTGTTGGTTGGGCGATGAGGGTGTTAGGATGGGAGGTGGGTTGGTTAAAGGTGTGACAGGAAGAGTTTCATCAAAATTAGAAAACACTAATGTGGCCTCATCAATAGGTTGAGTATTACCGCTGAAGGGAAATGTCCCCTCATCAAATTGTGCATGTCATGTAACATAGACACGATTTGTTTTAGGATCTAAGCACCGGTAGCGCTTGTATTTTGAATCATAACCAATGAAAACGCATTCGGCACTTCGAGGGGACAGTTTATGTTTGGCATAGTCTCGCAAGTAGGAAAGACACGACACCCAAAAATCCGAAAATTGGAATAGGTGGGAGGATGACCGTATAATACCTCGAAGGGTGATTTATGGTCCAAAACAGATGTGGTAGACGGTTGATAATGAAGACTGCTGAAGCAAACACGTCTACCCATAATGAGGCCGGGGAGTGAGAATTAAAAAGCATTGCGAGACCTGTTTCGGTAACATGGCGATGTTTTCGCTCAGCACGACCATTTTGGGGAAGTGTGTGTGGACACGAGAGGCGGTGGTGAATGCCATTGTCTTGAAAGAATTTTTGGACACGCAAATTTGTGAATTCAGTGCCCCCATCACTTTGAAAAATTTTAATTTTGCAAGATAGTTGATTTTGAACATAAGTGGTAAATGTTAGTAACACATCATAGAAATCTGACTTATGTTTAAGAGGATAAAACCAACTAAAGCGTGAGTAATCATCAATGAATATTGCATAAAAGCGATATCCATCTGAGGAGATAACAGGTGCGGGTCCCCAAAGGTCACAATGGATTAAATCTAAAGCATGCAAAGAACGTTTAGTATTTAAATCAAAAGGCAAACGATGCGACTTAGATAATTGACAAGGTGAACAAAGTTTGGGTTTTGGTAACAATGATGTAACAAACAAAGAACCAGTCTTATGTAATCTAGAAATTACATCAAACGAGACATGACCAAGGCGACCATGCCATTTTTCAAAGACGCTTTAAGATGATGTGAAGAGTAGGAAGCCACAAAAGCATGTTGTCCTTCCTTAAGAATGTAAAGGCCGTTTTCACAAGTCCCCTTTGCTAGAATTTGCTTCGTTTTTCGGTCCTGAATGTGGAAAAAAATATTAGAAAATAACACATCAACAGGAGAATCATTAGTGAGTTTGCTAATGGAAAAGAGACGTTTTGTGAGATGAGGGACAACAAGAACGTCTTTTAAAGGAATATTATTTTGAATGGTGGCAGTGCCGATGTTTATTACTGGTAAAGATTTTCCATTACCAAAAGTTACAAAGGCATTGCCAGGGCTACTGTAAGGGGCTGAAACATCATTTTTATCGGGAGTCATGTGAGCATTCGCACCTGTATCACCTGTCCAATCAGGCGAGTCCTCAGTCACGTGACATTGGGTGTGAAACGCCTGGGCTAGATTTGCATCCAGAGCAGGCGCACGCTGAGCAAACGAAGACATGTTTGGGCAAGCAGAGGCATAAATGCCCATCGGTCCTACATAATTGACAGTTTGGAGGTCTCCTGGGGCCGCATCCACGACCAGAAGAACGGCCGCGTCCACGTCCAGAATAAGAAGAATGAGAAGATGTTTTAGTGTGGTTACCAGACTCGTGTTGCTGAGCGACAAAGGAAACCTGTGGTGTTGTGGTGCTGTGAAGGGACTGCAGAAAAAATTCCTGATTCTCGGTTTTGGCGAGAAATTGGCGGAAAGTGAGAGAAGCCGAGAGTGCCCTGTGAGTAGTGGAGAAGTTCTCATAGGCAGCACCTAGACCACATAAGAACCAGTGGCATTTGTCGATCTCGTCCACCTGGTGTCTAATAGCAGCCAACTGGTCGCACAAAGACTTGAACTTGCGGCCATATTCAGAGACAGAGGAGGAGCCTTTACGTAACTGTCGAAGCGTGTCACGAAGGGTATGAACCCTGTCAATAGAGTTGTTGCTGAAGGCAGTTTCTAGGGCAAGCCAAATTTGCCGAGCGGTTGATAAACTAATTATTTCGGACATGGCCTCTTCGAAAGAGACGATTGTATCAGAAGTCTGACCGATTGGTCAACCTCCAGCCATGTTGTATAAGCCGGATTTGCGATAGACTTTCCTTCAGAGAGGATGGTTTCAGGTGGTTGTGATGTCGTGCCATCGATGTGACCGTAGAGGTGTTGCATAGAGAGGACATGGGAGATTTGATGGGACCAAGCAAGGTAGTTTGAGGCAGTGAGTTTGAGGGAAATGAAGTGAAGAAGTGAATGAAGAGGAATAGGGGAGGGCTTATCGGCTGAGGCCATGGCAGAAGAAAAAGAAAGTGGGCGGCGGAAGGAAGGGATTAGGGATCAGAGGATGGTGATGGTTGATACCATGTAAAGGGAAAATAATGGTCAAGATGAATTTCATTGATAGGAGAAGGTTACAATATATACACAAATAGACCACCTAAATATGAAAACAAATTATACACAGTAAATGCAATTGATGAACAAGAATAAAAATAAATTAAGGATATTGATTTCCTTAATTTATGTTATGCGATTATTGCGTCCAATCCATTAAACTATACATCTGAATTCAATAGTATAGTTTATAAGTGAACTACTTGAATGCTTGATTATAATGGTACATCCAAAATCACTATAATTTAACGGACGTAACCACCGTTTCCTTTAAACACACTGAATATAGACACTTCACGTCATGGATTATTACCTCCTTAATATGCTTTTTCTTCTTCTTTTTATATGCATGCAAGTGTTATGTACTTATATGTGTGTGTATATGATGTTGAATGTAACTTTAGTTGTTGATGTATAAAAAAAGGCAACTCACTTTAGGTGTCAAATTATCTTGTTTCTTTCTAGTTGTATAAGGCATGGATGCTATAAAATAAGTTATGTAAACCTTTTTTCAACAGAATTTATACTATAAAATGATTCGTTTTATTAATTATCAATGATACAATATCTAGCTTTCATGTAACTAAAATTTGATATATCTAACTAATTTTATCTTTTTATGCTTATTTGCTAAAACTGAATCGTTGATGTAATATAAAAACCCCAATGAAATAATGATTTTAAATATGCAATATGCGTTGATTATAAAAATTAGAAAGAATAATTTCAGTTTAGGTGAGTTGTTCCATTTAAATTATATTTACACATTATTGTTTATTAAAAGTTTGGTCATTTTCGTCCATAATTGGTTGAATTCTTCTTCTAGACGATATTAATTAAGAAGAAGGTGTGGTGATAATTTTATTAATATAGTAATATGTAAATAATATGTCCTGAATCCGATGATCTAGAATATATTACCCTGAATATTTTTAAAGACCCAAAATCACTGTTGTAAAAACCGAACTGAAATGAGCAGATAGATCTAAACAAAAGAAGTTAGTTTTGTTTGTGTGGTGCGTTTTTTTTTCTGTTTTAGGATTTTATTAAATTACAAAAAGCTTATTTTATTACGTCAAATTTAAGTTAGAAATTTAAGTCCAGATACATCTAACAACCCATTTAAAATAGCCAATTACCTCGATTACCATCTAAATAAACTTATAACTACTTTTACATAAAAAAGTGTTTGGGTTTAAAAATTCGTGCATTATACGGGTTTAAAAAATATTAAATAGTTAGTAATAAAAATTTAAAAATTATAAGATATAATTTTGGAATTAATGTTTCAAATAAAAAATAAAATACGAATGAGTAAAATAAGATAAGAAGGAAAATACTTTATTGGGCTCATAGAATTGTGATGTGTGTAGGAAAATACTTTAAATGGTTCGGTAATCGGATCACTTTTTCTTGGCCAAAAATCCAAACAACCCAAAACACGAAAAAAACCCTGAACATTTATTGTTTTCTTCTTATAGAAGTGTTTAACTTTGAAGTCTTTAATTAATGGAACACTAAGTTTTAAGACTTTTAAATATTATAATATCATATTGTCAACTAATCTTTGAACTTTGATTATATTTTTAAAGTAGCAATATGAATTTTGATTATATTTTTAAAGTAGCAATATGAATTTTGATTAGATTTTGTAGAAAAAAACATTTTTTTTCATTTTACATCTAAACCCGAAAACCGAATAACCCAACCCGAACTAACCCGGACCCGAATAACCAAACGCGACTAGCCCGAACTTTAAAATGGGTTGGTTATTGGGTCAATTTTTTCCAGAGTAAAACCCGAACAACCCGACCTGAAAAACCTATAACCGGAAGAAAAAACCTGATAAACACCTCTAGACATGTGGTAGAATCATTTAGTATAGATGTGTAGGTGTGTGAATGTGTGTGTATATATATTGTTGGTGATGACCGAAAGATAAATTACACAATAAGTCAAAGTTACACATGACAAGTTCAATGGAAATTACGAAGATGGTGACGGCGTTACACAAGACCTTCTAGATGGAGTCGTGAACACGCTCTTTTCTTATCTATTTAATAAAATAAAAAATAAAATTTCTTTTTTTGTTTTTTCTGGTAAAATAAAAACTATGTTTTAAGGAAAATATTGAAATTATGAATTGTTGACTCAATGATGGAAGACATGTAACTAATATCAACATCTTGATAATCTTTTACTTAAAAAAAGTTATTTTATTTGTCATCGAACATGGTGTGGTACCAATTAGGTGTTATTTCTTTATCCACCAGATGAACGATTTAAATCCTTTGAAATATAGATATGGAAGTATATTACTTTGTCATTAAATAAAAAAATTGTTGTGTTTTCTGTTCATTTGAGTGTAAGTGTTCTTGATTGTTACAATATGATGAGGGTAGGAGTAAAAGATGTGAATATACTAATATTGTAACAAAGTTTTTGTTGGATGAATACTTAATCTTAAATAAAATATATAAATCTCAATCGTAATAAGTTTGGTGAACTACTTATTTTATTGACTGTTAAAAAAAGCCAATTAACTTCAGAACAAACCTATATATGTGAGCTTACATTTCATTTTATGATAGTTATTTAATCTAATGGAAATGTTTTATATCATATAATTTTTTGAAAACACAATACGTCAATCGTGTAATTCTCTTAATATTAATCGAGAAGGTTGTAATTTGCTATTTATCTTATTTTCACCATGATTACTTTGTCTCGTGGTCGTGTTCTCTTTACTAGTTCAATTACTGAATTAGAATTAAATTATCTATAGATCACTAGTTATTCAAATAATTAAGTAGACATTCAAAAGTCAACAAAGAAACAAAATAGAGACCCTTCAAAAGTTTTTTTGGCCAGTTTTGAAAAGAACGGTTTTATTGTGACGACTTTCAACACCGAGGTATTAGTTATTTTAGAAATATTTTTAATTTACTTTAAATGAACAATTTTAATTTATTAAAATAATTTAGTTTTAATGTAAACGTTATACACAATGTTTTAAAAACTGGTTTAAACCGGCTGGTTAAACCTGTTAAATCGGATGCCGAATGTTTAGCCGGCACAAATCATACCAGTAAACTAAGGAAACGGCAAAGAAGTTGTACCGCCGGTAAATTGATAACGGTACCGATTCATATCGGGCCAAAGATCAAAATTTTGAACTTTTAATTTTTAGGTGCCTAAAAAATGTGACTATTTATCTTCTTAGTTAAAGTGTAAAACTTAACGCCCACAATTGACAATCCACATCGATCAAACTTCTTCGTCACTCAAAAATAGAAAATCATTGGGTTCTTCAAATTAAGTTATTCAACCGATTATCCAGGTTTACCTTCTTTTCACTTTTGTTCAATAAATTATGTTGTTATTGTATTAGTGTTTGCTAATTGCTATATAATGGGTATTTAATCATGAAATTTTGGATAATTTTTTTATTATGGATTAACTTTTAGAATATTTTTTTATTATGGAATGATGTAGTTTTCGATTATTTTTTTAGTTGAAATTATATATTATGGATTTATAGAGTTAATTAGTCAACACGATTGAACCGCCCGGTCAACCGGTTCAACCGGTTGAACCATTTCTGAGTTTAGCCTGGTACAATTAAAATACCAAATTTTTAAAACATTGGTTATACATGCATATAGCCATATACATCATACGGTGGTTTTAAGCGATGAGACTGGTACTGTACCGAAAAGTACTAGTACCGAATACGAGTAAAAATATAAAATGAAAACCGTACCGATTATGGCTGTACTGTATTGGTACGATGCCAGTAGTGCAAAAATACAAAAAATGTAGAAACTAACTGTACTGATAGTCTGATACCAAAAGCCCTAAATATGGATATTAGTATCAGTACCGATTTTGATCGATCGGTGGTCAAGTTGATATGATGCCGATACAATATCTTTATGATACCATCACTCGAAAAAATGTTCTATCGCTGGCTTTATTAATAGGAAACAATAACCGGTGTTTGATTTGTTGTTGGACGTGTAGCGAGGCAAATGCAAGTTGAAATTTGAAAGGTGAAAATAGTGGTTGAAGTTGGTGACCAAATGCGAAGGAAAAAGTACCCTTTAAATAATTTTGTAATTAAAAAACCACATTGATAACTGTGGAAGATTTTGCTGATCATAATTTATAACATGCTATAAAATACATAATTTGTAATTCAAAACCACATTGATAACTGTAGAAGATTTTGCTGATCATAAATTATAACATATTACAAAATCATAACATTCACATTTATGTTCATTTAGTTAATACTGAAAAACATGATTTAGCAAACCATATTATTATATTATCGATATAATTAATATAATTGCCGCAATTAACTTACTAACTTGATGATTAAACTCGACACAGATAGTCAGTCTGATCTAACCGAAAATGTTAACATCTCTGTCCAACTAAATAATATTGATCGTTTATATCATGTCGGTTGCTACATTATGAATATGTGTGAGTATATATATTAGAAAAATGTGACGTTAAAAAAAACTCGTAAAAAGATCCATATCACCTTTTGAGCAAAACCCCATTTGCACATGACCAAAAGGGCACAAATTATGAACTGTAAATGTTCACAAAACAGTTGGTGTCTGCATGAATAAAGCCATGGATGAGCATTATAATAAGGTCTAGAAAGAAATAAAATACTGAAATGAGGGGTCCAAACTGAAAAAGTGAAGATACAAAATGTAAAGTTTGATTAAGGTCCCTTTAAATTATAGAAATGATGAAAAGGGTCCTTTAACTTAAAGTAAGGGCAATGGGCCAAGGGCTTTACTCAAGTATATAAGAATGCTATGTTTGTGAGATGGAGGCATAATAATGATGTTTAAGGTAATGCCAATTATTTTATATATATTTCAAATCTTGAATTACACAATTCGTCTTTAAGAAAAATATGAATAATAAAAGTTAAGGTTGTATTCTTGTTTAGAAGAAAGGTTTTTTTTTTTTTTTTAAATATATCACGGATTTGTGTTTATAATTAAACATGTCAAGTTAATCAACAAAATAATGTAGGTGTGTGTTTTTTATTAAACCTAAAGAGCTAGATACTAATTTTTCAAGAATCAAAAACTAAAGTTTTAATTAGTAAAAGAAAAAAAGAAACTGAAACTTTTATTATGTTTGACATATTGCTTTTGATAGCTTAATATTTTTTATTTTATTTAAAAAAAGCTAATGTATAACGGGAGTAAGGTAAGGCAAGATACGTTCTGTAAAATGTTTGTTGAACAAGTTTGAGAAAAAAACATAAATGTGTATACAAGATAAGTATGCTTTTTTAATTTAATTAAATACCAAGACTAGTACATTAAACTTATTTTTATAGAGAAATTGTGTTATTTGTATTGGACACATATTGTAAAATCTTGGTTTTTTAGTTGGTTGTTGTTTTTGTCTCTTTCTTTTTTCTTTAGTTTGTTTGTTTCGTACAGGCCTCAATTGGTTTTTGTGAATGAAAGTTGTTGATAAAAAAAAAACATGTTTTCAACATATATACTGGTCTGCATATAAATCCGTCAGTTGGGTTATTCGCCCCTCATCATTCTCATGTATTGGAAAGAACTCGTCACCAAGCTCTTGAAGCATAGGTTCCATTTGACGCAGCATTACTTTAATTTCATCCTTTTCATCCATTTTTATGGTGTTCTCTAGTAGCCTTCCTCATGAGAATACGATTGATGACATTAGCTTCTTTATCAAATGTTAGTCCTATTATATTTTCAACAATATTTATAAATTATGTCGTTGATTTCATCCATTTTTTATGGTATTCTCTAGTAGCCTTTCTCATGAGAATACGATTGACGACGTTAGCTTCTTTGTCAAATGTTACTCCTATTTATTTTTATAACAATATTTATAAATTACGTCTCTCCTCAAGCTTGAACCTGAGACCTTCTATTCAAGAGGCATATGTCCCAACCAAGTGAATATCCTCACATTTCTCTTGCCACCTATTTGTTGCTAAAGTGCATCGTTTATTGTAACTCATATAAGTGGATGGGTGGATCAATCTTTAGACCGAAACAAACATAAAGTTCTTGGGCTATGATCTGGGCTACTATAGCAATTATATCACTATGACTATGTTGGAGTGTTCACTAAAGGAATTGATGGGCTGCAAGGATAATACTATGTTGGACACTTTCCCACCTTGGTCTTTGTGACTGTGTATTCTGTATTCTGTTGTGCAAGAATATGAGAAGTTGGACTCTTCACCAAAAAAATGTTGGGAGCATTTAAGCTTAAAAAAATAATGGATCTTTTTTTTATGAAAATAAATCCAACTTAATAAAGTGTTAAAAATAATATAGTTGCTAAAAACATAAAAAATCAAAATGAAAGTAACATAAATAATCAAAGTGAAAATAACATAATTATTTAAAATAAATATAAAACATAAAGATATTGTGAAAACATAAGCATCCTCTTACTTCTCGAGTAGACGATCTTCTTGGTTCAATCCATCTCCACCTGCAGTTACAAGCTAAACTACTGTAATACCCAATTACATATTAATGATTCAACAATTGGACTAGACGACGAACTTATGTATGATTGCAATATGAAACGGTTGAGTTGGATGTGTGGGCGTTAAGTCAATGGTTATGAGACTAGAAGATAAAATCCGATTTATATAGTTTCAAGTGGATCATACCTAATCCACTCTATGTCCTATTCTTGATTCTTCAATCAAGAGTTTGCTCAACTAAACGTCTCTCTATAACGATAGAGATCAAAGGTATACAATCATCTCATTAAGTGTAGGTGGCGATCACCTTACAAATGTCACACTATTATAAGGTAGTGATCACATTCTACGTCTCATTAAATAAAGTAGTGATCACCAAATACGAGATTTGTAAGACAAGATGTTGAAGCTTGAAATTCTTCTCTTGCTTTTATTTTAATCTTCCTTATAGATAAGAAATATATTGATGAGAATGAGAGATCAACTGGTAATACTTTTTGGAGTTTTAGTATTGCAAGAGGTGAGTTGGAAGTGTGTGAGAAGGGTTTGATTTATAGGAAAAATCGGACAAGCCAAAAAGCGGATTTTTGGTCGGACGGTCAATAAACAGTCGATTGTGGGACCGGCGACACCAAAGTTATAAAAAGTTTATCCGTTGAATCTTTTGACCTTCTTACCCATCTTGCCAAGCTTAACACAAGATTGGTGATGTTAGTTTTGTAAAATCAAAGGTATGAATGATGTTTTCACAAATTGTATTGGCCTTTAACCATTTGTAGTTGACTTATCAAGTTATATATGACTTCAGTATTATAAAACTTATATTTTCATAAACGTCCTTAATTTTGTAAAACGTTTTCAAATTGATTCCATTTTACCGATCATATATTTTGTTTTTTGTCATTCTATTTGTAAAACGTTTTCAAATTGATCCCATTTACCGATCATATATTTTGTTTTTGTCATTCTACTCATTGGGCTCGATCTTTAACCATGTGTGTGGTTGCTTCATTTGACTTGATGCATTTATTCGTTAGATGACTTAAAGAGTATTGGATAGCTTGTATGAGGCACATGCTAAATCATTGTCATCAAACATTTATAACATGTTAATATTATATTAATCGAGAATTAACTGTATTACGATTAGGAACCTTTTTAACAGTGTTTTTCAATTTTTTTCTCTTTTTATGTTTTCTATATTTTACTCCTCAATTTTTAGCATTAACATTTACAATCCTTAATTTTCTAAAGACTTTGTGATCAAGTTTTACGTGTTTATATTTATGTATGTGTCGTGCTTATTATTGTGTACGTTTCAGTTGTTCTACGTTTTGACGTAATTTTTTTTTCATAAATTATTGGGTCAGGTCAAATATAATACGTTTTCATGCTTATTTTTATATACGTTTTCAATTGGTCTGCATTTTGACGTAATTTTGTTCGGAAACGACTCGAGTAAATAAATACGTTTTCATGAGACGATATAAATTTGAGTCGCGTTACGTTTTAACACCGCCGCAACGCGACATACCATTCTTTAACTTAAAAAAACAATATTTTCTAGCGTGCTTCTTTTATACACATATCTGTATAAATTCAAGTTGGTTTATGTTTGGACGTAAATTTTCATTAAAGTTATATTAAAGATAGCGTCTACGTTTCCGTTTTCAATGGTTTAAAACATGTGTAGATATTCTTTTGAGCATATTTTTTTGACTGCCATACCGAACCAAAATACAAATCAATAAAAATCCTGCAGCGTAGCACGTGTAATCTTGTAGTTTATTATAAGTTCTAATAGAGTATTCTTTTTTTAAAGGTAGGCGAATTTCATTACCAGCAAAGTTAAAAATCCTTCTAGCTAGAAGCTAGAGGTATACAAAATACAAAATTATATGGCAACATCTCCAACATCAAAATATACTTGCTACACAAAATAATATTAGACCTCTTCTCAATCCATAAATATGACATCCTTTTTTTATGTCTTCAACACTCTTAAAGGTTGAAGTAGTGGCTGCAACGATCCCAAATAACTCGATTAAAAAGCTTGTTGTTGATCCTGCATTCCTTTGGAACTCCAAAAAAATCAACATTGAAGAGGACAGTCGCACCAAGCTTTGTCAAACCATGCCTGTGAGACTCGGCATCTTCATACATCCTCTTCATTTCATCTGTTGAACAATTTGCACAAAAAGTTTTTTAGTCATATTAAAAATTTTAATATAAAGTTTTGAGTATAACTTACCACAACTCTTTTGTGATATGACAACAATATTGGTTGCATCCCCCAATTTTGATGCAATGTGGTGAGCAACTTCGAAATCCTTGAAACATACTATGAATCTTGTATAATTCTATGATTTCATCTATTGTCTCTATGCCTTCTGTTGGAAATTTGTGAGTGAATGAAGTTTCAAAGGGTGAAACATTTGTCCCAACATAAATGTGGGAACAAAAATGGAAGTTTATTTATAAGGTAAAGTTTTACCTAACTAATATAACTTTGTGACATGTTTTACTACAACTCTTACACGCATGGGGTGCAAAATTTGGAACCGGAATTTAGTCGAACTCGTGTGTGCCCGCACGTCCTACGGACACGAATGCAGTTCCGAGAACCCGGGCCCGCGTGAGGCGGTTTTTGCACTCATAACCATGAGTTTTGAAACTTATGACCATTATTGGTCTTTAATTCGCTGCAATGATGACCAAAATTCGGTTATGGTTTTGCCTGATCAGTTGAGATAAGTGTTCAGGTCCGGCAATCCGGCGTAACCCTGAGAACAGACGGTGATACTGTTTAAGGGAATTGTGTCAAACACAAACCCGATCCGTTTATTTGTTTCATTTGTTTCTGTTTCAGAATTTACCATATCATTAGTAATTTTACTAATACCTTCTTCATCCTTTTTGATGTACTCAATTTCATTTTCCATCTTCAGTTTTCTCTTTTGATCCTCAATAGCTTTCGAACAACCTGGTTGATTAATGCTATACATTCTTTTGAAAATTCTAAGAAAACAATAATAAGTTAATTGATTATAGTGTAACCTACAGGAATAATATATCAAGGTTATGTATTGAGCTTGTTAAATTGCAAATAATTGTTTGTGATTGCATTACCTACATAAACCGCTTAACGAGAATTATATTTTTTATTATTTCCTTTTTCACATATTAATACTTGAAAGTTAACTTTTTACCAAATTAATATATATACGATAATATTAAACGTATATAAAATAAAACTACATTAGATCAAGTTAAAACAAAAAATAACAATATTAAAAAAATCAAAGAAAAGTTATACATCGAAAGAAGCTCTAGATGAAGAAAAATAAGAAACCTAAAGCAGATGGGCCAAGGGTGATGGATTGAGCTAAGGGAATGATCGTCTTCTGTACCGGGTTGAGTTAGCAGGGTTTTTCTCCACAGCCTTGACGCCATTTCACGAGCTTCGATGATGAGTTATGGAAATTAATATTGTAAATAATCTCTTACTTTTTACAACACATGCCCTTCTATTTTTCTTTTCTGTCTATCTCTTCCCTACATATTAAAACCTTCATTATATCTACTTTTATAATCAAACAAGACGTGTGTGACTCACTAACTGAGTGCTTATCATCGCTTGTAAAAGCTCAAACTGAGCCTAGATTAAATGAGCATCAGCATAGATCCAAGCTTGTTCAATAAACAAGCGCTCAAAACCCCTATTACATTTATCAAACACGACTACCTCGTAAACTTAAACGAGCCTATTATTTATATAGTTTTTAGTTAAAAATACTTAACATGCTTATATAATTTTTTATTATATATAAAAGAGTATGTTAAAATGATAAAATAATATAATTATATTCTATTATAAAGTTTTTAAAATTATATATAGGAAGCATAGTTGAATATAAATATTTAACAAATGGTCAACAATCCGAGCCCAAACCAAACTCTAAGGTTTTTTCTTTTCTTTTTTTTTTAAGAAAAAGAAAACTATACCCTAGCCACGTCGAGATTACAAATAAAATTCGAAATGAGGGGGGACTCAAGGGCTTGTAAGTTAAACGTGTGTCCATGCTTAGGCTCGATTCATTAACAAGCCTATTTGGATTTTTATTTTTTTTTTGACAAAAGGCGGTAATTTCATAAAACTTAAGCAAGGAGCTCAAGATAAACATAGTACATGAGAGGAGAAAAACAAAAAACAGAATGCAGAAAAATGAAGAGTAAAAACAAAGAATAAACTCAGCATCGATGGTGAAACTCCTCCATTTCTCCCAGGTTATTTCCTAAAGGCTCTCTCTTGATTTAACCCATTGAAACGAAACCGCCTTTATGTCGCCAATCAGTTTTTCCATCTGTGGAGTCTTGTGTCTGAATATGCAGTCGTTCCTTGTCCACTAGATGATCCACCAGGTTGCCGCTAGGACTACCCCACTGCCCTCTTCAAAACCTTTCCAGCTTTATGGGAAGCAATGTATTCCAGAAGTTGGACAACACTCAAGATGAACCGAGGAGGTGGGATTTTTATCCATTGGAAAATCAATAACCATGCCCTCTGAGCAAGGCCACAAGTGACTAAGAGATGGTTAACCGATTCCAATGTTCCCTCGCACATTACACAAGCAGTGGAGGGGAGCACAATACGGAGCATTAGTAGTGCTTCTCTTGTCCGAATCCGATCTTGTACCGCCCGTCATAAAAAAAACAGTTAGCCTTCTTCGGGATCCAATGCAACCAGTTGATTAGTTTAGCTTCCAGAACGGCGTTGATGTGATCCAATTCTCCGCGCAGCTCTCGAACACTGAAAAAGCCTGTACTCTCGCGTGTTTTCCACAACCAGGTATCCGACCAGTCCGCGAGAAGTTATGGCAATGACAGATTAGTCCCGCTGCCCCATACCCAGGTTACCGATTCGTTACAGACTTGCATCTCTTGTCCGATTCCACTGCATAAAGCGGAAAAACTTCACAAAGGGGTAAATTACATGCACATGTGTCGAGACAGAACAGTGTTTTATCCCTCACCCCCAATTTCGGAACCATTCGATTTTTGGCGTTTACAGCCGGATTATTTCCAGCAAACACTCTCGTAATAAATGATCCAAAAAGAAAACCGAGTGTCATCCCATATGAGACTACATTTATGGATACTTTAAGGACAACGGAAGAGCCTCAGCCTCATGCGTTTGACCCATTCTTTTGTTTCTTCAACCAATTTTTCATGAATTTATACGAAGAAATAATCAAATAAAACTTGTGTATAAAAAAGTATTATTCTAATTATGTATTTATTAATTTTATTACAAAAAATATATATAATATATTGTATTAAATGGTAAAGACAGATGCTACATTTCTACTTGAATATTTTTTACTTTGGGGACAAAGTAAAGACATAGCATCAATGTATAAAATCCAGTTTTTATATTGTATCAGACTTGACTCAGAAACAGTTTAACCAAATGTATCGACAGGTTCAACTGAGTGTATCGGACGATTTAACAGGTTTTACCGGACGGTTCAACCCATATAACCGGCCAGTGTGAACCAATTTTTAAAACATTCCATAACATAATGTACAATCACAAAACAAAAGACACATATATAATAAAAAAATAGATGGGGTGATCTCAAAAGCTTTTGTAGAGGCTACAAGTTAGAAAAAAGCATGTAGTACAACCTACGTATCCCTTTGGCCTGTGCACCATGTTTCCTGTGAGTGAAAATTTTACCAATATGTCGAGTTATTACCCAGGGTGATTTTCAGACATTTCTTGGTGAACATCCCGTATTCTTTTGGGTAAGATATTATAGGAATTAGGTTCACTTTTTTATAAAATATAATTATAAAATATATAATAATAAGACTCTCGTTATTCGTAGAAAATATCATAGTACAATACCGGTTGCAATAACTAAATAGAAAAAATATAAAATATAATTATATATACCAATCTTGATTCAAGCCACATTTCTGTTGGGTCCTTCACGTGCACTTGATAGCATCCTAGACTCGAGTATTTGTTATCTTGAGTCTTGAAAATACTCCTTGACTGCAACAAAGAGCACACTAAAACGTTGACGATTTTGGTTGAGGCGCGTGTTCAACACGCTTCCCTTAAAACAGATTTCACGCCTCTACTAAAGACGATGCAACTGTTTCCCAGGGTACAACACCCGAAGCGGTATGTACTGCCGAAGATAGTTCACGCGCCCGAGGTTACACCGGGTAATTGTAGTGTTTGAACTTATAGAACAAATAAGGATGTGATGGTAGTGGAAAACAAGTAGAGAGTACTCCTCTCTCTAATTGGTTTTCAAGTATTCATCCTCCTTCTAGTATGTTTATGTACCAAGCAATACAATATTCTTATAGTCATAAAAAGAAGCACATAGCCTACTTACTAAGAGTTAAGGATTAGTAAAAAGTTTTACTTAATTAATCACTTAATTAGATACTTAAAAACTTTAATAAAACTAATTAAGTGTTATCAAGAAGCTCTACTCAAGATTTTCTCTTTTATTCACTACATGAAGATTCTGATTAATATTTATAATTTTATTAAATTATAAATATATTAGATATCAATTCACCAAATTTACGACACATATGTAGTCTAACACCCTGCTCAATTGCGTGACAGAATCTTTCACATATATTACCAACATATATTTTTCGGCAATAAGGCAATAATAATAAGTAAATATTGACCAGGTTAATGTTATGATAAAGCTATAGGTTTAGGAGTCATTATTATACTTATATATACATAATCTAGACTACAGAAAGAAAAAGGTTGAAATACATACCTTGTTGGTGATTTAAGCTCACCTTCACCTTTTGGATTTGTTCTTTTAAATTTAAATCAACATGAACATGTTTATGTGTTTATTGTTTGTTTTATGATGGTTTTGTTTAAACATGATAACATGCTAAATCTTTAGTGTTTGATAGGGCGGTAGACTTGTTTTGTCATGAGAGACGACTACTTGACTTAGGGGTTGTTTGACTACTTCTGAAATATTAAGTGTTAAACCAGTAAAGAGTCTGAACCATTAAGTGTTGAATCAGTAAGAGGTCTGAACCATTAAGAACCAATATAATGCTTAACCGTTCAGAGCCAAATGTTTGACCAATTTAGATTAGAGGTCTTAACTATTCAGACTCTGTATAATGCTTAACCATTCAGAGGCAAATGTCTAAATTATTCAGATATCTGCTGACGAAACAAACAGTCTGAATCATTAAGTGCTGAATCAGTAAGAGGTCTGAACCAATAAGAGCCTCATAAGAGGTAAACAAACAACCCTGTAGTGTTTATATTAACCGATGAGGTGGTATCGGGCAATTGTTGGCTTATCATTTGTCTATTTGTTTTATCTCCTTATAGTGTTATGTGGATTTGAGGTTTGAGATTAATCACCTAGAATTTATGGTGTAATTATCTAGATTGGGCCGGGTTATCATCTTAATTTGGCTAAATTGCAAGAAAAGAATAGGTTTCCCGTGATTTAGAATATAAAACAATAATGTAAATTAAATATTATATTAAGAAGTTACAAAAAGATTATTTGAAGTGAAAACGTGAATAAGACTTAACTCATGACTAATATCATGGAGTTTTTGAGTTATAATAAAAAGAGTTAAAAATAAAAAGGGTAAGAAGGATTAAATGGGAAGAGTAATTTTTCTATACGAGAAAAAGAATATGCACATGCAAATCAAATGTTATTTCCTTACATTTTTTAAACATCGTAATTTTTTTAAATGTCATTTTTTTTTAAATTATACCATAAAATCGAGCGTTTTTTATCTTTAATACAAGTACCATATTGTTATACTTTAAAAAAATCGAAAATTCAGTTACGTATTAACACAATGAACATGTCGTAAAACACAATTGAAAGTAGACCAAAAGCACAATCAAAGACACCAGGTAAACGAACATTAGACAACAAACTAAAACACAATGGACATAACGTATAAAACAATTGACATAACATATAACACAATGAGTATCAAACTAAAAATTGCAATGGAAAGTAAACTAAACATAATTGATGATAGCAGATGAACACAATTGATGACAAAAAATAAAAGACACAATGGACAGCATACTAAAACACAATGGACAATAGACTTAAAACACAATAAACAACAGATTAAAACACAATGAGCAACAGATTAAAACACAATGGATAACAGATTAAACACATTGACCTGAACCTATAACACAATGTATAGAAAACCAGATATAATACAATGAACAACAGATTCAAACACAATGGATAACATATTAAACACAATAACCTGAACCTATAACACAATGTATAGAAAACCCAGATATAATACCATCTTCATTATGTCATACATTCTGTTATAGGTTCTGATAAAAACGCAATTGATAGAAACCAAATTAACATTGTGTTATAAGTTTTGATAATAACACAATGTATAAAAACCCTAGTAAAAACGTAATGACCAAAACCCAGCCGAAAGACACAATTAGCAGAACATTTAACACAATACAAAAAAACCCTTGTTAAAACGAATTATTTTATTTTATTTTATATGACAATATCATACTCATATTAAAGACAAAAAGTGATTGTTACTATGGTGAAATTTTCCTTTAAAAAGAATGTCGTATGAAAAAGTTATGGACGTTTTAAATTGATGGGGAGAATTGGCATGTGCCTTGCATATGAAGAGAGAAAGTTCATAAATGTAGCATCCCCTTTATATCCTTCCATTATATTCTTTTCCCTAAAACTAATCTCAATCATCGAATCCAAGATCAATGGACTATAATCCTTCTTACCCTTTTTACTTATTTTAGCAATATTGTGAATATTAGAATAGAAAACTCCCTACTAATATGTCAATCTATCAAGTGAATTCATTACAAATGATTGCACATTTGCATGTGATTATTCCATTCACATGTTCACATACACATAAAAATTGTAACTAAACCACAAATTCCGATATACAATATTCATAACCTAACCAGTATCTTAGTTTGTTTAGTTATTTTGATAATGGTCTCGCTATTTGGCTTATATGTGCACCCCTAGTAGAGTTAGCTTTCAAGAAATCCACCATAATAGTTTAAGAGATGAGTTGTCATACGAAGGTCAAGTGGGTTGTAATCAAGCTAAGGTTCGACACCTGTTGACGATACAAACCAAACATATTTCATTTTCATTTAGTTTGCTATCCCAAAGTTAAAAGAGAAGTTGGACCCAAGTGAACACATATTTTAAAGGGAAAATTAAAAAATAGTCGTGTTAATTTATAGAAATTTAGTATTTACCAAAGTAGTCAGCCTTCATGTATCTCTTTCAATCAGAAGTTGTCACATCCGTTCTCGCAACTGAGACAACTAGAATCAACCTACAATTTTGGTGGTCGACTAAGGCTTATCACAAGGTTTTGGCGGCCTAGCCCACGCTTTTGGAGGCTTAGCCCCCGCTTTTGGGTGTCACCTAGGGTGTAGTGTGCGTTTTTAGGATGACTAAAGTTTAATGACCTTGGAAGATAAATATTATGTTTGCCCGTGCTTACGAACACAATTACGCATTGATCCACTAAAATCTTGGAAGATAAATATTATGTTATGATCTTTGCAGATCACACAAAATGTTAAGGCATGTCACATTCACAAATTTTGGCCATACACATGCATGTTTAATAATGTTAAACCATGTCCACATTAATTTGGTTTCGAAACATCGATTCACCCGCCAAACAACATTCTTCTATTAAGAAGCCATGTATGGTGTTAGGTGCTTTATTATTATCACCTTTAGGCAACACTTGCTCTAGGATCTTTGGCACTTAAGACATCACCATCGATATAAGTCGTCGTATTCCAACATGCCATACATGTCAAACTAAGATAGTCTGAACAAGTTCAATAAAACTAGAGTCCGAAATGACTTTTTGTCGGATGACTTGAGTATTAGATAGCTTGTATGAGGCACAAGTGTCAAACAAACATGTTAATAGTTATGTTAAGTTCTAATAAAAATCCTTCCAGCAAGTTTGAAGAAAACAAAACCACAAAAGAGTTGCAGTGTCATATGGCAACATCACCAACATCAAAAGTACATCAACTACACCAAGTAATATCATTACGCCAATTCCTATGTAAAAAGAATAATCAGGTTGAATATTGTATAGCCTAAAGTGATATAACATATCATCACAGAAAACATGCATCATGGCACATTTAATGTCATGTCACATAATAAAATCAGCAACAAGCTAGTAACAAATAACAAATAACATTGACCATTACCTATAGTAAAATATATACTACCATCACATAAAGCATGCATTAATATGGCACATTTAATGTCATGTCACACAATTATATCATCAACAATAAGTATTAAGTAACACAGACCATAGTGTAGACCACATAAGTCGCTTGAAGTATGCGATGTATTATATTGAACTTTGCGATTGCATCACCAACACGACCACTTTGACCCGAACTCCATTTAACTTTTTTGCATATTGATACTTTTAAATTACAAGTTTACAACAAAAAATCACAAATTTATCTAAAACAGTTGTATTAATCTAATGTAGAACACATTTAAAAAATTAACATGAAAAATAAACGGGTTATATATAAAAAAATAAACGATGTTTTTTATTATTATTTTTTTGAAACTTTCTAGTAGCTAGACTAAAACCTGAAGTCATGAAAAAATAAATATCATGCATAAAAACATAACAAAAAGTGAAATAAAAACTATAAAAAACGAAGCCCTAAAGAAGAATAAACAAAAAAAAAATCAAGATGTTGAAAAAATAAAACAAAAAAAAATAAGATGTTGAACAAATTAAAAACGAAGCCCTAAAGAAGAATAAAACAAAAAACAAATAAAACATAAGGAAATATAGAAAAAAAAGCCACCTGTAGGAGCTGATGGGCCAACGGCGATGGATCGACCCAGAAAGTCCATCGTCTTCGGTAGCGCAAGCGGCGAAAACTGTGTACTCTCACCGGCGTCCGTAAAGCAAAGTAGCAGGGGTTTGACTTGGTCAACGTTCTCCATATCATTGACGCCATCTTCTTCTTCGGTGATGAGTAGCGAGAGTGAGGAGTTATGAAAATGGAAATTGATAAGGGTTTTTTATTCAAATTATTGTTTATTCTTTTATACATAATATATATTTAACTTGCGTTTTATTTAACCTAATGTAACTTTTAAACATATTTATAATTCGGATGCTCTAATGAAAATGTACCCCATAATACACTTATTCAGACTCACTTGAAAGAACGAATTTAGACGATAAAGGTAATGTATTAGCAATTTATGTAGGGAAGATAAAGAAAATACGACTAAGTGAAAGATATGAGTCTAGCATGATGTTGTGCTAAACTAGGAGCTGATAACCGTCTTGTTCTTAAGGCTAAGTTGACCCAGTTTTCCCTCATATACACAAGAGCCTGATGGCCTCAATATAATCGATTAACACACGATAATGAAATCAAGGTTACACAATCAATAAACTAAAGAAAACGACGTTTATAAATTAGCCATCAATTAACGTTTATATTTTCAGTTAATAGTTCTACTCAAATTTTGAGACAAATAAAATGGCCACAAGCCTATTAATATATGGAAATGGTAAGAGGAGACATGGATATCTAATTCATAACAAAACTTTTCTGACATGAATTATATTATTTGTGACAATTCAATTCGGTTATTTTTACTCATAATATCATTGACCAAAACATTGACATGAAGTAATTTTTTTTGTGACGATTCGATTCGGCTATTTTACTCGTAAAATCATTGACCAAACCATTGGTTTCTTAGTTTGTTCGATTATTTCGGTTATGTATCCCAACTTTTCTACTCACAGGTAAGTAATAATTAGCTTACAAGAAATCCACCATGACTTACTAATTCATCTTTCAAACATGTACATATACAAATCAAACATGACTTACCACTCTACACAAAATGTTGTTTAGTCCATTAGTCCAAAGGGAACGTATTGTAGTTATACGACAAAGAAATTATACATAATTTTTGCAAATCACATTCAACTGATGATTAATGTTTAATAGACCCTTCGACAGTCATTGCGCATTTATGGTACAACCAATGGAACGCCGCAGTTCCTTTCGTCTCACAGTCATTGCAAAAAATGTCCTGAAAACAACAACCGTATTTAAAATTCATTTCGACTATCAACTATGTATAGCATTATTGCAATGTTTGTGTGTATAAATAATGTTAATAACCTGTGTCCTGCCCAAATGCTCCTCAGATTTCTTCTTCAGCTAGCAATGTATCCAACATCCCAAAGTATACCTGTGATAGTTGGTTGAATATTACTTACACTTTTCTTCTTCTTCTATATATTAAATTTAAATAGATATATGAAATGGTATGTTATTGTAACTAACCTGCATATCCCCCATTGACTTGCTACATATGGGCAAGTATAGTTGGAGCAAGTGTATTCCTAACAGAAGCACCATCCAAGAGTCAGTACATAATGCTGAATATAGAATACCTGAAAACACGAGGAATGCATCATATGATCACACAGAATGACCCTCACAGGAGTTGCGGACGTGAACATGCATTCATGGCATATCGGACAGCTATCTTCAAGACAGTTTCTAATGCAAGTATGCTCTGCAGGTGACATTGCCAAGCATGCATTGCAATTCATACAATGGAAATAGTCAATCCCCAAACCTTTTCCCACTCTACACAGATTACAGTGTGGGCAGTGGTAGATTTCCCTGTTAACACAATCCTCAACAATCAACAAATAAAAACTATGAACATATTTATTAATAACCAAGCATTTTGTAAGTAAATCGCCTCTCATCATCGAACAGTTTGCAGATGGGACAGTAGTATCTGGCCATGGATAGACTGTTACAAGAAACGGTTGAGCATGTTGGACCAATGGGTTGGACTATCAAGCATTACATGCACATCATCATGGTTATGGCTTTCCTGCAGATTATAAAAAATGTGAGAATTATATAAAATGTTTTTTCTTATTGTTCATAGAGAGAAAACTTAGCGTTGAGTCTACCTATCCATTGTGTGAGCGTTTGCTTCATCATGGCAAAACCTGCAAGGGTAAAGGTTGTTGCAACATGAAGCAACAAGCTTGCAGTTCCTCTTGTAGTGTTCACATCCAAATACTGATTTGTGAGAGTCGCGATAAGATGGATAAACACCTTGATCGTTATCTAGCACGCTGAGAAAAACAAAACGAAACAAAACAAAATACAAAACTCTAAGTCACAATTTACAAATTAGTACAAATGGGAAAGAGACCAAAGAATAAGACTCATATATCAACCTCATCGTTGTGTTTTGTATTACGATGATTTGGCTTATGGGGGGGGGGGGGGAGGGGGGCGATCGAAGCAAGTTAAAGCAATGGTGGCTGGTTTACTTGAACTGAATTTATAGGGAGTTAGGAGTTTGGATGATTGGGACGTTATACCAAACCAAACGGCACCAAGCTTTCACGTTAGATATGGAAAGGCGTTAAACATGCCTCCCCCACTCTATTCTCCTCACGCAGCCTTACATACCTTTTGCTATTATTATTCTTCTGACTTCAAATAACCATTAACAAAAGTTACAGATGTTGCTTTGCAACGAAAAAAATAAATAAAAAACAACACGTAGGTTTGTCTAAACTTGTATGATGGGACATGGTTAGTATTGCTTTATATATACTTTAGACGGACTTTTTTTTAATTGGTTATTTAATTTTATATTTATTTTGATAATCAATCATTTTTAAATAAAGCTATCTCTGTACGTAAGAGAATAATTTTAGAAAGGCCTAACGTAACATACCAACTTTCCAAATTAATATATTCTTTTATGGTTAGAACATGTCGTGCGGGTGTTTAACGCCGGTGTAGTTGTCAGTCAACACCCATCAAATCACCCCATGGCCAGGGTTTAGAACGTTGTTGTGCGTTGGGCTTCAAGTTTTCCACTGGCATTGAAGGCCAACGGCTAACGAAGTGCGGGTATTTTATTGGTGGTTTTAAACTAGCAATTCAACGGCTAGTTTGACCTAATTATTATTTTTTTAAATAAACACTATTTGTATCACATACTCACCCATTTTTTAAAAACCGCACACTCAAACATCTATTTATCTCTTCCCAACTATATATTTTCTTCCAGTTTTTATAAACTTTTATAAAAAATGGATGGCTCAAATTCTTTGTGTTCTTCTTCGTCGTCGTCTGAGCTTGAAAACTTTATTTATTCTCGTTAGACGATGAGGGACCGACACTTTTCATTAAAACGGTTCAAAAAGTGGTTGAAACTATAATGGAAGACGAAGGGTGCTCCTCAGCACAAAAGAGGAAGAAATACATAGGATGCGACCGGGCCACCGCAATGATTATTGGTAAGTGATTATTTTTCACCTAACCAGACTTATGATGATAGTATTTTCAGTTGTCAATTTCGTATGAGCCATCAATTTTTTTTAAGTTTATGTAATTTTAATTTCATGTAATTTTAAAATTTATGTTTTTGATTTAATTAATATTAATGTTCTTAAATTAAATTTAATTGCTTTTATATAATTTTTGAATATAAAATAATAACAGTAAATAGGTGTCACGTGTTAAATAACGCCACTCTTCCACGCCCGTTCCCACACCTCCTTTTTTTGCACCACGCTACCATTCTGACGCACGCTGATGTGTCGATCACATGCCGCATAACGCCCCTTTTTCAGACCCTCCACACCGCGTATGGTCTTACAATTAAAATGTTTTTAATTGTAAATACACCCTACTAACTATTAAAATAATGTTTTTAATTGTAAATACACCATGCTAACTTCCAAACGTACTTACACGAACGGAGTCAGAAAATTATTCTTGATTGGATGAACTTAAAACGATAACACATTTCTTTTCAAATCAATGATGTATAAAATATTCATAAGCAAACCAGTTTCTTAGTTTTTTCAGTTATTTTGGTTATGATCTTTTCCTCTCACCCTTAAGTTAGCTTATTCACCACCCACCACGACTTACTACTTCATAATAGTTTTTCGATGAGTTGTCATATGGAAATTGGACCTAAGTGAACATATTTTTATCGTGGAACAACCTACAAATCTAAATGGCTTAGGTTGATTAACTTTGGCTTAATTGACTATTTAGTATTGATGTTTAATTTTCTTGGGTAAAGTCATAGCAACCCGTTTTCAACAACTTAAGCAACAACTAGGAGACCCAAAATCTTCCTTTTTAGTATCCGATACTCAGTTCTTGCCCCTAGCTAGCTATGCTATTGCGCTTGTTAGTGTTGTCATTCGTTGCTGGTAAGTATTGCATTAACATTGATTTTTGAATGTTGTATAAAAATTTTCTTTTGATTTTTTTTTTGTATTAACTTAAATTTTGGTTGTGCAATCAATTATTGCTACTAGATATTCTAATTTTCGTACCATTCTAGACTAGCTTTATAATCTGATTGTGTTTTAGTTGCTTTTCATAAGTTAACGGTAAAGATTTTGCATACGCAGATGTTTGATCCAGTAATATATAAAATGATGTGCGTAAATGTCACACCCCGATGGCGGAAACATCGGAGTGAGACGAAATAGATTGCTCAATGTATCATAACACTATTTGCGGCAATATTTAAATAAAAACTCGTTCATTTCATATGTCAAATTGTCAATTACAACAAGAATCAAAATACAATAACTTCAACAAAATTACAACATGAAAGCCAACATTCTAGGTGTGTTTCTATGTCGTCCCTACTAGATTTGTCATAAGCTCATCATCAACCTGTAACATGTTAAAAGTATAGTTCAATACAAAAGTATTGACGAGTACACAAGTTTAAGTACATAGCATAAATATAAAAGAGTTTACTCAAATCCACATGGCAATTATATACAAGGTAGGCTAACGATGCAATACTAATTGTCAAACCCAAGTGTCCACAAGAATGAATGTGTCCCTCGTCACACGAAGTAACGAGACTAAAGTATGAATTAAGAAGAATCATCTTAAAGCTTAACATTACCTCGACGGGCGGTGTGCTACTCCTATAGCGCTATATATTTAAGTTGGGGCTAGCCAAGTTAATGACAAAAGCATGTATGAATCTAGTATGAACCTAAGCATAACAATAAGCATGTATGATTGGATCGAGTGTATAAAGCATGTAGTGTGTGTCTTCGTGTATTTTGGTAAGTTAACATGTTACAAACCAAATTGTGTAAAAGGAAAATGGGTCAAGTGTACTTACGGTTTTGCAAGCTTCCACTTGATATTTCCGTAAAGTGTTGGGGGAGTTTGCAAGATGGAGCACCGAGTTATCTTTTGAAAGTCTTGAACTTTCAGATGGAGAAGAGCTTTAGAAAGAAGAAGAGAAATGTTTGAGGTTTGAAATGAGAGTGGGAGGAGGTGGGTATTTATAGTTGAGGTGAGAGGGGTTGTTAGTTGAGTGCATTTAATGCAAAAAAACACAAATTGAACCAATCCATGGGCTAGAAACCACTTTATCGGATTATGTCATTTTTAGTCCTTGAACTTAGTTTATCTTTCATTTCAGGCTATAACTTGTCATTTTTGCATGTACAACGCATATAAGTATGATTTGAGTATCGAGTGTGAATGTATGAGTCTTTTCACGTATAACAAGTATCAGTTTAAACGATTGAATGCATGTAAGACATGTATATATAACAAGTATGAACTTTTATTACGATTCAAGTCTTGGGTTACAAAATTGGAAAAGAAATACGAATACAAGTTTCCATAAATAAAAATACATTATATTTTCTAATTAAGGAAAGTACGAAAAAGCGAGGCATTACAGTAAACAAATCAAACTAAGACCGATGGATGCAATGGTTGGGATAGCACATTCAATTCATCTTATGTTAAGAGGTGCATTAAATTGCACTGAATAATTTATGGCCAACAAAACTAGTTCATAACCACTCAACTCAAAATGTTGCTTAGTCCTAAAGGACCTTATTATAGTGGAACTTTCACAAATCTCATCCTTGTTCAATGCCATAGATTCCAAGGTATACATACATATGCGTAACCACTGAAAGCATTCCGTCAAACACACAGATTTGACATCTTAAATATATATCCATGTCATATAAGTCGGGTGTTAGTACGACTCACAATGAGGGCCTTTATGGTATAACAATGGAATGGTGCACTTCCTTTCTTCTCACAATCAATGCAAAAAATATTTGGAAACAATCATAATTTGAAGTTAATCTCAACAATATATATATATACATTGTAAAAAGCATTGTTGCAATGTTTGTGTGTATAAATAATGCTTATAATCTTAGTCCTGCCCAAATACTCCTTAGGAATGTCCTCTTCAGCTAGCATTGTATCCGACATCCCAAAGTACACCTGTGAAATGATGAAAATACTAGCATTTTTCATCTTTTATGAATTCAAGTAATCAAATAGATATATAAAAATGTAAGTTACTTATAAACTTACTTGCATGTCTCGGAATGACTTGTTGCATATCGGGCAAGTATAGTAGCAACAAGTGTATGCCTGGCAAAAACATCAATAAAGAGTCAATATATCGATATACCTAAAGATATGATATGATATACCTGATAATATGAGGACTGCATTACATGACCACACGGATCAATGGACTTTAGACGACTTGTGGACGTGAACATGTACTCTTGGCACACCGGGCATGAATCAAGAATATCGATCATCCACTAAGTTGATCAAATTGGAGGATGGATTGAGACCTTTATTGGTGCATGAATCAAGAATATCGATCATCCATACTCGTCTAACATAAGGTGAGTTGTAATTCTAGTTTTGGTGACACTTGATTTTGGATGATTGAAGTTCTTGAACATTTGATTGATGTTGTGACCAAAGGGGGTGTAAATTAAGTGTAGGATATAATCTTAACTGAAAATAGTTGACTAATTATTAAAATTATGTGTTAAGATAAGTATGTTTTATATAAAGAAGTGAGTTTTAGTTTTAATACGAAAAGCCCCAATTAATTGTATGAATAATGATTAATTGAGTTTGTAAAGTTGAGATTCTTGGATTTACCAAGGTTTAATTGAACTAAAAATGGCTAACTATGTACAATAAGGTGCTATGCCTAAAAGAATTGTCAATTCCAATTAACAAAATGAAAAATGTTGATAGATACATGAGGTGGTGTATTTGGCAAAGTTACAAGCTTTAGTTATGAGCGAGAGGTTCTAATGACATTTGGCTTGTATACTTTCGGGAAGCGGACACACGTTTGAAAGGAAAGCTTAAGGTACATGGCTTTATGTTTCGTAAATTTCTTGTATGTTTTTGTATAAACATATGTTGAGTATTGATGCAATACTTCTGAAATATAGTTTATTCATATGCGATGGATTTCACACGAATTAACCGGATGATGATAAGCTGAATTAATGAGAAGATTGGATGTTAAAATGATGGATTTCATTAAAACATCCAAACGGGTAAAAATGATAAAATGAATAAAGGTTTGGTTGAATAAAAGCGATGGATTTCGCTAAGGCAACCAAATGGGTCAAAATATTAAATGAATAAAAGTTTGGTCGGATAAAAGTGATGGATTTCCTGAGGCAGCCAAACGAGTCAAAATGAAGTCTTGACGCACACCATAATAGATGCGTGAATGACTATTTTGGTTTAAACCTGGTAAAAGGGTTAAATCAGAATATAAGCGTAAACCGAGTAACGGGAATAGGGACTATAAGTCAAGGGACTCGGGGATAATAAGAATATGTTCGTAAAAAGAATTCGGAATAAGAAAGTTCAACGTTTATAAGTTGAACGGACTAAATGAGTGTGGTTGAGTATTGGATAACGGATGCGTAAAACACAGGGAATTACCCGAGGAATGGGGCACAATCATAAAAATGACGATTTTATACTAAGAATGTGGTTTAATAAGTTTGTTTTCCAAAATGTGCAAACGGGTCAAAATAATTTAAACCTACAAATCCCAAATCAATAGTTTAAAACATGTTGTTATGGATCCGGATAGTGGATTTCAAGTTAAATATGTGGACAATCGTTTTACGATTAAATAGAAACAAGTTTCGTGTTAAACGGATGAATGGTTTAAAAGATACGGAGGTTTTCGTATTACAAACGACAAACTTTGGATTTTCTGCAGCAACCCACCATAGGATACGGTGGCCTACCGTAGCTTACGGTAGGCTGCTGTTGTTAAAATAGAAGAAGCAAACCGTAAGCTACAGTGGCCAACCGTAGCTTACGGCCCCGCCGAAACAAAATTTTTTGTTTTGTTTGATTGGGCATGTTTTGATGATTATTATGTTCTAATGTGTTATATGTATTATATAAATAAAATTTTAACAAGTTTTTGTAATGTAGGTGATTAATATAATGTCCCAGACGATCGATCAAGTTTCACGAGGAATCAAACACTTCCCAATATCAAGCTTGAGCTTTTGTTTAGTTCGTTTTAGAACCAAATGGTGTTATCTTGTTTGGAAATGTTTTAAATACTTATAACTTTTAAATGAAACATGTATTTTAAATAATAATTTGATTTGCATTATTTATAACTAATGCAAATCCTGTATAAATTTCAATTAAATAAGTTTAGGTATTACACGTAGGTATGCGTTGCAACTGGCATTGACATGCATGCATTGCAAGTCATGCAATGGAAATCGTCAATCCCAAACCTTTTTCCACTCTGCAAATGTCATGGTGTGGGCAGTGGTAGATTTCCCTGTTCACACATTTCTCAAAAATCAACCAACAGAATCAATACATAATAAATAAATATATATGTGTATATATATATAACAAGCGTTTAGTAAATCACCTCTATCATCAAACAATTGCAGATAGGACAGTAGTATCTAGCCATAGATTGGCTGTTACAAGAAACAGTTGAGCATGTTGGACCAATGGGTTGAACTGTCAAACACTTCATGCACATCATCATGCTTGTGGCCTTCCTGCAACTTAATTATGTAAGAAACTTATAAAATGTTTTAGTTCTATATATGTTATAGAGAAAAAGATTCTACCTATCCATTATGTGATCACTTGCATCATTATGACAAAGCCTACAAGTGTACAGTTTGTTGCAACATGAAGCAACAAGCTTGCAGTTCCTCTTGTAGTGTTCGCATCCAAAAGTTAGTTTGTGAGAGTCGCGATAAGATGGATAAACACCTTGATCGTTATCTAGCACGCTGAGAAAAACAAAACACAAAACTCTAACTCACAATCCACAAATTAATTAGTACAAAAAGGGAAAGAAAAACAAGTATAAAACCAATATCAACCTCATCATCAGATTGTTCAGATTGTGACGGCGGATGATCGAAGCAAAGCGGTGGTGACCGGAGTACTTGGATCCAATTCATAGGGAGCTAAAGATGGGAAGAGGCATTAAACATGCCTCACCCATTCTAGTCTCCTCATGCTGCCTTTTGAACCTTTACTACTATTATTCTGACTTAATCATTATACAAAGCATTAACAAAAGCTGCACATCCGACAAGAAGCATCATACATATGTTTGTTTATATCATATGATGGACGTAATTGGTATGGTTTAGACTTTAGACGGTGTCTTTTTTTCCAGAATTGTTATTTAATTTTATATATGCTTGATGATCAATCTTCCTTAACTTAGAAAAGTCAAACATGACCTACTTTCTAAATTATTATATAAATATTACAAACTTAAAACTTAACAATTAATGACACGCTTTTTCGTGTGTGAAGCAACAATAATAGTGTAATTAAACATTACGACACGTGCAAATCCAGATCGTAGACTAGAAAATTGACTATAGCGTTAGCACTACAAGACATTATTAACATGCATAGCCTCGAGGCCCAACTATCTAACACGTATCGCATTTTAGACACATTAAACTAGCCAATTAAGTGAGGTAAAAAGGTATAAATGTATCTATCAATGATCAATATGACAAGATCTTGTTTAACTTTTTCTTATTAAGTATATATATAAAATCACAATTACGATAACGGTAACGCGAACAATAACGACCACAACAACACTGGCGACGACGACAACAAAAATTACAACAACCACGACGGTGATGGCGACAGCGACAATAACGATGGTGGCGGCAAGAGCAACAAGTTCTATAAAATTAAAGGAGTTCTAAAATACTTTTTTTAAAAATAGTGTTTATAAAACTTTACTAATTTTTATACAAGATGTTACATTAAGCGACACACGTCATTACATATGAGCCCACAAGGAGGGTGCTCTAGAAAGCAAGACTCATGCTTAATTTAGTTTAAATATGAATTTTCATAATAAAAGGGACAATATAATTCATGTATTTCAAACACTACCCCATCAACCAAGGGGCATTCACGAATCACAACTCTCTCACGGAAGGTATTCTCTTTCAAACTTGATCCCACATTGAAGCTAGAATCCAGAATACTAAGAATCATTTGTCTATAAAAGGAAAATGTAGTTTATTTTTCATTCCATGTTTTTTATTAAATGGAATACCAAGAGTCTTACTCTATAAAAAGAAAAATTCCCTTTTCTGCACCTTCATCAAATAAGTTGCTGCAATTTACTTGTAAACTCATTTTAAAATATAGTTAAGAGAATGTGTATTTTTAAAGTAAAGAATTCTCTTTTTCCAAAAGTTAGGTTTCAAATGTATAATATTATGTAGTTCAAGCAAAGATTAAGCCAGTGTTTGTTAAGCATAAATTTGAATTTGATTAACTTAATCATAGTTCACCGAACCAATGCCAAAAACATACTAACTAAAGCCGTTCAGTTTTTAAAATCCCATAAGTGAAACAAGTGGTCTTAGGTCAGTTTGAACCAAAACCAACACGCGCATACCCGTGATCGTTACTAAGTTTACATGTGTGTAAATATTATTTTGCATATAATAGGGTAATCATTGAAAGACACAAAAATATCGGGTAAACTTTACGACAACAGCTTTAGTGATGCAAGGACGGGGAAAAATAAAGGAAGACAAAAAAGAAAACGTCACGTAAAGGAGTTTAAAAGGCAAAATGGGGAGTTAACACATTTAGCATTAATAGTAGAGTTGCTTTTGAATGTTTTTTCTTTATTTTTTTAGTATTTTATTTAACATTAACATAATTTTTTATTTAATGAAATATTATTTGTTTTATTTTTATAAAAAAGAAAATAAATTAAAATAAATAATTGGATTATCATTAGAAGGGGTATTATGAGATATTATACCACTACATCACTTTTGAACTTCAAGACCCATAATGCATCTTGCAGCATCTCGCTAATTAGGACGTCATGTATCGTATAATGTCCAAAGGCGAGGCTTGAACTTCAAACCTCACTACACATGGTCTTATAAGAAGATAGCATGATGTACAATTCAGATCATCACATGTATGCCCTAGTACAATAAATAGGGTGATCATGCTAACTTTACTCCTCAAATGTTTTCATACTTATTTTAATTGTAAAAATCAAACCAAATTGACTTAAGTACATCCTTAGCGGTAGTGGCAGATCAGAAATTTTTTTCAGTGTGTTCAATTTTTTAGATACTCCAATATAATAGGACCAAATATGTTCGGGTCAGTCCGACGGTTCAAGTCGGGTAAAATTCATCACATAATAAAAGTACGATACAATTATACAAAAACATGGTCATTAAAGATTTTAAAAACATGCAATACATATACGACGGTTCTTACAAATTAAAAAAATACCTATAATTGTTCCCTACGAATTTTCATCTTTTGAAAACGTTGCATTACATCTTCGACCGAATTTGTTGAAAGAACTCCTTTTCGATATAACAAATGCAAGCATCGTTCATATATCCATCACCCATCCTAATACGCAATTCCGTCTTCACATGCTTAATTGAAGAAAAACTTCTTTCAACACTAGACGTTGCAACCGGTAGAAACTAGTGACAACTTTATTAAACGATAAACCAACGGATAATCAATGTGTATGCTTGTTTCCACCATCTTTTTGGCAAGATCACTTACCCCATTCAAGTTGTCAAACCGTCCATCCCTTTTCACATTACCAATGTAGTGGCCGAGTTGATAGATAAGTTTGTCTTTCTCATCAAAAGTGAAATCATACGGATACATCTCCGCCAACTTTAGCAAGTTTAGTTTATTAAATGTACTAAAATTACAACGCGGGCTCAACGAACTCATACACATAAGCAAATCAGTAGTTACCTCATTGAAACGGTTTCCAAGCTCTTGAATTTGCATACAGAGAACCGTGTTGAAATTATTAACCACATAATGGTGAAGGTTAGTGATGTTGGTCTTCCTTCTTCGATATTTCGGGTCAACATACTCATCTTCCATGTTAACCATTTCAATCTCATATTTGTCACAAAAGGATGTGACATCTTTTAAAAGCGAGTCAAAACCTTCAAGTCGGTACCTTTGTAATGCTTCTTTGGTTGATCTAACGAACCCAACTGCATTAGTAATGTCTTGATCCTTTCTTTGAAAAGCTTCACACAAAACGTTAATAACTCCCAAGATGTGCTTCATCAAATGTAGATAAAATACAAAATCAAAACTTTTCATGTATGTATGAAGCCCTTTTGCTTGACTTTTGTGAGCACCATCAGATCCCGAAGTTTCTATATATTCAAGCACGTCAATAACAACAGGATATAATGCAAGCAAACGAAGAATCGTTTTTTTGTGAGAACTCCAACGTGTTTCTCCGGCTCTTGCAAGTGAGAGTTCTTGATTCTGACCACTTTTGGTTTCAACTTCCGAATTCAATTTCAAACTCTCTTTTTGACTCTCCCTTAATAAATCTATTCTTTTGCAATATGCACCAACAATATTTATTAAATCTGTTACTTCTTTAAAAAAATTACAATTTTCAAGATGTTTGGTTGCAAAGGCTACGACAACAAGCTGAAGCTGGTTAGCAAAACAGTGAACATAATAAGTGGTGGCGAAAAAAAGCCTATTAGACAGGGGAATAAATATACAAAATCTAAGCTGCGACAGATGTGGGTATGGTATGGAGGACTCGGATCATGTTTTCGATGGATGCATCTGGGCTCAGAGTATTTGGTGGCAGGTTGCAGTTTGGATGCGCATCCCCCTCCCGTTGACATAAGCAACCTCAAGGATGTCATGAAAAAGATAACTGGCAATCCGGGTTCAGCGAAGTGGAAGAGAATTGTCTATACAGTCGTCTTAGCAACTGCTTGGCGGATTTAGAATGCAAGGAACTGATGGTGTTCGAAAGGGTTTTCTTGCCGATCAGGAATACAATCAATTTGATTAAAGAAGACCTTTCCTATGGTTAACCCATTGATCGAAGCTGCCGAACCCGGACTGGGATAGATGGTTAGATTTTAATGTTGTGAACCTTCTGTATGTTTCTTCTCTGTTGGTTGTCGCTTTTCGTTTTCCTTTATTTTGCATCCAGTTACTTGCTGGCTCTATTTATATATATAAATAATGTGTTTTCGTTAAAAAAAAGGTTCCTTCTTCTAAATTTAACCTTCCCTTAATTTAATAAGAGTTGTTAATTTCATAAGAGAGTTTTCATGTGAGTAGAAGATAAATAATTAATATTTTAACATAATTTTTTTATAAAATATAAGAAAGGTGTTGCAATTCTATATTTATTCATATATCTTGAAATTCAAGAAAAATATATGAACAAATTTCGCTTCTTTGTATAATATATATATGTTTAAGTTCTGTATACAAATATTACCTACACATGACCTAATACATGTATACGAAAAATTCAAACATGAAAAAACTTATGACAAAAATTAAGTTAATGTGTTTTTAATAATGTATATAACATACAATACATATTTGTATGTAAAAATTAAAAAATATATGAACGGCTTTATAGAAATTTAGTGATTTAGGTTTCTTGTTGCACTAAAAACTCCTTTCAAAAATTTCAAAATGATAAAAAAAAACTTATAATAAAACAATCATAAAAAATACGTATCGTCTTATTGTTGTCATCTTAACCCACAATTATCAACTAAATTTACTTATAATAGTGTAGATAGCAACTTATAGAAAATAAGTAACAATGATTAACATAGTGAAATTTACCTATATATTGCAAGGTATAGTTAGGCCTTTCTTTCTATAATTTTTAAACCCATTTTGTGTGCTTATTAATTTTTCAACAATCGGACTACACACCAAACTTTTGTTGGAGAGTCTAAAACTCTTTCGTTCTACAACGTAAAATTTCTTATAATTAACCACATTTTAGTTTGTACAACAATATCTGATCTATTGCCCATCCTGAATGTTTCATGTTTTGGTGTTCCATCGTGTTCGAGTTTTTCGTCCATCCCTAGTTTTCACATTACACGAGGCGTGTTAAGTCGAGCTTTATATTGAAACCTCCCATCTATAAACACGAGGCGTGTTAAGTCGAGCAAACCACACTTGTAATTAGGGTTAAGGAGTCATTAATATACTTGTATATACATAATCTAGAGAAATTAATATACTTGTATATACATAATCCAGAGAAACAAAAATGTTTAAAGAAATGATTTCTTAGTGATTCAAGCAAAGATCGGTAAGATCTGTAGGATTTCTATCAAGATCTAACTAGAAAACAAAATCCACGTTTCACCTTCACTTTTTTAGATTTCGTCTTTTAAATTTGAATCAACATGAAGATGTTTATGTGTTTATTGTATGCTTTATTATGGATTTTTTTTACTCACCTAGAATTTATGATATACTTAACGATTATGCAGATCTATACCTAACAAAAAATAACTTGCTCATGTCATAATTTTGTGAAGACAAAGTTCTTTTACTTTCTTCTCTTATTTCACCAATTCAGATAATATTTTCTTAATTTAAAAAAGGTTATTAATTAACAAAGTAATTATTAAAGACAATATATTAAATATTTCATGTATTCAACCAGTGTAAACACTGGTTTCTAACCTAATTAACTATTATATTAGGAAGTTCAAAAAGATTATTTTAAGTGACTTAAACGTGAATAAGACTTAACTCACAATTTTAATTATGTTATGGATATTGGAAAACTCCCTACTAATATATTAATTAATTAAGTGAAATCATGAGCAAACAATTGCATATGTGATTTATTTCATTCTACATGTTATCAAACACATCAAATTGTAACCTGAGTCACAAACTCTGATATAAAATATATTTATAACTGACCCAATTTTTTAGTTTGTTCGGTTATATTGATTATGGTCTCGTTATTTGGCTTTTCTGCTCATCATGTTGAACTCATATTAACCCATTTTCCACGACTTAATTAAGCAAACACTCACTTCTTACCCCTAGCTATGCTATTGCGTTTGTTTTGTTGCTTGTTATATGTTGCCATTTGTTGCTCGTAAATTTTGCATGAACTTTGATTTTCTAATGTTTTATAAAGTTGTTCTTTTGGAAAATATTCATAACTTAAATTTTGGTTGGTGTTTACAATCAATTATTGCTAGTAGATATTCTAATTTCTGTATCATTCTAGACTAGATTTATGGTCTGATTATGTTTTATAGCTGCTTTAAAAATTAATGGTAATCAGATTTTGCATATGCGTATATGTTTGACCCGGTAAAATATATAATGATGTACTTAATCAAAATGCAAGGGCTAGGATAATATAAAATTTGATCATCTTATGTTAAGAGGTGAATCAAGTTGCATTAAATCATTCTTTGCTAACTCCTAGATTGAATCTCTTGATTATATGTCTTCACTTTCTAGTTATTAATTCTAGCATCTTGCTAACTCCTACTTTTCAATAAGATTTCGCGGTTAAAAAAAAAACCACTCCACTCACAATGTTGTTTAGTCCTGAGGACCTTATTGTAGTGTAAAATTGCAACGACCATGAATTAATACATAACTTTCACAAATCTCATCCTTAGTCAATAATAATACCATAGCTTCCAAGGATATGCAGCAACTGAACAGCCTTCCTTCAAACACATAGACTCTAGATCTTGATTGTATATCCATGTCAGATAAGTTGGGTGTTATACGACCCACAATGAGCACATTTATGGTACAGCCAATGGGATGGTGCACTTGCTTTTATCTCACAATCAATGCATAAAATGTCCTGAAAAGAACCATATTTCAAAATCATCTCAACAATATATATGCATTTACATAACATTATTGCAAAGTTTGTATGTATTAATAATGTTTATAACCTTTGTCTCCTCAGGAACTTCATCTTCAGCTAGCATTGAATCCAACATCCCAAAGTACACCTGTGAGGTGATGAAAATACTCGCAAATTTCATCTTCTATGAATTTAAATAGATATGGAAAATGTAAGTACTAACAAACTCACCTGCATATCCCGTAATGACTTGTTGCATACCGGGCAAGTATAGTAGCAACAAGTGTATGCCTGACGGAAACATCATCAAAGAGTCAATACATACGATCAAAGAAAACCATAAAAAAAACGATATGATATACCTGAAAACACGGGAATGCATTACATGACCACACGGAAGGCCCTTGAGACGAGCGATGGACGTGAACATGTACCCTGGCACACCGGGCAATTACTTTCAAGACAATTGTTAACGCATGTGTGCGCTGCAGGTGGCACTGACATACATGCATTGCAAGTCATGCAATGGAAATAGTCAATCCCCAGACCTTTTCCCACTCTACACATGTCACAATGAGGGCAGTGATAGATTTCCCTGATCACACATTTCTCAAAATCTATCAACCATATAACAAGCATTTAGTAAGTAAATCACCTCTCATCATCAAAAAATTTGCAGATAGGGCAGTAGTATCTGGCCATGGATAGATTGTTACATGAAACGGTTGAGCATGTTGGGCCAACTGGTTGAACTATCAAGCATTTCATGCACATCATCATGGTTATGGCCATTCCTGCAAATAAATAAAGTATGTTGTAATATTGTAAAATGTTATAGTTTTATGTTCATAGAGAGAAAATATCCCACCTATCCATTATGTGATCAGTTCTTCATTATGGCAATGCCTGCAAGTGTAAAGTTTGTTGCAACATGAAGCAACAAGCTTGCAGTTCCTCTTGGAGTGTTCACATCCAAACTCTGATTTGTCAGAGTAAGATGGATAAACACCTTGATTATCATCTAGCCGCTGACAAAACAAAAAACAAGACTCTAACTCACAATCCACAAATTAATTAGTACAAAAAGGAAAAGAAAAAAAAAACTATAAAACTGATATCAACCTCACCATCTTGTTGTGTATTATGATGGTGATTGTTCAGATGGTGATGGAGGACGATCGAAGCAAAGCGGTGGTGACCGGAATACTTGGATCCAATTTATAGATGGGAAGAGGCATTAAACATCCCTCACCCATTCTAGTCTCCTCATGCCGACTTTTGAACCTTTTACTACTATTATTCTGACTTTAATAATTAAACAAAACATTAACAAAAGTTGCTCTGGGACTAGAATCATCATTCGTATGTTTGTTTATCATCATACGACGTGGTCGTTACTGATCGTAATGCAATACGTGTTAGATAGTTGGGCCACGAGGATATGCATGTTAGTGTCTTGTAGTGCTAACGCTATAGTCAATTTCCTAGTCTACGATCTGGATTTGCTCGTGTCGTAATATTTAATTACACTATTTATTGTTGCTTCACACACGAAAAAGCTTGTCGTTGTTAAGTTTTAAGTTCGTAATATACTAATTCAGAAAGTAGGTCATGTTTAGTTTTAAGTTCGTAATATATATTAATTTAGAAAGTAGGTTATGTTTGACTTTTCTAAGTTGAGGAAGATTGATCATCAAACATATATAAAATTAAATGACCATTCTGGAAACAAAAGATACCGTCAAAAATCTAAACCATTATATATATGTCTTTTTTTTTCATTAAGATTATGTAAAATCACAGTCAGGATCAGTAACGACCACGAGAACAACAACGATGATGAAAACGACAACAACAATAGCGACCACAACCACGAGTCACGACGAAGACAACAAGAACAATTACAACATCCACACGGTCATGGCGACGGCGACAACAACGATGGTGGCGGCAACAGCAGCAACAAGTTTTATAAAACTAAAGGAATTTTCTAAAAGTAGTTTTTCAAAAGTGTTTATAAAACTTGCTAATTTTTATAGAGGATGATATATTCAGTAACACACGTCATTACATATGAGCCCACAAGGAGGGTGCTCTAGAAAGCAACTCGTGCTTAATTTAGTTTGAATATGATTTTTTATAAAAGAAGAATGTAGTTTATTTTTCATTCGATGATTTTGATTAAATGAAAAACCAAGAGTCTTTCTCTATAAAAAGATTAAAGAGAATAATTCCCTTTTCTGCACCTTCATCAAATTAGTTGTTGCAATTTACTTGTAAACTCATTTTAAAAATTAAAGAACTCCCTTTTTCCAAAAGTTGGGTTTCAAATGCATAATATTAAGTAGCTCAAGCCCAATTTCGTTTTTAGGCCCAATCTTTGTTAAGAAGAAAATTAGTATTTGATTAACTTAATCAAGAACTTCAGCGAACCAATGCCAATAAGGCCTTTGGGTATACATTAACCCATCTTAACTCCACTTAAGTGTCATATTAACCGTTCTTCCCCATTTCTCTCTGCCTCACTTCAAGGAAATGATTTAATCCCGTTAACTATTTCGAACCTTATTTTTAGTGGTTTTTGGTTTAAAAAGAAAAGTTTAATGAATTCAATCTCTTAATATCCGGTTAACATATAACCCCTTTAATGTCCCTTAACACAAGGATGGAACGGTGTACAATATTAGTTAACATGTCATGTCATTGTAAACATCACAAATATTAGAGTACACCCCATGACTTAACTACATACTGGCTTTTGTTCGGTTTTTAAAATCCCATAAGGTGGTTTTAGTTTGGTCTGAACCAAAACCAGCACGTGCATACCCGTAAACGTTGCTAAGTTTACATGTGTGTAAATGTTATTTTGCGTTATTTGTATAAGACATAAAAATAACCGGTAAACTTTTGAACAACGGCTCAAGTGATGCAAGGATGAGAAAAAATAAAGTAAGACAAAGAAAAATGGTAACAAAAATGTCACGTAAAGGAATTAAAAAGGAAAATTGGGGAGTTAACACATTTAGCATTAATAGTAGAGTTGCTTTTGAATGAATTGAGAGAGGCTTTAGCTACAACTAACCTTCTTCATCTTGGGTCCACGTTTCATGCTGTTCATCATCAACCTTCACCATTCAATCACGACCCTTGAGTAGTTAAACATCTTGTGATCATAACCATAACCATAACCATAACCGGAAGTAGGGTTTTGTCTATCATTTGCAATAATTTTGATATGTTGACACTTTGTCTATATATTTGACTAAAGTTGGTCATTTGCATATGAATGTGATGAAACTATTCTTCGTGCTTAACTTTTTTTTTAATTGAAGGAGGGATCGGCGTGGGTTACATGATCGTGTGATTTCTACCCTAGTTAATTTAGTCAATGAAAATGATATGTGTGGTTTTGCATGAGCGTGTTTATGGTTGGTTAATCTAGAATCAAGATATGCTCTGTCCATATAGTTGACAAGATGTTGTCATGTACAAGTTAGTAACAAAATCTGAACCATATAGCTATTGTATTTTACCCATATACTTACATATTCAATCTTTGTTAATTTTGGGCCTTACGGTCACGTTTAATATTCAACTCAATCCAAAACAATTTTTACATTTTATTGTTGTATATGGAATGTTCAAGCCACAATTAATGTAAAGTCGCTAATATGATATGATTCAAAGAGCTACGGTTTGAGGAAAGAACTAATGAAAAAAATTTATCGAGTAAATATTATACTTCACAAAATGCACGATATTTAACGATAATGCGGTTCAAAGGTTCGTGAAACGTTTATGGAATTAATCATTTGCAAAATGATTAGTTATATATTTAGTTGCTTATTTAATTAAATAATAGTTAAATAAAGGTGGAATAATATTATTTATTAGGTAAGTAATATATATATGTATTTAATTTATTAGCTAAGTAAAATATGTAGGTGATAAATGCATATTATTTATTAGATAAATAATATTTATGAGATAAATATAAAGTGAAGTATTTGTGTTTGGATACAGTTACAAGATGGTAGTATTTGAGTGCAAATGCAATTGGTACGTGCACTATAAATACAAAGGTTATTGAGTCTTAGATATTACAGCAAGAATACAAGTTTGTGAGACAAGATAACCACATCATCACAAGCACCATCAACCACCACATCTCGCAGAAAGCCCGTCGCCGCCTAGCCCCGCTACGCGCCGGTTGCCACTGCCCTGCCCCGCCACTGCTTCTGTCGGTTTTCAATAAAACCGAAAACCGGTTTCAGGTCAGTTCTCATTTTAACGCTTTCGTGAATATCTCAGTTTTTGCTAGTACGAGTATTTGGTTTTTCGTCAAAGTTAGTCTCTCGAAAACGCCCTATGGTTATATAATAGTTATTATGAATTGCAGTTGGTTCACTAGACAAGTTTGTCGATTTTATTCGTACACACTTCCGCCTTGTAATTTTTATAAAAAAGGGTACACGAATGATTCCCAACATTTATAATCTACATGAGTTAAGTGTCAAACGTGTACTCTTTATGGATTAGACACTCGCTTACCCTACTTAGTATTGAGGTAGTAAGGATCACTTATAGTCTTTTTTATTTTTGTTTGGAACTCGACACTAATGATATAGAATGCGATGATTAGGTTTTAGGAGGCTGGTTGTTACTTCACTTCTAGATAGATAGTTAAAGAGAAAAAAAGAGGGTGGAAGGCTCCTTTTCCTGACGATTTGAGATAGGATGGGGAAGGTCTCTCGTGTAGGGATGAGTTCGGGTACTGATATCGAAAGTACCGATTCTAAAAGTTGTCAAAATTGGGTACCGGTATCAGTGCTGAAAGTGCTTGGTACGATATCTGAAGGTAAAATTTGGTAAAATGCTGGTACCATATTGAACCGAAAGTACGGATCCCAAAAATGGCAAAAGGTGGGGAGCAAGTTGGTACAAAAAATGATTTTATACGGTAAATTCGGTACCGTTACCGGGTCGATCTTGAGATTTTGTACTGACTCTCATGTTTCCATCAAGTCTTGAAATAAGACAAACTAAGAGATGGACTTTTAGTGGTTTAAACTTTAAAATGATGAACTATATGTTAAACGGAATTAGCTAATTGAGCTTAGTTAATAAGATGGTCAAAACCAGATTGTGAAAATCTGGATAAAATTTTATCTCGATTGAAGGTCCATAAAACTAGATCATGTAAACCCGGATTGGATTATCCAAAACCTAATTTTTTTTAAAAATATGGATTTTGAATTTCTTTAAAAAATAAAAATATAAATTAAACTAAAAAATATAATTTTTTTAATAAAATTATTGTTGATATAACATACATTCATTATAAACACAGGAAAATTAATAAGTAAATAAAATAAATTCACCAAAGCATTTTCGATTTGTCCTAGTAATATAACATGATTAAAAAAATATATCAAATAAATAATACATATATAAGATAAACTCAATAAAATTCATGTAAATATGAGAAATTGGATTTTTAAATCCGGATTGTATCTAATATGAGAAGATCCGGAAAAAAATCTGGTGAGTTGAAAATTTTAAAATTCGGATTGAATCCGACGAATCCTACTGGATTGTACCCAATTTCAAAAAATTATAATTTCTCTGTCGAATCGGTTTTGAATTATTTTTCGAAACGCCATCACTACATCAAGATCTAAGGAGGACACAAATCCATACTTTACCTCCATGCATTTAGATTTATTCTTTTTAATTTTGTAGCAACGTAAACATGCACTTGTGTTTATGTGTTTATTGTTTTTTCCACTTTTCATCTTGGTTAATAAGTCTTTAGGCGCTTACAGATCAATTGAATGGGGAGTTGCAAGTATTCGGCCTAGGTGTAGAATACTCAAACATGCTAAATTATATGAAAAAATTAAACATACAATTACACATATACCTTTTCACTGTAGCTAAGCAATTGTCAAATTATATATATATATGTATATATATAATAATTTGTTTTTGGAAAATTATATATGTGTCAAATATTATAAGTTTACTAATATTTATAAGAGTTAAATACCATTTTAGTCAATGTGGTTTAGGCCAATTTCCTAATTTAGTTCAAAGTTTTCATTTTTCACATGTGGGTCCAAAAAGGTTTCACCGTTGCCATTTTAGTCCACTGGGTTAAGTGCATCCATTTTTATATTAACGAGAAGGGCAATTTGGTGCCCTTCTCGTTAACAGAAAAAATGGATGAAATTAATCCAGTGGACTAAATGGCAACGGTGAAACCTTTTTGGACCCACAGGCGAAAAATAAAACCTTTAGATTAAACTGACAAAATGACCCAAATCATAGGGACTAAAATATCATTTAACTCTATTCATAATAAAATAGGTGAAAATCAATATAAAGAAAAAATACATGTTCGAATACTAAAATATGTCAAACTGATGTTCATTTCTTGAAAAATAATATTTATTCTTTAATATGTTAGAAACATGAATTATGTTTTATTTTTTTTTAAGTCAAACTTGGCCAAAGTTGACCAACTGGATCTTTTTCTCGACAAGCTTGATTGTGTTTGATCCTATACTTTTCATTTTTGAGTTAACATGCCCAACGTACATTGTGTGATTCAACATTTTGACGCATATTTTTTCCTGTTTAACGGCCCATCGCGATGTACGAGTTCAAGATCGACTTAGTTATTGTTTTCTATGTTTTATGTTTCGAGTGCGTGGTTCAACGTTTACTTTTCATTTGGTTTCATTTTTATTTTATTTTTTTTGTTTACGAGTTTTTGGATGTTGGTGATCGTTGATAGTGGTGTGACATTGCAGCTTACCTTGTAGTGATTGTTCGAAGAGTACTCGGCATTCGAGACCTTGGTTTATAACATTGCATTATATATGACGTGAGTAGCAAGATCTTTAGTGTTTGGTTGTGGTAGACTAGTTTTGGGTGAAGGAACGACTACTTGATTTTAAATTGGTGTTGAATCCGTAGTTAAATGAAAACCATGTAATACAGATACACATATTTTTAAAACCAAGATACTAGAGGGTGCGACTAAGGGCAACCGCAAAAAGATCAATTGTGAATTGACACAAAATTTAATATTTTTAGCCGCAACTAAAGAGACACGGGATGACAATCGAACCCGGAACCCGACACGTTTGAGACGTGTTTGGGGTCGGATAATCGGGTCTGGGACGGGGTTCAGGAATAGTTTTTATTTTTTCGTAGATTTGGGACGGGTTTGGGATTTGGTGATATATCCACTTACCCGACCCAATTACCCGATAAAGTGTACACGTTTACCTAATTTTATACCCGATATAATTTCTTTTATGTTTTTAAATATGTATATATATATACATCCATTTTTTATACATATATGTATTTTATTTCATGTACATCATTATTGTTTGATATATTTTTTGGGTCAGGTATATCCAACGGGTAATATTTTTTACTTTACGGGTTTACCCGAAACCCGTGGGTATACTCGATACCCAATGGATATTTACCGGCTTGAAACCCGATGGGTTTTGGGATGGGTTTGAGACAAACTTGTCTAACCGGATGTGGGTTTGAGATTGCCTAAACCCGTTCCAAACCCGATCCATTGTCATCCCTATAATCAAATCCCTCTAGACTAGTGCTGCTCACGCGTACAAGCTGGGTAAAACATTTGACTTATTTGGAGTGCTCGCGAGTGAAGACTATTAGAATTTTTTTCACCTTTTGGCGGACTAATGTTTCTCATGTACTACACCTATTATGTTTGTGCGTATATTTTGTTTCAAGGGTCTCTTCGTGTGTAGCATGCTAAGTGTCATCTTGTAGGTTAACTGTCGTCGGTGCGCTAGAGGTTTGCTTCCTGCGCTTGTTGCCGACTAAGTTCGTTGTACCATATGAAAAAAAAAAGTAAAAACTAGGTGGCGTTTCGATGGTACTTCATACATTGGTGACGAAATAAAATAATCCCAAGATACCAAAAAGGAAACTGAGTTTCGTCACATGTGAGATAATATGTATGAAATACCTTGCGGACAAAGTAAGAGTCTCAGCCTCAGGTCTTGTTTGACCTATTCTTTTGTTTCATCATCCAACGCACATGAGATTATAAAAGTAAAAAAGAAAATTAAAAATGTTTTTATATATGAATAAAATAAGATTTACGGAAAAGTCGCAAGAAAATACAACATACCATGCAACGCTAATAGTATATACCGGCCATATGCTTATCAGTGGGGTTTTTTTAAAATCATATGCTTATCAGTTAGTTTTTTTAATATCGTATCAAATGGTATAGAAAGGTAACCATATTTCAAAATACATGTGGTGAGGATTTGAAAATTGTTTGTAGTTAGAAGTTAAAAATTGAATTTGAATTAGAGTAAAAACAGTTATGGGTTGTTTAACAAATTCTGAATAGTTAAGGAACTTGTTGCACAAGTCAGTTTATGTTTTAACACTTTTATATTATCAGTTTACCACATATATGACGTATAGAAGGAACTTGTTGCACAGGTCAATTTATGTTTCTAATACTTTTATATTATCAGTTTACCACATTTAAAATAATTACAAAAATATGGATTATTATTAAAAATGTTAATGATGATTATTATTATTATGCTTAGACCATCGTAATGGTTAATGCCCTTAGGGGACATTTTTCGCTACATCAACATCATAACGCCCTTTACAAATTGTGTAATTGTTAACGTCTTTTAATGGCTTTTCAATCATTATTTTTCGTTTTGTTTAGTCTTCACTGAGCATTATACTAGAATTGTCTCTCCATCTTCATGCTCTTATAATGCACAGAAAGACAGTGTTAGGAGCGCTATCTAGCTCTTTCACACCATATAATACGTCATTTCACTATAAAAGCGATTTGTTATATAAGTTTAATATGAAATCAAGTATGAAACAAACTAATTAGATTCTCCGCCTTTGGAAACAGATAAATCAATTAAAATAATTAAATACGTTGGTTCTAGTATTTAGAGGAAAACAACAAAGAACAAAGCAAGAGTTAAAACCGCTTTTGCCGTTCGGTATGTGATGGTCCTTAAACCCCATGTTGATACATTATTCACATATGGTCCAAAACTTATATTTATTTAAAGATATCTTGTTTGGAAAATAATGTTTTGAATGACGTGACATGTTGGATATTAGTAGCTATGGCATAACTTTAACAAAAACAAAATTACTAATCCTCAACATAACAATATAATAACCATCATGTAATCTCGAACGTGTTGATGTGAAGCTTAATGCTTCAGACTTGCTGATTTAGGGTTATAATGCATGATTCTAAGGTGAAATGCACCAGATTAGTATCGTTTACATCAATAGTAAGCTAATCTTATTGCTAATTTTATACTATTGTTTATTGCGAGACTTGGGAGCTATTTAACAACATTGTGCTGAGTTATTAAGATGTCTTGACTAATTAAAAGCGCATGTTTCTGAAATTTACCCATTGAGACACTCCATAAACCATAAACAAGTCTTCTAAGTGAACTAAATGTAGGAATCCGTTCGCATAATAAATAAAACTTTATTTAACTGAATACAATATAGAAATAAATAAAGCTGTAAATTACAATACTTTTACAACTGAAATAATCGAAATACAGAACAAAATTCAAATAGAAAAGTAAGTTCTTGGCTGAGCATCGTGTTAGACACGGGTCCCTTAAAACAAATTTCGAGTCTCCCAGGAGAACTCGTTTGTTTCCAGGATACAACAGCCCAAGCAGTTGCACTGCCGGAGATGACGACAACCCGAAGGTGTACCTTGCTGCAAGAAAGGAGATGAAAATTGAATTTTCTGTAGAGAATTCGTTGGTGTTTTCGGTGTGTCTTCTGGTGTTGAGGTGATGCTGTATTTATACTGCATCTGGGTTGAAACAGTCAAAAAAGGAATTAACTTAACGAATTAAATTACATTAAATGTCTTTAACGCACTTTAATTCGTCAGTTACATCCTGGTCAAGACCCTTGACTCGTCTGTTTCAACTGCTGAAGTGTAACTGATCTGTCATCAACTCTGGAAGCAGCAGGTCGCGCGCGTGCCTTTATACACCAGCCTGCTGTGGCGCGCCAGTGTGCCTCACATCCCTACGCGAGCTTACTGGTGCGCAACCCTTGCGCGAGCATCCTTTCTCCACAGTCCTATTGCGCGTGCGTTAGTATGGCTAACATCCTTGCGTGAGCCTACTGGTGCGCAAGCCCTTGCGCGCGCATCCTTGCTCCACAGTCCTATTGCGCGTGCGCAAGTATGGCTCACATCCTTGCGCGAGCCTACTGATGCGCCAGCCCTTGCGCGCGCACGCCACGTCACCAGGGAACCCATCTGGTCACGCCACACAGTCGCGCCATACCGGTTCACTTCGGTGCGCTGCGCGCGCGCACGTCAGGCATCTGTTGCGCAACTTGGACTGCCTGCACCATGCGCCACTATCTGTGTACCTGCGCGCCCCTTGCCATGTTTCCTTCTAGGGTCTGCGCCACCTGGTCCTTGCAGCCATTCCTAAGCCACGCGCGCGCGGTAAAAAATACAAAGGCGGATCTCAAAGCGCCACATTGCGCCCATCGCCCACGCCATGCGCGCGCGCGTGTGTAAGTGCGAGTTAGGGTGCTCCGTACCCTTCGCGAGTACACTTAGTGTCTGCTTCCATGAAACAATAAGGAAGGCGTGTTCCCACTTAAATACCCATTTAAGTTTCATCACTCCTCCTATGTGGGACAAGATGCTACTTTCCCATTTATTTCAGCATTTAATGTTTCAAACACCAAACTTTGAGCATCGATATCTCATTCATCTTAGCTCCATTTTGGACGTGGGTTTTAGGTCGTTGCGAAGCTCTTCCAACATAGAACACAAACCTGGAAATAAATATCTATATAAACCTCAGTTTATAATATTTATTTATCGTCCAAAATTAGGAAATACCCATTTCCTATATTTGTGAAAAATGCTATTTTCACTAAATTTTCAACAATCCCCCACATGAATGGAAATCGATCTTTCCTCTTTCAAGTTTCAACGATACAAATTCAACAGTCAAGTATTGCAAGATAGGTAGGCGTAACCTTTGAACCCTCTTTTGGGAAGCATATTTAGCCTCCTAGGGTCTTGTAGACGCGGTGTCTTTGAACAATCCCCCATTTATGTAGGTGACAATATACATTCACACAATACTCTCCCTAGTTTACAACTCCTCATGGTTGTGTCCGTTCATGGTCATGGAACAGTTTTCTGGTTCTGCGAGAGCTCTAGGATTTGCGCCTCCCCAAAAATCCATTCGAAGCGACCCCACTTCTCTCTAACATAGGTGATTCGTCGGATCATTAAAAGCAACATGGTTAATTTGATTTCCTCAAATCCTTACCCTCAACATGCTTAACCTTACTTCATGTCACTGATTGGAATGGACTAGGAAGTATATAACTCCCTTTATGAATCTTTTGGGGCACCCCCCACAGTGACTCCCTTTGGGTTTATGATTAAGTTTGCCTATTGAACCTAGATCTTGGGATCTCCAATCAACTAGGTTAGGTTTCCCTCATATTCCCTTCATCCATGGGCTTTAGTCCCATTCCTCTTGACGTCGTATAAACTAAATCTTTGCTTAAGCCTTTCGTTAACGGGTCTGCAATATTCTCTTTTGACTTCACATAGTCAACCGAGATAATACCCGTTGAGATTAGTTGACGTACTGTGTTGTGTGTCACACCCCGACCCGCAGCGGATAAGGTGATCGGGGCATGATTGGGTTATCATCAAAGCTCATGACATTTATTATGCGTTTCATATTCTTTAATACAAATTAAATGGAAATTTACAATAAAGGTTACAACTGTTCTAACTAACAATCTAAACTTCTTTGTTCTCTTCTAAGGCATATCCTATGTTTTCCTTGCTTCAACCTGTTCACCTATATCATGTGTAAAATGGTTTTTGGATCAACATAATGTTGGCGAGTGAATCCTATGGAAAACGTTTGAACAAATTTATTTAAATTGATTATGAAATATGTGCACAACCAAACATGAGTAAAAATAGATGTAATCTTAATCAACAATCATAAGATATTAAATGACACACACATGAACAATATTGGAATAATTAGAGGCACGCGATGCTCAACTCGTCTCTCACGAGGAACTGAGGGGCCTAATGAATGAATTGCATAATCATGATAATATGAATGACACAACTACAAATAATATAAACTCAATGATACACACATGAACGAAAATGGAACATTTAGAGGCACGCGATGCTCAACTCGTCCTTCACGAGGAACTGAGGGGCCTAATGATTGAGTTGCATATAATTTGACAAAAAGGAATTTAGTAATCACAATAATATAAACAATCTAAGTTTAAGTCATGATGTGGTATGGCACAAGTTTAAATAAATAAGTTAATTATTTTCATAACACATGACACACCCCAAAACGTGTAATTTAAAAGGGGGAGTTGTAAGATTCACTCATAGTGGGTGCGTTCGGTTGATGATGTTGAATGCACGCGAAGTGGTTTTAACCACGAGTGAGATTTAACCTAGATAAATCGCATTATGGTTTGGTAAGTAAACGGATTTTATTAATCTATTTTAGTAGGATTGTTGGGTGGATTTTTGTGAGTTTGAGGCTATTTTCTAACCTTAAAAATGTTATTTTTAAGTATTTTTAATTGATTTTTAATTAAAATAATTAAATAAAAATAATAAAAAAATTGATTTTTTTCTGACCGTTGACCAGCCCGTTGACCGTTGACCTGACCGTTGACCGGTTCGAATGCGGAACACAAGTGCGCTGAGTGAGGCTCGAACCCGAGACCTCTCGTACGCGTGCACGCAGCTCTACCAACTGAGCTACGTGTCTAACCCGTTATATATCTGATTTTAATTATATATATATATTAATTAGTTTAAACCGAAAATCATTTTATTTTAAAAATAGTTTTTAAGCGAACCGGACGTGCACTCCACAGGTCTCGAACCCGGGACCTGTGGTTTAATCTAACACACAGTCCACCGCTGGACTGTGTGTTTAACATGTTATATAATTTGATTTTTATTATATTTAAATACAATTTAGTTATTTCCTTTTCTGCCTTATTAAAAAGAATAGATAATTGTTCGAGTCGGTGCAGTAGACCGGACTCGAACTCGTGACCTGTGATATAAACAAACACACAGTCCACCGCTGGACTGTGTGTCTAACTTGGTTATTATTCCGGTTATTAATATACTTAACATATAACTGTGGCGACCCGGTTCGGTTTAACAAAAAAATGATTTTTATTAAGGCAGCGTGTGTGAAACGGGATTCGAACTCGAGACCTTTGCGTTTTATGTGCACACATTCCACCGCTGGACTGTGTGTCTAACCCGAGTAATATCCTGATTTATATTATACTTATATGATACAGCGGTGACATCGTCTTCTTCATCCAGTTATAATCAGATATAATGTCTGACTGGTTCGAGTTTTTATTCAAGTTTCATTAACGTTTTACAGTTCATTAAGGTGAGATAAGGGTGAAAAGATAAAGAAAATAAGCGAAGAGGTATACCGACTGGACCCTCTGTTTTCCGGCAGAACTCCGGCGACAGCAATTCCTTCCGGCGACGAGTTCCTTGTAGCAGCGAGTCTCCAGGAAGCTTACAAAGGGTGTGGGTATCTCCGGTATAAGCTCAGAGGCTCAGTGAGCTTCAGAAATGAGGAAATCGGTTTTCCGGCGACGAACAGAAAAGTTCCGGCGAGGGAGTTTTCGCCGAGAAAGAGTGTGGTTTTGAGCGAAAAGGTTTTCAATGGGTTGAGGGTGAATTTATAGGGGAAAATCGAGATGCACTTGGTCTGATTTCCGACTGTATTCATCGATTTAAATTTTCCAGCGGTTATGGTTTGGTCGCGGACTTCAAACATCGGTTATAACCGATGTCTTGTTAATGGTTTACGTTATAACTGAAAATGGTGTTAAAAACTCGCGAGGTTTCCGGGATTCCGACGACTGAACTAATGGGCGCCGATTTTGAATTCGTAACGTCACTTTATCAATTAAATGATTTCAATATTTACCAAACAGAACAAGTGGCGCAGTGGTTTGTGTGTGTGAGATAAGTCGCTGAGTGACTCGGCGAGTGACCCGGGTTCGAAACCCGGCTGGATCATTTCATTTTTATTTTGCGATTTTCAACAGTTTTTCAAAAACTAAATATATATTCCCGTATAATAATTGATTACGTATCGTTTAAAATATTTTGGGCATTTAATTCGCAACGAAATTTTTGACTGACTGTTCGGTTGATAAACGGAGCGGGTTTGGTAAATCCGTTTTTGACGGATGTTACAGTATCCCCTGCTTTTTAGAAATTTCGTCCCGAAATTTAAATAATGATATATTTTGACTAAAAAGGATGGTGATGTTTTGTTTGACAGTTGTATGCTCGGAAAAATGAGGGTTTAAGTTTTTGTTCGAGGCGGTAACGTTCCTTTTAAGGGTTAAGTACCCTATTCAGGAATCGCTTTTTGTTGCCTACTGTATAAGTATTGATAAGCATAAATGATTTGCTAAAAATGATATCATGCATAAGAATTTAGATACGTTTGGGAAAGTATGGTTATATCCTAAGGCAAAACTTCTAACACTACAACCTATATGGAACATAAATAAAAACACAACAACTGATATTTGAACATAAGTAAACACAACAGCTAATATTCGAACATGAATAAACACATCAGCAAATATTTGAACATGAACAAACACATCAGCAAATATTTGAACATGAATAAACACAACAGCAAATATTTGAATCCACATTCTGATAGCATATATGTTTGAATGATGGAAGTTCCTCTCTCGTTTGTTATGACGGAGAGGTTAGTTTATGTAGAAATGGATCACAATCCAATCTCTTTAAATAACATGATGATATAAATGTAACACAAATTCCAACCAAGGCAATACTAAATCCTACATGGAACTTCTCATAACCGCCTGATAATGCCTCTGATCCTTTGGCAAGAATACTTATATATAGGAAGTACCAGCGGCGTATCCACCATATTCTTGCCAAATTTTCATTAGTTTTATCCACAAGTTATGATTGGTTACCAAGAAACTAATAAATCCTACATAGAACTTCTCATAACCGTCCGATAATGCCTCTGATCCTTTGACAAGAATACTTATATATAAGAAGTACCAGCGGCGTATCCACCATATTCTTATCAAATTTTCATTGGTTTTATCAGTGAATTATGATTAGTCCTATAACTCTACAACCAATACCACAAACATAAAATACTGAAATGAAATATATCTGTGCGATCAAGGCTCAATCGAACGGAGCCGATCGTATTGCATGTACTGAAAATGAAATGGATGTCGCTCAAAGCTCAATCAAACGGAGCCGAACGTATTGAATGTACTGAAATTGAAATTGTGTGCTCAAGGCTCAATCAAACGGAGCCGAGCGTATTGCATGTACTGAAAATGAATAACTTAACCACACAAACAGCCTATGCATGGAACCTCTCATAACCGCCTGATAATGCCTCCGATCATTTGACAAGGATACTTATATATAGGAAGTACCAGCGGCGTATCCACCATATCCTTGTCAAATTTTCATTGACTTTATCCGCAAGTTATGGTTAGTTCGATGCGACTCTACAACAAACACCACAACCACAAGATACTGATAATGAAATTGTCTGTGCGCTCAAGGCTCAATCAAACGGAGCCGAACGTATTGAATGGAATTGTATGTGCGCTCAAGGCTCAATCAAACGGAGCCGAACGTATTGAATGTACTGAAATTGAACAACTTAATCTAAACAACCATCACACAAACAGCCTATGCATGGAACCTCTCATAATCGCCTGATAATGCCTCCGATCATTTGACAAGAATACTTATATATAGGAAGTACCATCGGCGTATCCACCATATCCTTGTCAAATTTTCATTGACTTTATCCGCAAATTATGGTTGGTTCGATGCGACTCTACTACAAACACCACAACCACAAGATACTGATAATGAAATTGTATGTGCGCTCAAGGCTCAATCAAACGGAGCCGAACGTATTGCATGAACTGGAAATGTAAATTGAAATGTGCGCTCAAGGCTCAATCAAACGGAGCCGAGCGTATTGCATGTATTGAAATGTAAAATGAAATGACCGATCAAGGCTCAAACAAATGGAGCCGATCGTGCGGGCACACCCTGATCAACCGCATAATAAAATGGGGATCAAACTCAACCTCGATGGATGGGGAGCTGCGGCCTCGGCAAAAGCATATACTGAAAACAATATATAATATATAATATACCATAATTACTCTAACAGTCTACACATGTGATAAAGAAAAACATAAAACTAAACGATAGGAGTTGAATCTGGATCTTCGGCGAAGAGGACTAGTTGAGTATCTTCATCTGGGCCGTCATTATCTTCGACAGGGTTGGCGTTGATATTGAAGACTCTTCCTCTTGCTGGTGGCATAGTGGTTGGGTTTTTCTTGGTTTACTTGGTTAACTGGGTTTGATTGGGCTTGAGTGTTGATAACATTAACCAATTGGGGGCATGTGTTTCTAAAGTGGGTAGGGTCGCCACAATTGAAACAAGCTCGAGCATATGGGAACATGGGGTATTGGGGTTGTTGATAGGCTTGGGCCATGTTTTGAGTAGGGAAAAGGTTTGGTCTTGAAAGGTGCGACAAACATTGCTCAAATGACCATAGCGTCCACAAGTTGTACATAGCCGGCAAGGTAAGGTAAGGGGATGGTGATAAAAACAGTTGTTGCATCGAGGGTGAGGTCCAAGATATGGTTTCTTATTTGGGTAAGCTGAGTTGGGTGCCACTTGGGTGATTGGGATAGCTCAGATGGGTATAGCGTGTAAAACTGGTTGATTTCGTTGGGTCGCAGCGAAAAGTCGCCCGACTCTTCTTCTCTTAGGATTGGGTTGAGAAGGGGATTCAGTTTGAGTGGGGTCGGAAGTTTCAGTCGGTTCTTTATCCTTCTTCTTCTCCTCCTTGAAGTCTTTGTTTCGGATTCGGTTCTCGGTGAGCTCCGTTGCTAGTTCCATTGCTGCTTCCAAAGTTGCAGGCTTGGCACTTATTACAGGGTCTTGAATCTTTGACGGAAGACCACGAATGTAGTGCTCGATCAAACGGTAGAGGGGAGTAAACATGTTGGGAACCATTTGATGTAATTCGAGGAACCTTTTGTTGTAGGTGATGTGGTCTCCTTCCACTTGCTTCAATGAGTAAAATTCATCTTCTAACTTCTTGATTTCGCTCCTTGGGCAAAATCGTCTGGTCATGATTTCCTTCAATTCATTCCAAGTTAAGGACATAGCATCTTCCACACCTCGTTTGGCCTTCTCTGTGTTCCACCAAGTAAGTGCTACCCCATATAATCGACCGGTAGCATATCGCACTTTGCGATCGTCAGGGCAATCGCAATTTAGAAATGTGTTCTCCATCTCTTCAAACCAATGGAGGAGTGCGGTGACGCCTTCAGTTCCTTTGTATTTCGGAGGGTCGCATGATTTGAAATGCTTGTAGGTGCATTTAGTGGTATTTGGGGGAGAGTTGATAATGTTTTGGTTTGCTTGATGGACAGGATTTGCGGTGAGTGCTTGCTGAACTTGGATTATAATATTGGGTATTACGGCTGCCATTTGTTGAGCGATTAAGGCAGCCATGCGTTCGCGGGCTTTTCTGTCACACCCCGACCCGCAGCGGAAAAGGTGATCGGGGCATAATTGGGTTATCATCAAAGCTCATGACATTTATTATATGTTTCATATTCATTAATACAATTTAATGGAAATAAATGATACACCATATTCTAACTATCTGTCTAAGCTTCTTGGTTCTCTTCTAAGGCATATCCTATGGTTTCCTTTCTTCAACCTGTTCACCTGTATCATGTGTAAAAAGGTTTTGGATCAACATAATGTTGGCGAGTGAATCCTATGGAAAAACATTTGAACAAGTTTATCCAATTGATTATAAATACTGTGCATACCACATATGAGTAAATGTAGATGTAAATTTATTCACACAACACATAATATTGAATATTAAACTCACATACACCAAATGATTGTTTTGAGGCACGCGATGTTCGACTCGTCTCCCACGAGGAACTGATGGGCCTAATGAATGAGTTTTGAGGCACGCGTTGTTCCACGAACTGATGGGCCTAATGAATGAGTTTTGAGGCACGCGTTGTTCTTACGAACTGATGGGCCTTAATGAATGAGTTTTGAGGCACGCGTTGTTCTCGTCTCCCACGAGGAACTGATGGGCCTAATGTATAAGTTTTGAGGCACGCGTTGTTCTCGTCTCCCACGAGGAACTGATGGGCCTAAATAATTTGCATACGACTTTGACAATATGTAACACATCACAACCAAACAATAGTTACATTCTAATTTAGTTCATATAATGGTATGGCACGAATTTGCATAAGAGAATTAATTTAAGCGACACATGATACACCCCAAAACATGAATAAAAAGGGGAGTTTGTAAGAATTCACTCACATTGGGTGCGTTCGGTTGATGAGGTTGAATGCACGCGAAATGGTGTTAACCACGAGTGAAATTAATCCTAGATAAATCGCATAATGGTTTGGTAAGTAAACGGGTTTTATTAATCTATTTTAGTGGGATTGTTGGGTGTATTTTTTTGTGAGTTTGAGGCTATTTTCTAACCTTAAAAATGTTATTCTTAAGTATTTTTAATTGATTTTTAAATAAAATAAAATAAAAATAATAAAAAAAATATATATATATTTTTATTTTTGCTACAGTAACTTTGACCGTTGACTTTGACTATCGTTGACCGGTTCATAGGCATATTGTTGTGCGCCGGGTGAGGCTCGAACCCGAGACCTCCCGTACGCGTGCACGCAGCTCTACCAACTGAGCTACGTGTCTAACCCGTTATATATCCGATTTTAATTACATATATATATTAATTAGAATTAACAGAAATCCTTTATTATTAAAAACGAATTAAATCTCAGAACCGGTGTGCTCCACAGGTCTCGAACCCGGGACCTGTGGGTTAGCGGACACACACTCCACCGCTGGACTGTGTGTCGCACTTGTTTATAAACTCAGTTATCAATATACTTAACATATACTTCAATCAACCCGGTTTAGTTTGCTGAAAAAGAAGAATTTTTATCAAGGCGGCGTGTGAGGGACAATACTCGAACTCGTGACCTTAGCATTAAAAGTGCACACAGTCCACCGCTGGACTGTGTGTCTAACCCGGTAATTATCTTGATTTTAATTATACTTAACCATTACTGAACTTCGTCTTCTTCACCGGTTTTAACCGGAAGTGACGACGGACTGGTTCGAAAAGTTAATTCATGTTCCTTTAGTGTTTTATGATCAATTACAGTCGAGATAAAAGTAAAAAGGAAAGGAATTAGGCGTGAAAGGTACCGACTGATTTTACTCTGTTTTCCGGCAGAACTCCGGCAACAGAAATCTTTTTCCGGCGACAAGTATCTTGCAGCAGAGAGTCTTCCGAAGGCTTGAAAAGGGTGTGGGTGATTTCGGTAAGAGTTTAGGGGGTTCAGTAAACTCAGAGACTAATAATACGGTTTTCCGGCGAAGTATCAAATATTTCCGGCGATTGATTTTTCGCCGGGAAAGGGTGCGATTTGAGTGTGAAAGACTTCTGGCGAGTTGAGGGTGTATTTATAGAGTGGTATTGAGATGAATGGGGTCTGAATTCGGTCTCAATTCGAAGTCAGCCGTTCTCCGGCGGTTACAGCTGATGTCGCGGGTTCAGACGTCGGTTATAACCGTCGTAATAGTTAAGTCTTCGGTTACTTTGAGCGATAACGTAAATAAACGGCGAAGTCGTCGGGATTTCCGACGACTGTTATTTTGGGCGCAATAATTTAACTTCTGAAATTGAATATTTGAATTAATTGTTTTCTGTTATTACCAGAAAATCAAAGTGGCGGAGTGGTTTGTCGGCTGAGTGATAAGTCTTTGGTTGAACCGGATACAGACCCGAGTTCGAAACCCGGCATGGGTAAAACATTTTTATTTTGTTATTTTTGACAGATTTTCAAAAACTAAATACATATTCCCGCATAATAATTGATTACGGATCGTTTAAAATTATTTTGGGCATTTAATTCGCAACAAAAAAATTTGACTGACTGTTCGGTTGATAAACGGAGCGGGTTTGGTAAAATCCGTTTTTGACGGATGTTACAGTATCCCCTGCTTTTAGAAATTTCGTCCCGAAATTTAAACAGGGATATAATTGACTAAAAGAATGATGGTGTTTAGTTTTGACAGTTACATACTTAGAAGAAATAAGGGTTTAAGTTTTTGTTTGAGGCGGGTAACGTTCCTTGTAAAGGTTAAGTATCCTAATACAGGAATCGCTTTTTGTTGCCTACTGTATAAGTATTGTTAAGCAGGGAAGATTCGCTAAAATGATATCATGCATAAGAGTTTAGATATGTTTGGAAAAGTATGGTTATATCTTAAGGCAAAACTTCTAATACTACAATCTACACAAAAACACAACAACTAATAATTGAATCCACATTCTGATAGTATATATGTTTGAATGGTGACAGTCCCACTCTCGTTTGTTATGATGGAGAGGTTAGTCTATGTGGAAATGGATCACAATCCAATTTAAATAGTGAGATGATATAAATGTAACACAATTTCAACCAAGGCAATACTAAATCCTACATGGAACTTCTCATAACCACCTGATAACGCCTCTGATCCTTTGGCAAGAATACTTATATATAGGAAGTACCAGCGGCGTATCCACCATATTCTTGTCAAATTTTCATTGGTTTTATCAGTGAATTATGATTAGTCCTATAACTCTACAACCAATACAACAAACATAAAAATACTGAAATGAAATATATCTGTGCGATCAAGGCTCAATCAAACGGAGCCAATCGTATTGTATGTATTGAGAATGTAATTGTCTGTGTGCTCAAGGCTCAATCAAACGGAGCCGAGCTTATTGCATGTATTGAGAATGGAATTGTCTGTGTGCTCAAGGCTCAATCAAACGGAGCCGAGCTTATTGCATGTATTGAAAATGAATAACTTAATCACAACAAACAGCCTATGCATGGAACCTCTCATAACTGCCTGATAATGCCTCCGATCATTTGACAAGAATACTTATATATAGGAAGTACCAGCGGCGTATCCACCATATTCTTGTCAAATTTTCATTGACTTCATCCGCCAGTTATGATTAGTTCTATGCGACTCTACAACAAACACCACAACCACAAGATACTGATAATGAAAATGTATGTACGTTCAAGGCTCAATCAAACGGAGCCGAACGTATTGCATGAACTGGAAATGTAAATTGATCTGTGTGCTCAAGGCTCAATCAAACGGAGCCGAGCGTATTGAATGTACTGAAATGTAAATTGAACTGTGCGCTCAAGGCTCAATCAAACGGAGCCGAGCGTATTGCATGTATTGAAATGTAAAATGAAATGACCGATCAAGGCTCAACCAAACGGAGCCGATCGTATTGCATGTACTGAAAACAATATATAATATATAATATACAATAATTACTACACATGTGATAAAGAAAAACATAAAACTAAACGATAGGAGTTGAATCTTGATTCTTGGTGAGAGAAGGCTAGTTAAGTGGTTGGTTTGGACCGTTAACATCTTCAACAGGATTGGCATTGATGTTATAAACTCTTCCTCTTGCTGGTGGTGGAGCTGGGTTTGCTTGGTTTGCTTGGTTAACTGGGTTTGCTTGAGCTTGGGCGTTTATGATGTTAACCAAACGAGGACACGTATTTCTAAAATGAGTAGGGTCGCCACAATTGAAACAAGCTCGAACATATGGGTTCATGGGGTATTGAGGTTGTTGATATGTTTGGGTCATGGGTTGAGTAGGGGTTGAGGTTTGGTTTTGAGCGGTGCGGCAAACTTTGCTCAAATGACCGTAGCGTCCACAATTCGCACATAGTCGACAGGTTGAAGTAGATGGATGGTGATAGAAACAGGTGTTGCATTGAGGGTGAGGTCCAATGTAAGATTTCTTATTTGGGTAAGTTGGGTTGGGTGCTACTTGAGCGTTTGGGATAGTTTGAGGAGGTACAACTTGTGAAGCTGGTTGTTTGCGTTGGGTGACGGCGAAGACTTGCCCATCACGCTTTCTCTTAGATGTAGATGGTGTAGAGGATTCGATTCGGGTGGGGTTTGAGGTTTCCGTTGATGCTTTATCCTTCTTCTTCTCCTCTTTGAAATCTTTGTTCCGGATTCGGTTCTCGGTGAGCGCGGTTGCTAGCTCCATTGCTGCTTCCAAAGTTGCAGGCGAGGTGCTTATTACAGGGTCTTGAATCTTTGATGGAAGACCACGAATGTAGTGCTCGATCAAACGGTAGAGGGGAGTGAACAAGTTGGGAACCATTTGATTTAGCTCAAGGAATCTCTTGTTGTATGTGGTGTGGTCGCCTTCCTTTTGTTTCAAAGCATGGAACTCATCCTCCAATTTCTTGATTTCACTTCTTGGGCAAAACCGTCTTGTCATGATTCCCTTCAACTCTTCCCAAGTCAAGGTCATAGTTTCTTCAACACCTCGTTTGGTCTTTTCTGTATTCCACCATGTGAGTGCTGTTCCAAGTAAACGACCGGTAGCATAACGCACTTTGCGATCATCGGGGCAATTGCAATTTAGAAAAGTGTTCTCCATTTCTTCGAACCAATGGAGAAGAGCGGTGACACCTTCAGTACCTTCGTATTTTGGAGGATCGCAGGATTTGAAATGTTTGTAGGTGCATTTAGTGACTGGAAGGTTGACAGTGTTTTAATCCTCTTGTTGGGTTGGGTTAACGGAATTAGCGGTAAGGGCTTGTTGAACTTGAACTACGATGTTGGGTATTACGGTCGCCATTTGCTGAGCGATTTGGGTAGCCATGCGTTCACGGGCTTTTTCTGCTCTCAACATCCTACGGGCGAGGTTAGAAGACATCTACAAGGAATACATGTCAAGAGTATGAGTTGGATGCCTTTGGGGTCGTGGGTCGTGTTTGGGATTGAACGTTCATAAAATAAATATAGAAAAATAAATCTACTACATCCATAGGATGTCTTGGGCTTTGCTCGCTGTTAGGCCCGTCATGCCGCCATACTTTACCTGTGTAATCATGTGGGCCCCATGAATACCGGTTTTTCATATGGTTCGCATGGTTTCTGCCTGGTTGCGTACACAAAAACCGGAGAAAATCGAGAAATATGTATACAACATGTGATATTCGGAATGTGTCCAGGTGTAGACACGGTGACATCTCAAAGTGAGGTTAGTTCGAACGACGTTTGGTGTGGCATGCTTTGGCCTAATAGGTCCGTCGTACTCTCATCGTTAGTCCCCAGGTAGGCAAACTGGTCCGTTATTTTGGATTTATACGAATGCCAACCTAGACAGGACGTTCCGACTACCGGTACTTGTACCCTTCCAGTTACTACATGCCCGTCGCAGAACTTACTTTGATGAGAATTAAAAATTGCACAAAATCTTTGGATATTGAGAGTATGAAAATAAATTGAATACATGAACATCGATATATGTATAATGAATATGTATATATGTATAATGAATATGTATATGAGCATGTATGTTTGACTGAAATGTAAACAAATATGAAACAAATAAATATCACAAGTTTGTATGTAACCACCTAATCAATTTAAAATTTAGGCAGACTATAGTATAGGCTCTAAGGGTCTAATATCCTATCCTATATCCCTATAGTCATGGCTCTGATACCAATCTGTCACACCCCGACCCGCAGCGGAAAAGGTGATCGGGGCATAATTGGGTTATCATCAAAGCTCATGACATTTATTATATGTTTCATAATCATTAATACAATTTAATGGAAATAAATGATACACCATATTCTAACTATCTGTCTAAGCTTCTTGGTTCTCTTCTAAGGCATATCCTATGGTTTCCTTTCTTCAACCTGTTCACCTGTATCATGTGTAAAAAGGTTTTGGATCAACATAATGTTGGCGAGTGAATCCTATGGAAAAACATTTGAACAAGTTTATCCAATTGATTATAAATACTGTGCATACCACATATGAGTAAATGTAGATGTAAATTTATTCACACAACACATAATATTGAATATTAAACTCACATACACCAAATGATTGTTTTGAGGCACGCGATGTTCGACTCGTCTCCCACGAGGAACTGATGGGCCTAATGAATGAGTTTTGAGGCACGCGTTGTTCCACGAACTGATGGGCCTAATGAATGAGTTTTGAGGCACGCGTTGTTCTTACGAACTGATGGGCCTTAATGAATGAGTTTTGAGGCACGCGTTGTTCTCGTCTCCCACGAGGAACTGATGGGCCTAATGTATAAGTTTTGAGGCACGCGTTGTTCTCGTCTCCCACGAGGAACTGATGGGCCTAAATAATTTGCATACGACTTTGACAATATGTAACACATCACAACCAAACAATAGTTACATTCTAATTTAGTTCATATAATGGTATGGCACGAATTTGCATAAGAGAATTAATTTAAGCGACACATGATACACCCCAAAACATGAATAAAAAGGGGAGTTTGTAAGAATTCACTCACATTGGGTGCGTTCGGTTGATGAGGTTGAATGCACGCGAAATGGTGTTAACCACGAGTGAAATTAATCCTAGATAAATCGCATAATGGTTTGGTAAGTAAACGGGTTTTATTAATCTATTTTAGTGGGATTGTTGGGTGTATTTTTTTGTGAGTTTGAGGCTATTTTCTAACCTTAAAAATGTTATTCTTAAGTATTTTTAATTGATTTTTAAATAAAATAAAATAAAAATAATAAAAAAATATATATATATATTTTTATTTTTGCTACAGTAACTTTGACCGTTGACTTTGACTATCGTTGACCGGTTCATAGGCATATTGTTGTGCGCCGGGTGAGGCTCGAACCCGAGACCTCCCGTACGCGTGCACGCAGCTCTACCAACTGAGCTACGTGTCTAACCCGTTATATATCCGATTTTAATTACATATATATATTAATTAGAATTAACAGAAATCCTTTATTATTAAAAACGAATTAAATCTCAGAACCGGTGTGCTCCACAGGTCTCGAACCCGGGACCTGTGGGTTAGCGGACACACACTCCACCGCTGGACTGTGTGTCGCACTTGTTTATAAACTCAGTTATCAATATACTTAACATATACTTCAATCAACCCGGTTTAGTTTGCTGAAAAAGAAGAATTTTTATCAAGGCGGCGTGTGAGGGACAATACTCGAACTCGTGACCTTAGCATTAAAAGTGCACACAGTCCACCGCTGGACTGTGTGTCTAACCGGTAATTATCTTGATTTTAATTATACTTAACCATTACTGAACTTCGTCTTCTTCACCGGTTTTAACCGGAAGTGACGACGGACTGGTTCGAAAAGTTAATTCATGTTCCTTTAGTGTTTTATGATCAATTACAGTCGAGATAAAAGTAAAAAGGAAAGGAATTAGGCGTGAAAGGTACCGACTGATTTTACTCTGTTTTCCGGCAGAACTCCGGCAACAGAAATCTTTTTCCGGCGACAAGTATCTTGCAGCAGAGAGTCTTCCGAAGGCTTGAAAAGGGTGTGGGTGATTTCGGTAAGAGTTTAGGGGGTTCAGTAAACTCAGAGACTAATAATACGGTTTTCCGGCGAAGTATCAAATATTTCCGGCGATTGATTTTTCGCCGGGAAAGGGTGCGATTTGAGTGTGAAAGACTTCTGGCGAGTTGAGGGTGTATTTATAGAGTGGTATTGAGATGAATGGGGTCTGAATTCGGTCTCAATTCGAAGTCAGCCGTTCTCCGGCGGTTACAGCTGATGTCGCGGGTTCAGACGTCGGTTATAACCGTCGTAATAGTTAAGTCTTCGGTTACTTTGAGCGATAACGTAAATAAACGGCGAAGTCGTCGGGATTTCCGACGACTGTTATTTTGGGCGCAATAATTTAACTTCTGAAATTGAATATTTGAATTAATTGTTTTCTGTTATTACCAGAAAATCAAAGTGGCGGAGTGGTTTGTCGGCTGAGTGATAAGTCTTTGGTTGAACCGGATACAGACCCGAGTTCGAAACCCGGCATGGGTAAAACATTTTTATTTTGTTATTTTTGACAGATTTTCAAAAACTAAATACATATTCCCGCATAATAATTGATTACGGATCGTTTAAAATTATTTTGGGCATTTAATTCGCAACAAAAAAATTTGACTGACTGTTCGGTTGATAAACGGAGCGGGTTTGGTAAAATCCGTTTTTGACGGATGTTACATTTTCTTGCTCTCGTCTTCCTACGGGCGAGGTTAGAAGACATCTACAAGGAATACATGACAAGAGTATGAGTTGGATGCTTTTGAGATCATGGGTCGCATTTAAGAACGAACATTCATAAAATAATTATAGATAAATACTACATCCATAGGATGTCTTGGGTTTGCTCGCTGTTAGGCCCTACATGCCGCCATACTTTACCTGTGTAATCATGTGGGCCCCCATGAATACCGGTTTTTCATATGGTTCGCACGGGTTTGCCAGGTTGCGTACACAAAAACCCGGAGAAAATCGAGAAATATGTATACAACGTGTGATATTCGGAATGTGTCCAGGTGTAGACACGGTGACAACTCAAAGTAGGGTTAGTTCGATCGACGTTTGGTGTGGCATGCTTTGGCCTAATAGGTCCTTCGTACTCTCATCGTTGGCCCCCAGGTAGGCAAACTGGTCCGTTATATTGGATTTATACGAATGCCAGCCTAGACAGGACGTTCCGACTACCGGTACTTGTACCCTTCCAGTTACTACATGCCCGTCGCAGAACTTACTTTGATGAGATTTGAAAATTGCACAAAATCTTTGGATAATGAGAGTATGAAAATAAATTGAATACATGAACATCGATATATGTATAATGAATATGTGTATATGTATGATGAATATGTATATAAGCATGTATGTTTGACTGAAATGTAAACAAATATGAAACAAATAAATATCACAAGTTTGTATGTAACCACCTAATCAATTAAAATTTAGGCAGACTATAGCATAGGCTCTAAGGGTCTAATAACCTATCCTATATCCCTATAGTCATGGCTCTGATACCAATCTGTCACACCCCGACCCGCAGCGGATAAGGTGATTGGGGCATGATTTGGTTATCATCAAAGCTCATGACATTTATTATGCGTTTCATATTCTTTAATACAAATTAAATGGAAATTTACAATAAAGGTTACAACTGTTCTAACTAACAATCTAAACTTCTTTGTTCTCTTCTAAGGCATATCCTATGTTTTCCTTGCTTCAACCTGTTCACCTGTATCATGTGTAAAAGGGTTTTTGGATCAACATAATGTTGGCGAGTGAATCCTATGGAAAACATTTGAACAAATTTATTTAAATTGATTATGAAATATGTGCACAACCAAACATGAGTAAAAATAGATGTAATCTTAATCAACAATCATAAGATATTAAATGACACACACATGAACAATATTGAAACAATTAGAGGCACGCGATGCTCAACTCGTCTCTCACGAGGAACTGAGGGGCCTAATGAATGAATTGCATAATCATGATAATATGAATGACACAACTACAAATAATATAAACTCAATGATACACACATGAACGAAAATGGAACATTTAGAGGCACGCGATGCTCAACTCGTCCTTCACGAGGAACTGAGGGGCCTAATGATTGAGTTGCATATAATTTGACAAAAAGGAATTTAGTAATCACAATAATATAAACAATCTAAGTTTAAGTCATGATGTGGTATGGCACAAGTTTAAATAAATAAGTTAATTATTTTCATAACACATGACACACCCCAAAACGTGTAATTTAAAAGGGGGAGTTGTAAGATTCACTCACAGTGGGTGCGTTCGGTTGATGATGTTGAATGCACGCGAAGTGGTTTTAACCACGAGTGAGATTTAACCTAGATAAATCGCATTATGGTTTGGTAAGTAAACGGATTTTATTAATCTATTTTAGTAGGATTGTTGGGTGGATTTTTGTGAGTTTGAGGCTATTTTCTAACCTTAAAAATGTTATTTTTAAGTATTTTTAATTGATTTTTAATTAAAATAATTAAATAAAAATAATAAAAAAATTGATTTTTTTCTGACCGTTGACCAGCCCGTTGACCGTTGACCTGACCGTTGACCGGTTCGAATGCGGAACACAAGTGCGCTGAGTGAGGCTCGAACCCGAGACCTCTCGTACGCGTGCACGCAGCTCTACCAACTGAGCTACGTGTCTAACCCGTTATATATCTGATTTTAATTATATATATATATTAATTAGTTTAAACCGAAAATCATTTTATTTTAAAAATAGTTTTTAAGCGAACCGGACGTGCACTCCACAGGTCTCGAACCCGGGACCTGTGGTTTAATCTAACACACAGTCCACCGCTGGACTGTGTGTTTAACATGTTATATAATTTGATTTTTATTATACTTAAATACAATTTAGTTATTTCCTTTTCTGCCTTATTAAAAAGAATAGATAATTGTTCGAGTCGGTGCAGTAGACCGGACTCGAACTCGTGACCTGTGATATAAACAAACACACAGTCCACCGCTGGACTGTGTGTCTAACTTGGTTATTATTCCGGTTATTAATATACTTAACATATAACTGTGGCGACCCGGTTCGGTTTAACAAAAAAATGATTTTTATTAAGGCAGCGTGTGTGAAACGGGATTCGAACTCGAGACCTTTGCGTTTTATGTGCACACAGTCCACCGCTGGACTGTGTGTCTAACCCGAGTAATATCCTGATTTATATTATACTTATATGATACAGCGGTGACATCGTCTTCTTCATCCAGTTATAATCAGATATAATGTCTGACTGGTTCGAGTTTTTATTCAAGTTTCATTAACGTTTTACAGTTCATTAAGGTGAGATAAGGGTGAAAAGATAAAGAAAATAAGCGAAGAGGTATACCGACTGGACCCTCTGTTTTCCGGTAGAACTCCGGCGACAGCAATTCCTTCCGGCGACGAGTTCCTTGTAGCAGCGAGTCTCCAGGAAGCTTACAAAGGGTGTGGGTATCTCCGGTATAAGCTCAGAGGCTCAGTGAGGTTCAGAAATGAGGAAATCGGTTTTCCGGTGACGAACAGAAAAGTTCCGGCGAGGGAGTTTTCGCCGAGAAAGAGTGTGGTTTTGAGCGAAAAGGTTTTCAATGGGTTGAGGGTGAATTTATAGGGGAAAATCGAGATGCACTTGGTCTGATTTCCGACTGTATTCATCGATTTAAATTTTCCAGCAGTTATGGTTTGGTCGCGGACTTCAAACATCGGTTATAACCGATGTCTTGTTAATGGTTTACGTTATAACTGAAAATGGTGTTAAAAACTCGCGAGGTTTCCGGGATTCCGACGACTGAACTAATGGGCGCCGATTTTGAATTCGTAACGTCACTTTATCAATTAAATGATTTCAATATTTACCAAACAGAACAAGTGGCGCAGTGGTTTGTGTGTGTGAGATAAGTCGCTGAGTGACTCGGTGAGTGACCCGGGTTCGAAACCCGGCTGGATCATTTCATTTTTATTTTGCGATTTTCAACAGTTTTTCAAAAACTAAATATATATTCCCGTATAATAATTGATTACGTATCGTTTAAAAATATTTTGGGCATTTAATTCGCAACGAAATTTTTGACTGACTGTTCGGTTGATAAACGGAGCGGGTTTGGTAAATCCGTTTTTGACGGATGTTACATTGTGCCTACGTCGAATGTTCCTTGATCTGCCATTGTACATAGAGCTTTGTGCTCTCACAAGCGCTGATGTATTGTCACAATGTATGCAAATCGCTGTCAACGGCTTTGGCCATCGTGGAATATCTTCCACAAATTGACGTAGCCACTCCGCATCTTCACCGCTTTTATCTAAAGCGACGAATTCGGATTCCATCGTGGATCTAGCTATAACTGTTTGCTTGGACGACTTCCAAGCTATAGCTGCTCCCGCAAGTGTAAACACATATCCACTTGTCGATCTATGATCCTTTATAGCCGAAATCCAGTTCGCATCAGTGTATACTTCTATCACCGCTGGATGACGGGTATAATATAATCCGTAATCTCTCGTGTATCTTATGTATCTTAGCACCCGTGTGATAGCTTTCCAATGATCATCATTTGGATTACTACTGTATCTACTTAGCCTGCTTACTGCATATGCTAAGTCGGGTCTAGTACATGTCATTAGATACATGAGACTACCAATGATCCTTGAGTACTCTCACTGAGCAACTCCTTCGCCTCTATTTTTCCTTAGACGTTGAGTATTATCAATCGGAGTTCAAGCTATACTCGTATCTTCCGAATTAAATTTCCCAAGGATCTTGTCCACGTAGTGAGTTTGACATAAGATAAGACCATCTTGCGTTCTAGTGATTTTTACACCAAGAATCACATCCGCTAAGCCCATGTCTTTCATGTCAGACCTCGCTTTCAACATGTCTTTAGTTGAGTTGATCATATGATCGTTACTCCCAATGATAAGCATATCATCCACATAAAGACATAAAATCACATAACCTCTTGGTGTGTCTTTATAGTAAACACATTTGTCGCACTCATTTATTTTGAAACCATTGTCAATCATGACATGATCAAACTTTTGGTGCCACTGTTTTGGAGCTTGCTTCAAGCCGTACAAAGACTTGACCAATTTACATACTTTGCCCTCTTTTCCTGGGGCGGAAAAACCCTCGGGTTGTTCCATGTAAATATCTTCTTCTAAATCGCCGTTTAGAAATACGGTTTTTACATCCATTTGGTGAACTTCCAAATTTCTTAAAGCCGCAATTGCAAGAACCAATCTTATAGGGGTTATTCGTGTCACAGGTGAGTAAGTATCAAAGTAATCTAGACCTTGTTTTTTTCTAAACCCTTTTATGACTAGCCTCACCTTGTATTTATCAATACTTCCATCAGCTTTCATCTTCCTTTTGAATATCCAACGATATCCAAGTGGTTTACAACCAGGTGGAAGATCTACTAACTCCCAATTATGATTTTGCAATATAGAATCAATTTCATTCTTAATTGCTTCTTTCCATTGAGGTCCTTCCGCGGAAGAAACCGCTTCGCGATAGGTATTGGGCTCACCCTCAACCATATAGCTCATGAAGTCTGGCCCAAATGATTTTGCAATCCTTGGCCGTTTACTTCGTCTAAGGTCACCTTGGTCGACCTCTGGTCGATCATGTGTTTCATTTAACCACGTAGATGAACTTGGACCTGCTTCATCAACCAATGTTGGTGAGGTTTCATGTGGTTCTCCTAGCACAGGAAGCACATTTTCAAAGTATGAGATGATGTTAGGATTTGCCTCCATGATAGTGTTTACGGGGACATCGGGATTCTTGGACTCATGTACAAGAAAACGATGTGCACTACTTTGATGTGCATATCCTATGAATACACAATCAACAGTTTTGGGTCCTATCCTAAGAGTCTTAGGAGGTGGTACAATCACCTTTGCTAGGCACCCCCACACTTTCAAGTATTTGTACGAAGGCTTCCTTTTTCTCCATAACTCATATGGAGTTTCGTCTATATTTTTAAGTGGTATCTTGTTCAAAAGATAATTCGCTGAGAGAATCACGTCCCCCCACATTTCTCGGTTCACACCCGAACTGATCAACATGGCGTTCATCATTTCTTTTAATGTACGGTTCTTACGTTCCGCAACGCCATTTGATTGTGGAGAATAAGGAGGTGTACACTCATGTACAATGCCACTTTTTGCGCATAAATCCGCAAAAGGTGCGACATATTCACCTCCTCGGTCGCTTCTAACCGCTTTTATCTTCTTTTTAAGTTGATTCTCAACTTCGTTTTTGTACAAGATAAACTTTTCTATTGCTTCATCTTTACTTTTAAGTAAATATACATAGCAATATTTAGTACAATCATCAATAAACGTGATAAAGTACTTATTTCCTCCACGTGTGGGAACCGCTTTTAAATCACACACATCGGTATGAATTAAATCAAGGGGTTCGGTTATTCTTTCAACCGATTTAAACGATGATCTTGTAAGTTTGGATTCTACACATGTTTCACATTTGTAATCGGAATCAATATGGAATGTTGGTATCATGTTTAATTTAATTAAACGTCGTAATGAATAAAAAATTACATGTCCTAATCTACCATGCCAAACATTTGAAGACTCAATCATGTAAGTAGAAGTAGAAATTTCATTCATGTTTTTCTTGGTGTTAACCACCGTTACATTCATTTTGAACATACCATTAAGGGCATAGCTCTTTCCAACATACATTCCACGTCTAGATAAAACAAATTTTTCCGATTCAAACACTAGACGAAAACCAAACTTGTTGAGCATCCAACCCGATACGAGATTCTTCCGTATATTCGGGACATAGAGGACTTTGCTCAATGTGAGCTCCTTGCCAGAAGTCATCTTCAAGATCACCGTGCCTTCACCCTTGATGTAGGCGGTAGCTTTATTTCCCATGTAAAGCTTTTCTTCACCCGTAGCTTCCTTGAATGTTGAGAACAATGACTTGTCTCCACAAACATGGCGGGTTGCACCCGTGTCAACGAACCATCCTGGTGGGTTGGCGCCCACCACGTTGACTTCTTCAATCATAGCTGTTTCCTCGGTTATCATTGCAATTAGAGGCATACCATCCTCATCAACCATATGCGCACGCTCACGCTTCGGTTTCTTGCATTCGTTAGCACGATGCCCGTCTCGTTACAATTGTAACAAGTACCTTGGAAAGGCGCAAACTTCTTTTTCACAGCCCCCTTCTTGGTCCAAGGTTGTTAACTTTTGTTTTACCCTTGTCCTTTTTCATTGGTTTGCCCCTTTTGCGTTTGGAAGATTCCCCAACTTCCACCATGTTTGCTTTAGCCGCAGCTTGCACAATGGTGCCTTTTAGGGCGACCTTGTTGTCCTCTTCGATTCGAAGACGGACCACAAGTTCCTCCACCGTCATTTCCTTTCGCTTATGCTTTAGGTAGTTTTTGAATTCTACCCACGAAGGAGGCAATTTTTTAATTATTGCTGCCACTTGAAATGTCTCGCTAAGAACCATGCCCTCAGCGTGGATGTCATGAAGTATAATCTGCAACTCTTGGACTTAGTTAAAACAGTCTTGTTATCGACCATTTTATAGTCCAAAGAAACGGGCGACAACAAATTTCTTTGTTCCAGCATCCTCCGTTTTGTACTTTTTGTCCAAGAGATCCCATAATTCTTTGGAAGTCTTGACATTAATGCATCCGAAAGGCCATTAAGCACATAGCCTACATATGAAATCCGTATGCTTCCAAGCATCAACCGCGCACTGAGCTTGAGCGTCGGTCTCCCCTTCCGCAGGTTGGGGGCGGTTTCAGTCAAGAACCTCGCAAGTTTCATGGTGGTCAAGTAGAAGAACATCTTCTGTTGCCACCTCTTGAAGTGGAGACCCGAGAACTTCTCAGGTCGTTCAGCATGGTTTGCCACTGTGGTCGCTCCCACAGTGTTGGCAAGGGTTCCAACGACAAGGTTGTTAACATTCGTGTTCACATTGTTGTTGTTCTTTCAGACGACATTCTGAAATAAAAATTAAAGGTTTAGTCCAAATTCTGTTTTAACTAAAAAAAAAAACAGAGGTAAACTCCAATTTTTCTAAATTACCACGAATTTAATGTTTGGCTTCTAAGTCCAACTTTGAAGACCAAAAACATAAAATTCTTATAATTTTTAGTGCACACTAGCTGTTTGGCTTCTAAGTCCAACTTTGAAGACCAAACCAGAAAGTTTTTATAACTTTTGTTACGAACGAATTGAAGTAATCCGAAATGGTTTTCAACCAAAGTCGCTCCTTTGAAGATGAAAACCGGAAAAAAATATGTTTTTAAAAACACAAACTGCCAAAACAGAATGGTTTTGATTCTACACGAACGGTGTTTTTGAAAATTTGTTTTAAGATTGTAGGAATCCGTTTGCATAAAATATATAAAACTTTATTTAACTGAACAATACAGAAATAAATAAAGCTGTAAGTTACAATACTTTTACAACTGAAATAATCGAAATACAAGAACAAAATTCAAACAGAAAAGTAAGTTCTTGGCTGAGGATCGTGTTAGACACGGGTCCCTTAAAACAAATTTCGAGTCTCCCAGGAGAACTCGTTTGTTTTCAGGATACAACAGCCCAAGCAGTTGCACTGCCGGAGATGACGACAACCCGAAGGTGTACCTTGCTGCAAGAAAGGAGAAGAAAATTGAATTTTCTGTAGAGAATTCGTTGGTGTTTTCTGTGTGTCTTCTGGTGTTGAAGTGATGCTGTATTTATACTGCATCTGGGTTGAAACAATCAAAAAAGGAATTAACTTAACAAATTAAATTGCATTAAACGTCTTTAATGCACTTTAATTCGTCAGTTACATTCCTGGTCAAGACCCTTGACTCGTCTGTTTCAACTGCTGAAGTGTAACTGATCTGTCATTAACTCTGGAAGCAGCAGGTCGCGCGCGCGCGCCTCCATACACCAGCCTGCTGGTGCGCGCGCCAGTGTGCCTCACATCCCTGCGCGAGCTTACTGGTGCGCAACCCCTTGCGCGAGCATCCTTGCTCCACAGTCCTATTGCGCGTGCGCAAGTATGGCTCACATCCTTGCGTGAGCCTACTGGTGCGCAAGCCCTTGCGCGGCATACTTGCTCCACAGTCCCATTGCACGTGCGCAAGTATGGCTCAAATCCTTGCGCGAGCCTACTGATGCGCAAGCTTGCGAGCCATCCTTGCGCTTGCGCCAGTCTGGCTCACATCCTTGCGCGAGCCTACTGATGCGCCAGCCCTTGCGCGCACACGCCACGTCACCAGGGAACCCATCTGGTCACGCCACACAGTCGCGCCATACTGGTTCACTTTGGTGCGCACGTCAGGCATCTGTTGCCATCAAAGCGCAACATTGCGCCCATCGCCCACGCCACGCGCGCGCGTGTGTGTGTGCGAGTTAGGGTGCTCCGCACCCTTCGCGGTACACTTAGTGTGTGCTTCCATGAAACAATAAGGAAGGCGTGTTCCCACTTAAATACCCATTTAAGTTTCATACTCCTCCTATGTGGGACAAGATGCTACTTTCCCATTTATTTCAGCATTTAATGTTTCAAACACCAAACGTTGAGCATCGATATCTCATTCATCTTAGCTCCGTTTTGGACGTGGATTTTTAGTTCGTTGCGAAGCTCTTCCAACATAGAACACAAACCCGGAAATAAATATCTATATAAACCTCAGTTTATAATATTTATTTATCGTCCAAAATTAGGAAATACCATTTTTTATATTTGTGAAAAATTTATTTTCACTAAATTTCCAACACTAAAAACTATCTACTTCACCGATTCAAACTTCAAAGGTATACTCTTAGTAGAATCATTACGATACTACCAAATAGCCCTTAATCACTTAACCCTGTGCGAAATATATCATTTTACACACATTTACTGACGGAGCTTAAACGAATACTCAGTGGGGGGTCTGGACACTTAAAATTCAAATCAGTAGGTGCCAGACTCTTGAAAATCCAATATTTTACACTAAAAATATTTTCTGAAAAAATTTCGATAAAATTAACATTACGAGCAAAAAGTCAATAAAGCCCGAGCCTATATAAAGCTATGTCCTTTCACACATTGAATTGATACCGTCAAACCAAACCTTTCAGCATCATATCATTATCGTCTCTCTTTTTATTAAACTTTGTTTTTATTTTATGATGCTATTATAGATATTTATTATTATATCTAGAATTAACCTATGAAAAATAGCGAGTGTAGTTGTGAATGACGTGAAGGTGGGAACACGTGGACACCAAATTCAACAGAAACAAAGTGCAACGAAAGGGTTTACAACACATCGTTAAAAATAATAGAAAAATCTCACATAATAAAACCCAATTGGGCGCCTGCCTGCCTGCAGAATAAACTCCACCTTTAATGGACAACTAGCCGCCACTCCCTTTCTCTCTTCGTCTTTCTTCATACCCATCTCAGGTAATCACCTAATCATCTCTATTTCCAATAAGGCTTTGATCTTTTCATCTGGGTTTCATGATTCACACCCCCATTCTTACTGTTGACTCGTTGGTCAAACCTTCTTGATCTTGATTAGGGTTTGTTGTTAAATGTTTCTTGAATCTTGATGCTTTTATGTGTTGTTCTGATATTTGGTAATGGAGAATAGGGTCTTGATTCATTTCTTGGGTTTGGTTTATTTGAATTCCAACATTTTAGTAATTTTTTTTATTTAACACGTGACTTGTGCGCTGCTGATGATTTTGTATTTTAGATTAAAACTGATGGAATTTGTTATGATTGTTAGGTAGAAAAGATTTTGTGTACATCATTTTACTGGGAATGTATGCAAGTTATGATCTTGGAGTTGAAAACAAGAATTTTGAATTTGTAATATAAAAAACAGGCTAGATTTAATCATCAAAATTAGGTCTTTTTAGGAGTTGAAACATATTAGATTGCATTTCATCACATATTTTTGAAATTGTTATTATGTTGCAGACATGAATCGTGTCGAAATCACCTTCTTGTTAATTGTTATATAGATATGTACAGTGATCTTATCGAACAATACGTTTGATCAAGAATATAGATTGGTCGAAATCACGTTAGCTGATAGTTTCTTTTATGGTAAACCTTTTTACAGACCATGTTGCGGACGAAGCAGCTAGGTGTTCTGTCCCAGTCAGCTAGGTCGTTTTTTCTCAACGGGTCAAGATGTAGTGCAGACGGGAGTTCATGCACTTGTTCAGAAGATGAAACTTGCACTTCTAAGAGACAAATTACAACCACGAATGTAGCCCGAAACACACAAAAGGCATCCACTTTGGTGCCCAGCACTTCCACCGTAGTATTGAATTCCACTAAACCCGAGTCTAAGATAGTTGACCGTTCAACTTCTCACCCAACTTTATTGGTAAAACCAGATTGTGTAAGTTATGCTGATGAAAGGACCAGATGCACCCGTCTGGTCTTACAACCGTTCATTTTGTTAGAGCTGGGATTGCAGCAGTCAACTTTTTAAACGCTGTGGTCAGCTACAAGATTCCGATGACTAAAGGGAGTGCAACGGTTGACTCTGATCAAAACTACGTGGTTGAGAAGGCCCGCTCTTCGAACGTGAAAACCTACAAAAAGGTTGAATATGAGCCACATCTTCAACCAACAACGCCGATTCATCAAATGTAAAAACCTACAAAAAAGTCGAACCACAAGCACCCGCTCCAACACCAAGACTGAATGTCAAAAGCTCCACAAACATCAGTAAAGGAAGAGCTGAAAAATACGTGTCGGGTAAAAGTCAAAATCAGAACACGGTAAAAACCGCGTCGAGAAAGTCAAAAGATTGTGTAAATGACTTCATGGTAGGTCAACGCGCTCCCGAGTTCTGTGCAGCTGAAACGTTGTCGGTAAGGGAATCCCGGGGAATATCAACAAAGCCCGTACCTCAAATGGGTCGGCAATATTCTGGTTCGGTCCATAAGGTGGAGAGTGTTTCTCAGATATTACGGCAACTAAAGTGGGGTCCGGCAGCTGAAGAGGCATTATGGAATCTTAACTGTTTGTTAGATGCATATCAAGCTAATCAAGTGCTAAAACAGCTTCAAGATCCTTCAGTAACTCTTAGCTTTTTTATTGGTTAAAACGGCAACCTGGGTTCAAACACGATGGTCATACTTACACAACAATGGTTGGGATATTGGGCCGGGCCAAGCAGTTTGGGGCTATCAACAAGTTACTCGATCAAATGGTTCAAGATGGGTACCCACCAAATGTGGTTACATATAACCGTCTTATTCATAGCTATGGCCGCGCAAATTTTTTAAACAAATCACTTGAGGTTTTTCATCAAATGCAAAAAGAAGGTATCGAACCGGACCGGGTCACGTACTGCACACTAATCGATATCCATGCAAAAGCGGGTTATTTGGATGTTGCGATGGGTATGTATCAACGAATGCAAGAAGCCGGGCTTTCTCCGGATACTTTTACGTTTAGCGTTATAATTAACTGTCTTGGAAAAGCGGGTCACTTGGATGCGGCCCTGAAACTGTTTTACGAAATGGTTAGTCAGGGTTGTGTCCCGAATTTGGTCACTTATAATATAATGATCGCTTTACAGGCGAAAGCGAGAAATTATCCGATTGCGTTACAGCTTTATCGTGATATGCAAAATGCGGGTTTCGAGCCCGATAAAGTGACTTACAGTATAGTTATGGAGGTGCTTGGTCACTGCGGGTATCTTGAAGAAGCAGAGGCGGTTTTCGAAGAGATGACCCGGGAAAACTGGATCCCGGATGAACCGGTTTACGGGCTTCTTGTTGATTTATGGGGGAAATCGGGAAACGTTGAAAAGGCATGGGCTTGGTATCGGGCCATGCTTAATGCGGGCTTGCTTCCGAATGTGCCGACATGCAATTCTTTATTAAGTGCGTTTCTTCGAGTACATAGGCTTTCAGATGCGTATAATCTGTACAGAGTATGCATAGTTTAGGATTAAACCCGTCTTTACAGACGTATACATTGCTGCTTAGTTGTTGTACAGAGGCCCAAACGTTGTTCAACATGATGTTTTGTTGCGAGCTGATGGGTGTCACGGGCCACCCCGCGCACACTTTCTTACAATCAATGCCATCCGCGGGTCCCGACGGGCAAAACGTGCGTGACCACACGTGTCAATTTTTAGATCTTATGCATAGTGAGGATCGTGAGAGCAAACGCGGGCTGATTGATGCAGTGATCGATTTCTTACATAAGTCGGGCCTCAAGGAGGAAGCGGGATCAGTTTGGGAAGTGGCGGCCCAGAAAAACGTGTACCCGGATGCGGTTCGCCAGAAAAGCTCATCTTATTGGCTTATAAATCTTCATGTAATGTCGGAAGGTACCGCAGTGACTGCGTTATCGAGGACTTTAGTGTGGTTTCGTAGGGAGATGTTGAAATCGGGAATTTGTCCAAGCAGGATCGATATAGTGACAGGGTGGGGCCGGAGGAGTAAGGTTACGGGGAGCTCGTTGGTTAGGCAATCTGTGCATGATCTGCTTAATATTTTCCGGTTTCCGTTTTTCACAGAGAACGGTAACACGGGGTGCTTTGTTGGGTGCGGAGAGCCGCTAAGCCGGTGGTTGGTTGAATCGTATGTCGAACGAATGCATTTGCTGTAGGGTTGATGAGGCTAGTAATAATGACATTTTTGGGTAATAGATGAAGAGTGTCTCCTATTAGGTTTTTTTACCCATGGTGGAACTGATTATCTTGTATTTATGATCAAAAAGCAAAATGATTAAATATTAGTATTATTTCTACGCTTGCTGTACTACCTATATGTTCCTCCTTTTTTTATTCTCTTCTCTGGCTTTCTGTTTTGTTTGTGCTAAAAGATCTCACTTTCATACTCGGAGACTTTCGCTAATTTGTTGATCAGCGAAGGCGATGTGATTCCTCATTCGTGTTTCGGCTGTGTAAATTCAGTTTTGGTTGGAATGATTACGATTTTTGGTATGATGAGTATCGGATGTTTAGTTATGATTAAAACGAGCTATACTTTTTGCTAACAGAGCCGACGAATTAGGACTCCCCGCTAACAAGGGAAAAACATACAACAACAGGAAAGGAAATTATACTTTGGCTCGGTTCAAAACGACACATTGCGCCTATTCGCCCATGTCACGTGCGTGTGTGAGTTAGGGCACCTTTCGCGAATCCACTGGTGTGAGGTGCTAAGGAACAATCAGGAAACGAGGCTTTCATATATAAGTCCTAAGTTTGAGTATTGATATCTCATTCATCTTAGCTTGGATTTGGACGTGATTTGGTTCGTTGTAAACCCCTTACAACATAGATACAAACCCGCAAAACAGTGGTTATGTTCTGAAAGTATATATAAATATATTTATCCAAAGTTTCGGAATAATGCACATTTACACGTGATGAAAATACATACATTTTCATCCATTTTTCTGAACACTAGGGATGCAAATTGAACCCTCCAACTTGCTACTTTTGGTCCGAGTTGAACTAGATTAATCAATGTTCTAGTTTCACTTCCTATTTGAATAATAATAATGATATATAATTAAATTTAGTATGATTTTGTGGATTCGGAAAATTAAAATAATAATTTGAATATATTGCAGGCGTTTTTAGCGGTAGATCGTCGATATTTATAACTAGGAATTATGGTTGCGGTAGATCGTCGATATTTATAACTAGGAATTATGGTTGACGTGGTTATGCTTCCACGACACCCTAACAAGTAACAATAACAATAAAGACAAAAGGTAGTAACGGTGACTATAACCGGATACTGACATCTGGATAAAACGTACACTGATCATGAGCAACGTCATGGATAGACTCGCCATAATTCCAGACATAAACAAATCATAATGCCCGGATAAATCATAGGCGACCAATAACACCTGAATACAATACTTTCAGGCTATAACAAACAAAGTTAAACACATTAGCTATACAAGCCATATAAAAGTATAAACATGTAAAGTCATGACCTGGAACTGATCAAGCAGCACATTTCATGTGACGTCATCATCTATAACATTAAATGCTAGCGCACCGATAACCAAATAAGGCCAACTACGTCAAAGGAAGAACGTGCCTTAGCCTTTGGATTTCCATGAAACGAGAAAAGAACGACGCTACAACCACAACTCATCAAGCACACTAACCGACCAAGTATGCATTCATTACAACGCACGCATTCACTTACTAACCTTACCACCCAACCCATTTTACCATCTAACAATACTTACCACCAGGTCTGGTCACACAGAACCCCTTCCCATACTAACAGTTTCTTGTCTTCTTACCATCCAACATAAACCCTTACACTCTATATGCCACCTTACAGATCCATTGCAGTAGCAACATAAACCATTAAAAGTGAAAGGAGAGGGTGCATTTGGTGAGGTCAAATATAGAAGTCAAATTCACCAATCTTTTTTTTACCTGTCTTGACCATTGACTTTTAATTTGTTCCAGGTTAAAATATGCAATGAGAAGACAGCTGGGAATGTAATGTGTATGAAATGCAATAAGAAAACTTAAAAAATCTGAAATGTTTCGTAGAGGCTAGGTAGAAGTTTACTTCTGTCCAACCGTCAAATGAAGATTTTATAAAAAAAATGCTTTAAGTTGGTTTTATCAGAGTTTCTTAGAGGTCACAATGGTTTTAGTAACAATACGAGAAGCTAAGTATTCATTCAAAGGTCAGTAATACTTTGTCTCACTACATTTATAATTTCGTTAACAACCTTTTTCTTTCGTGCAGGTTATAGCAAGCCGACATAGTACAGGCCGGTCAGGTCGACAGATACAAAGGTTTGCTCCATATACACAGTTCTACGATAAATCTATATAGAGTAATGTGTCAACACTTACGAACGACAACTGATGAAACCAATGTGATTGTGATTGCTTTTGTTATTATAGTAAAAATATCCTTGTGATGCTTCCAAGTTACAACCTCATCAGTCAACAAGGTAAAGAAACAGACAACAATAACCCCACTCACTCCGGATGCATAGATGCTTACGCGAAAAAAGACAACTCGATCAGTCAACAGGTACAAAACACAGCAATATTTACAAATGTAAACCACAAAAACAATACATATATACTTATACACATACTATTGTAACAACAAGGAAGCATCAAACAAGAAACTTAAATTGTAGAGCATACTACAAATCACGCACCTGCACAAGCTTTTTGAACATCAACAAGCCTCAGCACCTACCTTTGGGGAAACATATTTATACACACTTTTTGAAAGACAATCTTAATATGGTGGCAGTTTTGCTTGACTTCCAGTTTGCCACATATGAAACGCCAAAACCTATAAATAACCTACTTAAGCTCCACCAAAAGCACGGGTAATGATTCTAGTATAATTTATTTATTTATTTACATATTGTCATCATCTATATTGGGAACAACACTAGTTCATAAGCACTCAAGTCACAATTGTTTTTGGTCCCAAGGGGACTTATTGTAATTCAAACAAACCAACAATTTATACATAATTATCACACATCTGATCCTTCTTCAATACCATACATTCCAATTTTCCAAGCAACCATTGAAAGCCTTCAAAGACACAGATTTACATGTTAATTAACAGGCCCTTTGAGTCTATATATTATATATTTATTAGTATAATAAACTACAAATTTGAAACTTGTTTGTTTCAATGTAGGACGTGTACATATAATACTCGTAGAAAATCAAATCAAATCGCACTCACAAGTCAGATAAATCGGGTATTGTATGACCCACAACTAGGGCATTTATGGTACAGCCAATGGAAGGGTGCAGTTCCTTTCTTCTCACAATCATTGCATAAAATGTCCTGAAAACAACAGCCATATTTCAAATTCATCTCGACAACATATATGCATTTTACATAGTGTTACACTTATTGCAGTGTCTGTGTGTCTTACCTGTGTCCTGCCCAAATACTCCTCAGGAATTTTCTCTTGAGCTAACATTGTATCCAACATCCCGAAGTATGACTGTGAGATGTCGAAAATTCAACTTTCAGGGATGTATTGTTATAAATATAAATATTTAAACTATGAATTTAACCAGATACATGTAATTGTACGTTACCAACCTGCATATTCCCCAATGACTTGCTGCATATCGGACAGGTATAGCTGGAGCAAGTGTATTCCTGACAAAAGCACCATCCAAATGTCTGTATATCCGATAGAAGAAAAACAAAAGTGAATATACGAATACCTGAAAACATGAGGAATGCATTATATGGCCACACGGAAGAGACTTCACAGGATTCTTCGATGTGAAAATATATTCATGGCATATGGGGCAGTTTTCTTCTAAACACTTCTCCCTGCAGGTATGCTTTGAAAGTGACTTTGCCATGCACGCGTTACATTTCATGCAGTGGAAATAGTCAACCCCCAGACCTTTCCCCACTCTACACAGGTTACAGTATGGGCAGTGATAGATTTGCCTGTTGACACAATTAACAAACAGAATCAATAAGAAGTTGAAACTAAATATATAATTAGCATTTAGTAATTAGTAAATTACCTCTCATCGTCAAACAGTTTGCAGATTGGGCAGTAGTATCGGGCCATGGATAGGTTGTTGCATGAAACGGTTGAGCATGTTGGACCAATGGGTTGAATTATCAAGCACTTCATGCACATCATCATGGTTGTGGCTTTCCTGCAAGTAAACTATGTGAGAATCTTGAAATTTTGGTTTTATGTTCATACAGAGAAAAGACAGCAGTGTGTCTACCTATCCATTACGTGATCGGTTGCGTCATCGTGGCAAAGCCTGCAAGTGTATAGCTTGTTGCAACATGAAGCGACAAGCTTGCAGTTCCGCTTGTAGTGCTGACATCCGAACACTAATTTCTGCAAGTCGCGATAAGATGGATAAACACCTGGAACACCTTGATTGTCATCTAGCGTATCATCATCTGGGTGAGATTTCTTTTGTGTATTGATCCAGCGGCTGACGGAGAATAAAACAAAAACACTTTTAACGTCACAATTCAAAAACGAGTACAAAAGGAAACGAAAGAAAAGTATAGAGCTGATATCAAGTTATCAACCTCATCATCAGGTTCTGTATTATGACCGACTTCTGCTTAGGCTCCAACGTTTGGTCACAGTTCACTCTTCTAATTGTAGCCTCGAGTTCCTCTTGAGTCAATACAAGTACAGAATTTGCAGTTGCGTCGGTTTGACCATCGATAGTTAATATCTCTGTGTTTGACCTATCAAACTCACTGCAGACTTCACAATGATGATCCACTTGGTCTTTGCTTGATTGCATTTCTCTATAATTTGCACTAAAAGTTTCAGAGTGCATGATCATATTGCCTTTTGGTATAACACCATCTGTGTTTAGTTTTACACCTCGAGGCAGATACTTTGAGATTATTTCCCATATGTCAGCAGTTGATTCGGTTGACACTTTTAACTCGTCAACCTTGGGAACGTCATAACCCTTCATACCCTCCCACCATTCACCTAACCATTGATCAAACATCGTGTTCTTGGTGACTTTGCGCCATAACGACATGAGTGCATTTTGTTCTTCAACGGTTAGCGATGCCATAAGCCATGGTATCATTTCTTGTAAAGTTTCCGCTCGTGTTCGACCAAGCATGCATCCTATGACCTTTTCTTGTTCCTTCAGAGACAAATGTTCTCTAAACAAAGGCCACAGTTCGACTTCTTCATGGCTTACATGGTCAGATAACATTTTACTCATGCATTTACACATGCCATGAAGCTTTACACATAGCTGACGATACACATCCATTCTTCCATTCAGCGTCTCGACATACAGTTTAGAAATCTGACTGAGAACATACGAAATTCTATTGAAGTATTCAATATCCATTTTATGATCAATGGAGAATGAATGGCTACTGTTTTGGATGATTTCCTTTGCTTCTAAAGCCGGAAACGCGATTTCATCTTCTGCGTCACTGTGTGTTTTGTGTAAAATGCGTAAAAGATGGAAACGTTGGTAAAATTCTGTGAACAAAGCATGGTTTCCTGCCAGGTTGGCAGAAAGCGAAACAAGGTGTTCTATATCCTTCATGAGAGCTTTATGGAAGAAAAATATGTGATCCACTGGTTTCGACTCTAGATAACGCGATGAACTTTCGGTATTATTCTCAGTAGAAAATGTCGATAAATGATTCACTATTTTCTGTTTCTGAGGAAAAAATACATGAAAACTGATCCCGCTGGAATACAAAGTGTTGGATCTGTTTCTGAGGTGTGTGTCCGATTGCAGGTATGTAAACGAAGAAGTGTTGTTGATTTGTTCGGAAAGAAACGAACATCGGTTCTCAAACGCTGCATGCAACTCTTCTCTGAATTTTTCAACAGATGTTTTACCAGAGTAACCAATGCGAACCCATTCGTACAAAATGGAAGATAACGATTTATTGACCAAAAGGCCTCCTTTCTTTATGCTATGCATAATGGATTTTGATTCATCCTCTGTTAAATGACTTGAGAACCAAGTAATCGTGCACTTTAGCAACCCGAGTGGCATCATCTCAAGACCAGTGTATAACAGCCACAGCTGCATTTCACGGCTGCAGTTTATAACTATAAACGGGAAAACCTACGATTACAAAACCATGCATTAGTACCATGTGAAATGTTTCAACACAATTTTGTCAAAATGTGTAAGGCTGCAAACGAACCGAATGAACACGAAAAACATGACCTTGCCCGTGTTCGTTTGTTAAGGATTGGTCTTGTTCGTGATTGTTTGTTAAGGATATATATGCGTTCACGAACTGTTAATGAACACTTACCGAACTAGATTTTATGTTCGTGTTCGTTCATTAAGGAAATGAACGTGTTTATGTTTGTTTGTGTTCGTTTGTTAATTTTAGGTAACAAATGCAAACAAACCTTGATGAACACAAACGAACGTTGATGAACACAAACTAATGTTCATGACACAAATGAAAACCAACAAAAACAAACAAGCGTTCATGAGCATAATATATAATACACTGATACTTATTAACTATTTTATTTATTGGAATTTTGAAGTATTTAAATTACATATAAAAATTATAAAAACTAATGAACTGTCGAACACAACCGAACCACGTTACCAAACGTTCACGAATATAAACGAACAAACGTGGCCTCTGTTTATGTTCGTTCATATAACTAAACTAACAAAATTTCTTGTCTGTGATCGTTTATTTATTAAACGAACAAACACAAACAAACTTCCCGCCGAATGGTTCACGAATTGTTCGTTGAACGTTTGGTTCGTTTCCTAAAAAATCTATGAACAAGAGTGTTACCTCGGTTTCTACAAATTTCAGGTATTTTCGGATCCCTGTGACGCATACTTTCAGTTTGTCACATAGATTCTCAACAAAGTTCATTGGCATATCGTTTTCGCTCTTACTGTACAGCAACAACTGTAAAGCTTCAATTTGACTGTCATCTAAGAACCGTTGATACGAAGGCGCTGGACAATCTTCAGTCAGTTCAATACACATTGAGTAGAAGAGCTTATCCAACGAATTGCTGAAAGTTCAGAATATTCGTTAAGAAAGTTAAACAAATGGAAAGACATGTGAAGTATCTATGATCTATGCTATTAGTATTATTATTACCAGTAAAATATGATGACATCAGCTAAAAACTTTAGCTGAACAACTGCATGAGCTAGGCCGGAAAGATCACTTGACGCTCGAATCAAATATAGATCTTCTGCGGCTTCTAGAAGGCCCTTATGGTATGCACCGTGCCATATATGAGCATGGTCCAATGGATTGTGTTGAGCAGTAGTATGGACAGGATATGCATGATCTGGCTCCATTGCTTCTCCGGAATGACCCTCGGACGTATAGACTTCTAGAATTTTCCAGAAGTTAGCACGCTCATTGAGGAATAGAGATCCTTTTCCATTTTTGTTAAACTCCACAGTGCTAGTTTGCTCTGTTGCTTGAATACAGGATATAACAACCTACAAGATGGATCAGATATCAGGATAAAAAAAATTCACAATTAGCTTGAATTCAGAGATTGGGTTATACCTCTTGCAGAAGTAAGTCCTCAGGTACAACTTGTTTAATACATTGCAGCACGTTTTCTCTTTCGTCTAATGAGAGAAAGGAGTTCATCCACCGAAAGAAGTCTCCTAACAGCAGCATAGGAACACTACACATGAATTGCCAAACAAAAGCAGCTTGTTCCTTGGTTGAGAATTTCTTAGTCAACAATAGGAACACCTGTTTCAAGGTACATGTAACATTTTAGAGTCCAACCTTTTTATTCATTTTTATCAATATCTTTGAATATGAGTAATCAACTAACTGGATTTCACTTTACCTATTATTATGCTTTCATTCTAGTATGTTTTACAGTACTAAATAAAAGTACAAAAGGATTCTTTAATAACAGATTCTGGTAATAAACTTCACACGCGATGTTCACTTGTGAAGGAAAAAGTTAGCATTTCATTATCCAAATCGACACTTTTTAAGAATTTGTCATAGTCTTCTTTACCAAGATCAAAAGTTTAAAGCTGACAACTTTATATCACTTATGTTTCTGACTTTAACTAAATTGATGTTCTTCTAGTGATGGCATGTAAACCGATAATTGAGGACACTGTGTCAGATCACACTATGTACACTTATCGTAAAATTTTAGAAATGTATCTATCTTTCAGAAAGACACTGCGCGAGGTAGTGATAAAACGGATGAACTATTGAGTTTTCAAGTATTTCAGGAAGCTAACAACTCAGTCTGTAGCAACATATTAAAGAAGGAATCTTGTCACGGCTACTTTAGTCACTATACCTGTCGCTAATAGTTACAACTTATTGACGAAACCTTTCGTCACTAGAATGTGGCTATCGATACATGTTCGAATAATCATCACTATCTTGACACTCCCAAAAGAAAATAAACTTTATCATTTTAAATAGTTATATCAGGCTACCAGCAGCTAAAGAGGTTCTAAAGTACAAAATGTTACTTGAGGAGTTGAGGGCGACAACATCCGTATGGAACTGTGATTTCTCACCGTGATACACTTTTTTGAATATTCTGTCAGAACACTGAATCTTTAATATTGCAGACATAATCTGATCTGATCTGATCAGTTTCATTAATTAATTATTTGATTCTACATTATATTTTATAAAATCTTATTACACACATGGTATTATGTATATCATCATAAAAGCAATGATATCTTATAAGTGAACCTTATTACAACACACAATTTAATAACATCAAACAAACTTTAGTTATGTATTTTAGTTTTTAGTTTTTATTATATTAGTTAATTTTAGAACTTATTTATAACAATGATAAAAAGATAAAAAAAGTTTTTTTTTTCTTATCTTTTAAATCTAGTGAGTCTACCAACCACAAGCTATTGTAGATGGGAATCTTATCCCATGGAAAAGCTAGCAAAATGGATCATGTCCCATGGTATTCAAATTGATTGTTACTTAGTCTTTGGTCACAAGGAGTAACAGATCTATGGGCTTGTAGATGAGTTGGAAATGGTTTTGGACCTTTGGACACAAAAGGTCCATTTTGCTAGACTAACAAAATACAAAACTAATACGGAACTCCCTATTATGCTAGACTATCGTCTGTTGTGGCCACCGTAGCCTTTTATCAGAAGGCTACGATGACCCTTATTATGTTTGGCAACTTAGTTACCTTTTCTCTTTCTTTCTTTTCATTCCGTCATTTCTTTCTCGTATGCATATATGATCCTTCCTCTTTCATGTGCGCATGATTTCTTTTCGTTCCCCTCTCTTCACAACTACATGTATGGATGTTGAGGACGTAATGAGGTAAGAAGTGTCATGAGTGGTGGCTGGTGACGCAAGGGAGAGGGCTGGCAGTGGAACGGGGTGATGATGGTGGGAGAGTGTATGGGATACAAGGAGAGGAGCGATGGCGGTTGATGATAACTTCACATATTAATGATCAAATTCATCACCATCGACTATAAATCCCATATACATGAAGTTTTGTTACATATACTAGAGTAGAACTCTAAACGAACAATCCAACTCAAGTACCCGTAAGTGTACATATAGACCACAAATACCATATATGTAATAAACATTTCTAAAAGGCAGAAGTTCATATGTAGGGAAATTATATACCATAATAGTAATTAAGAATGTGTGGTACCTGCTCCTCTTCTTTGGCCATATGCTTGCAAATGCTGGTCTGCAATGTACCAATAAAGTAAACCAGTTCTTGAAACGGCTTAGAAATACGCGTGTCGTCTTCCTTCTTCAAAACATCCAGATAATGAAAAATGGAGTCCAAAATATCACTACTGCTAGTATGCTCAAGCGTATACGCAGACACCACATTCTTCACGTGCGCATCCAAAGCTCTAAAAATCACCTGAAATTACACAGTCAATTTAACAATTCACTGGACCAGAACTAATCGGTTCTATCACACATTGAATTCTGTTAACAAATAACAATGAAAACGAAAATGAAATTGAAAAGAACGAAACCTCATCTTCGGCGACAGAGTGATACTTGTTAACCAGTTTAAAAAACTCAAACCTGCGGCGGAGCTCTGGAATCAGGTCAGGACCATAGGCCCTGCGGTCCAGAGCCTCCGCCGCGGCACGGTGGAGATCGGCAAGCTCTAGGCGTAGAGCATTATGAAAGTGTATCAACAACAAAATAGGAGATTCATTGAGGCGTGCACCAGGAATAACAGTAAGTACGGAAACCGACATGAGGAGATTACTTCAGGCTGTATATCCGCCTCCAGATGAGAGGCGGAACTGTACTACTATTCGCCGGCCATAAGAAGCTTCCAGAATATAGGAGAATGATAATAAGAGAGACAAAGGGAAGTTGAGGCATGGAAGTTGTGGTGAATATAACGACTCTTGCAGAGTCACAGACATCATCTCTCTGGCATTGGCCGTTCAAAGCTCCGTGCAATTTTTTTTTTTTTTTTTTAGTTTAATGGTTGGAATTATTATATTTTTGTCGTTTTGTGTGTGTGATGATTGGGACGTTATACCAAACGGCCAACGCCTGCTCCCTATTTTTTAACGGCATAAACTTTCCACGTTAGAGACGAAGAGGGGTTAAACATGCTGTCTATCTGTCCCTCTGGGCCTCGCCCACTCTATTCTCCTCACGCGCCTTTTAAGATTGTTGTTACTCCGAGACAAAAGGCACCTCTTGTTTACTATTGGTGGTTTAGACTAGTTTTCACTATATTCGAAGTTATTATTAAATTTTATATTAACTTTCGGTAATCTGATTCAATGGAACAATATCTACTACGGACACACCTGTCTCGCGTTCACATTAGCTAATTAACTATTTTGAAAAATTGACTAACTAGAGAGAATTTGGTTTCAGATAACCGGGTTGTATAAGTTGTAAGCATGACATGAAGCCTGAAGGTTACACGTTCTTTGTATACTGGGAGGTTGGTGGTCTAATAGGAGAAACAAAGCTTTTAGAAGCATCTAGATTAGGGAGCTCGTGAGTTCAAACCCCACAAAGAGTAAAACTGAAATTTGTGTTCTAAAAAAAAAGTTCGTTGTCTTATTGGCGGTGTTGTAAGAATCGTTAGGCGCTAGTTGGTCGGTGGAGCATCGACTAGCAATTAATCAGGATTAATAGAGATTAATCGGATTGGGATTTTTATATGTAATTTTTAACTATATATACACACACACTTTTATATGTCGTTTTATAAAGTAGACATGTTTTAACTCCTTTTTGACCCATTTTTTAAGTAATTGATGGAAATTTATAAGGTTTGGTCAAAATTTGGCCTGATCTAGATAAAATAGGACCGTCATTGACCGCCTAGCGATTAATCGAAGACTAGTCGAGATTTTTACAACCATGCTTATTGGAATAGAATATTGTTATATTATAAGAGGTTGCTACATTGATAGATGATACAAACTCAACTTTCCAAGCCTTGTATATTGACCAATGTTGTTAAAACCGGATTCGACTAGCCAACCTGACTGGAAACCATAGCCATGGCCGTTTTGGTATGCATGGCAGTCACTGGTTGAATTGACTGGTTCTTGACGATTAGCTATTGAATAAGTGACCTGCTTTAATGGTAAGACTGTTTTTGAGTTAAAATATCTACAAAGTTACTTATTATGGATTATAATATCCAAATTTAGGATCTCTTATTTACATACAAGAGTGTTAGAAGTTAATTTATGTTTACGAATATTTATATATTATCATTATCAATATAAATTATTAAACATGTTTGTGCTATTTGTCGTTGTACATGTCGCTTTGGTTGTGTTTTAAGCGTGTGGGTGTTGTACATTATAATATGTGTATATTGTACTTTGTTTGGGTAATTTAGTCGTTTATGTCTTGTGGGGTGCATCATTTGCACCTCGTCGTTCCACTTTGCAACCGCCGTTCCTGTGTTCCTTGGTGCCGGCAACCGACCGGTTTTCGTTGCGTTTCTTATCCGGACTTCGTCTTTACTGCGCCAACGATGGCCCTTTATACCCTTTTCACCCTAACCCAATTAGGGTTTTTACCTGACCATTTGGTCATCTTTAACGATCCTGTGTTTCATTGGGTATTTGGCTTATTTTATGCATGTCTTTAAAAAAAACCTTACCATCCAGGCCCATGTGGTGGTCAATCAAATATGAATAATTGAGGAGCCACATGTAGATTAACACAAGTTCCACGCGCTGCAGATATCATGTGTGCCGGCCACGAGCTCATCGTCACGCAATCGAGATGGTCAACAGTCAGCACCTTTGTGATTTTCTTTCATTTCTATTCTTTTACTCCCTTAAAAAAGTGGTAACGTCACCAAGTCGGTTTCCATGATATATTCAATAAAATCTTCAAATCTAAATATATTATTAATCTGACTATAATTAAAAAATAACAAGGTTTATATAACACTTGGGAAATTAATTTAAAAATAAAGAATAACCAGAAGCAAAATACAATAATAAAAAAATGATTATAATATACTAGAATAAATCTAGATACAAGTTACAACCTACAACTTATAATGTTAAAATTCCGTACAACTGGAGATGACAACAAACAACTAGCCCAAAATTACAACTGAAAAGAGCATTTTAAACTATAAGGTGTTTACATGAATATCGGGGACTTCTCTATATCTTGTGGTTTTCTCTATGTTATCAAACTAAAGTATTAGTTTTATAATTTATAGTCGCATCAAAAGAACCGGTTCGGCCATTTTACTTTACTAACCTAAAATTAAACAATATTGTCTTTATACCCGAACTGGTCATAAGTCGCAACTAGTTATCATACTAATTGTAGCACGACTTCTAGAGAAACCTTAGAGATCAATTGGAATCTAAAGCATGTTTAAAACACAACTAAAAATGTTTATCAAATACAGAACAACTTCCAACCTCAGTTTTCATTGCGATTTCATTTTAAACACACCACTTGAGTACAACATCTCATTAGTCATGCCTTTGTTTGGATATTTCTTTACTCGCTATGTAGATTGCAAATATATATTAAGAATAATTATATGTATAATTTTTGTATTCAAGATTAATATATAAAAGGATTCACATTTTAGTAGATTTGTATAAGATATATAAACCCTAAATCAACATAAAAGTAGAAGTAGAATTGTAAATCTAAGAACAAGAACTCACAAAAATTGCAAATCCAATAATTGAGAATCAGTCAGACAAGAATCTAGAGTGGAAGTTGTTTAGTTTTAATCACATGGTCTCAGCAGTTCATTTTAGTGTTTCTCTCTGCATGTGACTAGCTGTGTAGGGTATTTTACTATGTTGACTTTGTGATTATTTAGGATGTATTATTTTCTAGAAATTAGAACCAAAGTTTAATTAGATTATATATTCTTATTGTTTATTGTTATTGTAAAAATGTTATTTTCTCCTTTAATTTGGTTATTTTTGTGAGTTTCATGTAAATCTTTTTTTTTCGTATTTAGTCCTCGAGTTTTCTAAATTTACGTTTACTCTTATTATTGGCATGAGTAAAAGAAAGAAACATCTAAATTCTCCGGAACCTTTTATGAGTAATAATTGTGTTGCCGTTCACGAGTTAAATTAAGAAACTCAAAACATAACTTATATAAATATATAATTATGCATGTGAAAGAAATTAACTCTTACATATACATTTGAATCAGGTAAGCAAACACAAAGCATAGGCTACCTGGTATGTTCTGATTTAAATGATCATCACCACTCTTCACGTCATCCTACTCATATCTATCAACTTGATCCACCATCTTATATGGTGTGGATCATGACCTTCAGTGTCATCCACTGTCTTTGCTTACCAATCAAAATCACTAATTAATTGAAAGAGGGTCATGTTTGTCATGGATATACGAACTACCATGGTTTGTACATGGGGCGATTTAGCGGTGGTTCCATGGTCCTACGTGGCAATCTATGACCCAAAGCACCATCCCATATCCCAAAGCGTTATTATATATATATAATTTATGAATATTTTAGCTATATTAATTTTGGTCATTTTGTGGATTCTTTTCATTTTTCTTTCTTTTTCTTTTTTTTTCTATTTTTTTCTATTTTTTTGGGTTTTGTTTTTCTTTTTTAAGTTTCAATTGAATATGATGTTGTACATCTAACAGAACAACGGTCTAATACTGACCGAATAACGTCAGTACCGGAATTAATATTCGTTTTTATTGTTTCGATCGATCTAAACACATCTCGGTATTTTTTTAGTCGTATCATGACTTTTTTTGTTTCTCTTTCGGTAAGTGTTGGAAACTTAATGAGTCGAACTAATATCAAACGAATTTATGTCATTAACGCTATTTTTACTATTGCGTCTACGTTTACATTAAAAATTTGGTTGCCCCGTTGTAGAATACGGGTATAAACCCACTAGTTTATCCAAATAAGTTAAACTTGACTTAAATTGATTGTGATCTGGTTGTAAACGGTTCGAAACGTGTTGTAATAAATGGGCATATGCTGGTTGGCAGTTTGCCCTTACAAAATAACTTTTTATCATTATTTTGTATTAACTTCAAAACTGTTAATATGTCAGCCTAAAAATTAAAGAAATAGACATGTTAAGCCGAACACTTTTAGGAACCTTTTTCTGGTAAAAAATGTTTTTTTTGGTAATCGGAGACTACCAGCGTTAAAGTTCTGTTAGTCAGGGTCCATTAGAGACCAATGTGTTAAGAGTTGAGACTGGTGGCGGCCAACGACGAATAATTGAGATTATTAAATCCAATATTCTTTTATTAAATAGGATAGAAATAAGATGTCTATCTCATAGTAAGAATTACCACCCCTATAATATCAAATATGATACCCATACCGTAGTTTTCTTTTTCAAAACATCAAATAAATGATAAATATCAATGTTTAACGTGTTTTTATTAATTAATTATCAAATCAAAAGCGGTTGTGTAGAATGCGTGCATGACACTAGCATCCCCCGTCACAACACGTTCCCTCCATGCTGTTTGCTTATTAAAACGTACGTCGTGTAATTTCCTTGTCAGATCAAACAAAACAAGTAATTAAATATTTAATTTCATGTGTTTTAAATAGACAACTTGGTTCTTCTAAAAATAAGACTAGACTGTTTGATTACTTTAAACTTTACATGACTTGGAAGACAATAAAATATGGAAAATGTTATAATTCAAATATCATTCTCATTTACTTGTTGATGTGATGTAGAAGAACATAGTAAGAATATGCATTACTGGAGCCGTGAGCGTGGGGCGCTAGCTACACGACTAACATGGTGGCTTGCGAACACCACAACGACCAAGCTTCAGCGGGGGCTCAGGCGGAGGCGTGAGGTGTCGGTTGGGGTAATTGGGCAAAAATGGGGGTGTTTTGGGACACTATTGATAAAGTTACCACAACATGCTCAAGTGAGGGGGACGCGAGTGGGCAAGGTAGTAAGCGTCTAGTCGGCGACATGTATCGCAATATTAGAGGGTGAATCCGGGTTATGGCTTCAGCCACAACACATGGTCTAACAACGAAATTACACTTATTTTTAACATAGTTTCCTTTAAAACAAATTTGTCATAGTACAACACCAAATTAAAGCAAAGGTAACGTAAGATTTGTTCAATACTCGCAATAAATTTAATAGATTGGACTCTAAATTATGTGTTGCGTGCATTTCGGTGTGTCTCTACACTAAAGCAAAGGCATCATTTATATATTTAAAAAAGGAACTAACGTTCAAGAAGATTATGGGTTGAAGCAAAACTTGACTTGTGATGGCTGAAGATTTCGGGGTTATATTTGCATTCAAACGATGTGAGCACGCTTGAATGGTTTAAATCTATTTTGATGCCACGTACTTATGCATCTTTCATTCATGTTCGTAATTATAGGCGTTGGACTAGCACACGAATAACGAAATTGGCAACCTTCAAGTCCATTACATCATTACTTATGTAGATTTGTTCTCCTCTTATGTAGGACAAAGCAAAACCTATTTGTCTCCGTTCAACTTCCAGTTTGAATGGCTTGTTTATACATTTTAGTGTAATTGAGATTGACTTAGTAATCAAGTGAACTATATAATACACATCAAGCAATTTATAAGATTGGGGAGTTCACGCTTGTTTGAGTTTTATAGTTCTAGGGTGCGTTTGGTTCATGGAATGTTTTGTAATTGGAATTGATATAGGAATTATAATCTGAATGAATTGTATTTGGAATTTAAACATTCCAATAGGAATTGGAATCTTAATTCCATTTTTGATGTGTTTGATTGTCAAATGAATTTGAATCTATCACCCTGGCCGCTACCACCCCTAGTCCGGGTTGAAACGGTAAATGGTGCGGGTCGAAACGGTGCGAGTCGGTTCGGTCAAACATGCGTTGGTGCGGTCGAAAACGGTGCGAGTCGTTGGTCAACAGTGCGTTGGTTCGGGTCGAAATGAAAAAACAGGTAGAAAACGTCTCAAGTCGAAACGGTCGAAGATTACAATGAATTTACTTGAATTCTTCACTTATAGGAAGGACTTGGAGTTCATATAGTAAATGGAATTTGAAGGAATTTATGCCCAATTCCAATTCCATTGTCTACCAAACGCATAAAGTTTGGAATTGGAATCAACAAATTTTGTGAACCAAACAACTTAAGAGTTGGAATTAAAATTCCAATTCCCTTAAAATCTATTGAATTCCAGTCAACCAAACGCCTCCTAAGTGTTTGCACGAAGCCCCTAATCAATGGGGGTTCCAAGTGGGCATTGCCCCTTTGGTAGGGGTCCTTGGGCAGCACCCCTAACTAGGGTCGAAAGTTTTTATTTTAACAAAATTGCTTCATTAAAAATACATAAATTTTTTTTTGGAAATTCCTCTAATTTTCGAGATGAAAAATAAGGCATTTTGGAGGCAATTTTAATTTAAAATGATAACTGTCTAAAGGCGTTGCTAGAGGTTTCATCCCTAATTCAAATATTGTTCTTGATCACACAGATATTGGTTCATACAAAATACACACTAAATCATATACTAGTTCTCGTTCTCAAATTTGAGTTATACCTGATCGGATTTTCAGATGAACCAAAGAAATAGATCTGAAAAAATGATTACATGTCTCTCAAATTAAACCTATTTTCCCTAACAAATATGACGAATGGGCAATCAATAAAGGATATGATGAGCAAATTTGACAAAATAGAGAAATTCGAAGGGAAGGATTTCTGCCGATGGCATAAGAAGATGCACTTTCTTCTTATGACTCTGAAAGTGATGCACGTGTTGAACACTAACATATCGGAGATATTATAAGATGGTAATCTAGAACAAATCAGGAGACGATCAAAGTGGGAAAACGACGATTACATTTGTCTTGGCCACATCTTAAACGGTATGTGTGGTTCTCTGTTCAATGTGTATCAAAAGTCGAAACCGCAAAATTACTAGGGATACTCTGAAAGCCAGATACGTGGTAGAAGATTCTTCTAGGAAGCAGTTTCTTTCAGCAACTATAAAATGGTTGATCTGAGGCCTTTAATGAACAATATAATGAACTGTTGTGAATTTGGGGGCAGTTTGCCTGACATGACATGAAGATGGATGAATCATCTTGGTTGTATGGTTGAACTTGGAAGTCACTTCAATATTTAAGAGACTTTGAGAGCACAAGAAAAGGTGTTGGTCTATGATGAAAGGAAACAAGCTGGACAGTCTTCTATGAACATGGTTGAATCGGGTGCATCATCTAAGGGTAACAACAAGTTTAAAGGGAAACGAAGTTTTAAGGGAACAACAATTCAGGTGCAAAAAAGAAGCCGAACTAGAAGTGTGGTAAGCCGGGTCACTTTAAGAGGCATTGTAAATTGATGAAAATAACAAGCATGTTCCAAAGAACAAGAATGAGGCTGGTCCAATTGGATCTAAGGACCCATGCAAGTAACAAGATCATAATGGTTCTCAATGTGCAAATTATATATCACGAATTTCTAAAGCATTTTATGTGCAAGATAATGATATTGCTTGGTAGGTTGATTCTAGTGTAATCAACTATGTGTGCAAAGATCTTCATTGGTTCAAAGACTTTTAACCAATTGAAATTGGATCTATCCCCAAGATAGGCAATGTTGCTACCAAACAAATCAACGGACTAGGAAAAGTGCAACTTACTTTTAATGGGAATCTTTTGTATTCGTTTTAATTATAAAATCCAATTTTATAATAATGAATATAATAATAACGCTTTATTATTAATCAGATTCGGAAGGGATTAGCCACGGGATAGAGTAATAGGGGCAAAGAGAATTTAAGTTGAGTGTAAAAGATAAAGTATTAGTTTACGAGAAATTCTTCAAATTCTACTTATATACTAATGTCGAAGGGCTTCCCTAAGATTCTAGTAGAGTTTCAATCAAGATGGCTTTATTGACAACGTCTTGATGAGAATCTTAAGTTCACTAAGACTCTTACATGAATGAAAAAAATGATTGATTCCATTGATGATAGCTTAGTGTGTCCATAAACATCTTCACCTGATAGCTACGTCTATCAACTACTGAAAAGGTTTAACGATACCAGCTAGTCATTGAGCTGGTTACGAGAACTTCTACTGACAGTGGAAATTTTAAGTATGCAAATTACATATTAGGACATTTATCCACACAATAGGTTTCACAAGGATTCACATGCACCACAAATTACTATTACGTGTGCACCTTTTGCATGCTTACCCTAGTTCCACTTGTCTTGTGTTAAAATGTCCCTCAGATTGGATTGTTGGGTACGGAGTGTTGCCAAAAATGAAAAGGTCATCGAAAAGCTTAGTCATCAACCATACGTTGATCAACTAAGAGTTATATCAAAAAGAGTAGTCAGGAATCATTTGATCTGGGTATTCACTCGAGTTGAAACACACTATGAGAGTCCAATCTAGCGGATTATAGATGGGAACATGTACATGACATAAACATGCATATGAAATGTGACTTCAAGATATGAAATTGTTTCATTGACATAAGTTACTAGAAGAAGCAAAGTAGTTGTTTTGCCATCCGAATCGGTATAGAGTTCGACTATGCAATGAGCAAAGCGTTCTCAACTTCGTGGTCAAACTATCTTCCGAAGAATATTAACCAAAGATGTGAACTCATGTATAACGTCTCGCATTCTTGTACTTTCCTTATTTAGAAAGTGTAATTGTATTTCTATTATGTAAACTTTTCTTCTTACCGTTTAGTATTTCATTTCAATCTTGTAATCTGAGACGTTGATCATAATGAACATTTATACCTTATGCATACGTGTATATTGTTATTCAAACAAACATACATGTTAACATGTGCTATTCATACATTCATACTCGAGTAACCATGCAAAACAATCGTTTAAATTCGTGACTTTATAATTAATTCAAGATACACGCTATGCACACACAATACATTCTAATGCTTAAAAATGCTTAAAACTGATTAAAATGCAAAAACTTAGCCTAAATCAAGCACCTCGTACAAGTTGAGTTCACCTCGTACGAAGTGTGCTCACCTCGCACGAGTGCTTCTGCCAGCTCCCTTGCCTATAAATCAAGCCCTCCTCCTCCATTTTCCAAACTTCCGAATTCTTAGTCACTCCTACTCATATTTGCAAAGCAATTGGCAGAATTCTTCAAGTTTCTAAGTGAGTTTTAGCTCACAAAACTCTCAACTTTCACAAGATTTCTCTATTTCTTCTACTCTCTTTTATTCTTTAGAACAAAACTAGTGAGTTAAAACTGAAGTTCAAACAACTTAGTAAGCTAATGCGAGAACGTTGGAAGTCTAGATTATCGGATTAAGTTCCCCACTGTTTTGTACAAGTTTTTCTCCTAAAACTGATTCGGTCTTCGTTAGAGTGACAAGGCTATGACACGTCCCCAAACACCATTATGTTCGGGATGCACGCACCTAGCTCGCTCACTCGGCTGATAACGTTTTAGATGACTCTAAATTTCTGTAATTCATGACCAACCGGTTGACAAATCTTGCGCTTTGGTGAATCATATAACGAGGTGTTCGCAACCCCATGCTTGACTTCTATGACGTATTTATAGGACTATATAATCTATATAACATATAAATACACATAAACGTACTTTCTGGACTGTTCAGCCTTGTCCCCAGATTCCTCGTTCCAGATTCAATGTCGAAACGGTTCTAGAACAAGCCAAAATGTTAACAAACGAATCTGTACGGAGTGGACTAACACCTCGTATGGGTGGACAGTCACCTCGTACAAGTGGATATGCACACCTCATACGAATTGGACTGCCACTTCGTACAAAGTGCAACAGTTCATTATTTTTCGATGTGTTTTCTTACGTAAACTTTCTGCCAATTCTGTTCCGAAAGCGGATTTGTTTCTCACACCAGAATACTTATAAATCCGTTCCCCTCGTGTAGGGTAACTTCCGACTTCACAACTCAACTCGTGGGATTCTTCTTTGGAACTTGCAAAACCGTGAGTACACTCAACACCCTTTTACGCTTTACACTTTGGGTGCAATATGTTAACCTATCAAAATGCACAATCACACTTATACTTTTATACAAACACACAAACAATCCATCATACATGCTAAAGATACGTGATACGTGATATGTATACTTGGAACATTCTTATGTGATACGACTTGTTATTAACTTCGTACGAGCCTCCCCTTAACATGTATAGCGCTATAGAAGTAACGCACAGCCCGTATTCTTGAGGTCATGTTAAGTTTATTCTATTTTGCGGTGACACTTGAGGATTGACTTTAAATCGCATGCCTTGTTTACATTAATCTGGTATACTATTTTAACATGTGGATTCCTTTAAACTTTCATGCTATTTCATACTTATGCTATATCAAACTTGTGTACTTGCCAATGCTTTTGTGTTGAACTATACTTTTACATGTTGCAGATTAAGGATGAGATGTTGATGAAACTTAGTAGGGACTTCCTAGAAACGCACTTAGAAATTACTAGATTTTATGTTGCATATTGTTAACCATGTTGTACTTGAATCTTTTAAATGTTGTACTTTTAAATTATTAATGTTGTACTTGAAAATTTTTGAACTTCAATGAAATTTTGTTATCTTAACTATTATCACAAACTAGTGTTATGTTGACTCGAGAAATCTATTTCGTCCCGCCCTGATGTTTCCGCCATCGATTGGGGTGTGACATCGTGGCTCAGGAAAAGGATGTCATTTCTGTTTCAACGGATTTCTGCAATAATGTGTGCTAGGGTCTGCCTCAATGCGATGTGCCTCACGCGAGGCCCACGGGCTCAGGCTTGAAGTAGAGTAAAGCTAGTGAGGTCGGGGTATTTTGCTGGTAGGTAGAGAAGGGATCGCTTCCGATGAACCCAACTCCCAGGGATATGTGCCAATGTTGGGTGTCGCCCGTTACACGGACCTGAGAAGGCTCACTGTAACTGATTGAAAGGCTCAAGCCGGTGTCTTCTTCGGCTCTGGTGGTATGGGAAGGGATGCGGTGTTTAAGGCTATAAACTAAGTCCACTCTCTAATGCAAACCTAGTTCACTATAACCGCTGGCTCTGATACCAATCTGTCACACCCTAAAATTCCACTTGCAAGGTTCAATCGTGAGGTGCGTGACAAATCAGGATCATAGTCATTAGTCAAATTGAACGACCATTGTATGAGTTTAAAAATACCACTTGTGCTCATTCTCATGAGAAAATATTGTTTAAACATATGAGTTGCGGATGTGTAAATAAAAGTAAAACCAAAGATAACTAATGCGCAAAACCAGGTGCCCAACACAAAGTAACTAATATAGTTAAAGTAAGGTTGAAATGTTTGAAGAAACCGACGCGACTCCATGATGCCTCCTAGTCCTGATGTGTACCTTAGCAACATGAGAAAACATGCCTAAAGTGTCAACATAAGATTTGTGATTCATAGGTTTGTAAATAAATAAATTGTTTAAATGTTTGTAGGATCCACACAAATAAGTCATGCCTATTGCTAACAAGGCAATGCACAAGTTACTCTAAGCGTTCGCAACCGAAGCTGACTGCTTATCATTTGTTTGCCTTCCACCATTGCTAACACCAACAATGGCAAGAAAAAACAGGTGACCTGCTAACGACTACCTATTACACATAAGTCTATAAGTGCATGTTCGTGTAGGTACATGAGACCTTTGTATCCAAACAATCCCATTGTTTATGTTTCAAAAAATATTCACATGTTTAACCCGACAACCTGTTGGTGACCCATTAAGTGTATTAATGTTTTTTATGATCACACAGTCATAATAAGCCAATAAAGTACATCACATTACACGTATGATTCATATCTAAACTTTATTTCCAATAAAGTATCCATTTTTAGAAAGTCATGACCAAGAACAACAACTTTTAGCAATCTAACAATACTATCATGTTTGTGTGACCAATCCAACACATCCTAGATCATCACATCACACTTAATACGTCTAGATCACAACAATCATAATTTCAATACAGTTTCTTTTTATAGTAAGGTAAGAACACAACTTTCAAATTCAATGATTCAAGTTTCCTAACATGGTTTAGAGTCAAGATAGAAGCTTTAAGTCTAAATTCACTAATCAACAACCAATTAGTGTTATTTAAGATGTTTTAAGATTTTCATATGAGTTAAAAGTCTAACTCTAGATGTGCATGTAAAAATTGATGATTTATGAAGTTGTTGAAATCTGAGTTTTAAAGTCAGATTTAGAGATTTAGGGTTGTGACCTAATTTTATTTGCCACTCAAACGAATGAAATAAAATATAAAAAATGAGCATCCAACATCTCGTGGTGTTTAGATATTTTTCCCTTAGTTTTAAAGTAAACCAAAAGTCCCCAAACTTCAACATAAGTCCAACGGCTACCTATTACACATAAGTAACTTCAACATCTTGGAGTTATTAAATTTAAAAAAAATGCTAAAAATCGAATATTCAGGCTACGCATGCAAGACTAATTGGAAAATATTTTAGAGACAAAAGATAAACATTAGCAAAAAGAGTGAAGTCAAATGCCCTAAAATTGAGGGAGTTATGCCCTTGGGAACAAGATCTAAAATCTGTCATCCGAAATAGATTTGACCTTCGTTTTATTTTCCACATTTGCTTGATCAAAACTTTTTAGAAAAATATGAGGTTGGTTGGGTTGGAAAATAGACTCCTTGAATTTAATTCTAGAATCAAGAAACGACCCAATCAGATCTGTTATAACCTATATATGATTTTACAAAACCGGTTAGGGTTTACATCAGCCACAAATCCACGTAAATCATTACAAACATTAATGTTTAAACCTTTGATTTATTAGAACATTGTTAGGATGAACTAGGGTTTTCCCATGAACCCTAAATCACATGAAAGAACAAAATCAAGAATAAATCTTACTGGTGTGATGGTTAGATGATTATAACACCACCCCTAGTGTTAGATTTGATCCAAGAATTTCCAAGTATTGCGCCAAAAATCGATGAACTTGTGTGAGAGAGGGACTCGAATTCTTAAAGAGGGAGTAGTGGGGGGTTTCTTGTGGTCGATTATGGTTGTGGGCATTAGGGTTGGGTTAATTTTTTTTAATGGCAAATGTTACATTGTTCCTACTCCTAAATTACACCAATAAATACTAAATTACCCCTGATGCCAAGATTTGAACCTTAGTCTTTTCTCCAAGAGGCAAGAGCCTCTACCACCCAGCTATTGTCGGAATAGCGGTCAAAAATGGGTAAAAACATGGATAAGGGTGATCCATGGTAATCCGTAAGATTATAGCTTATAAACAATCTATAATTAAATGGTTATAATTAAGAATTAAGGTAAACCTTAGCATACGTATTTGATTAAAACAAGCTTAATAACCGAAAAGTCCACGTTTTTATAATTAACTCACGAAGTCAACTCGCTTGCATAAATAATACTACGTACTACGTCAATTTATAATCGATATTGCCAACAGCCAACCTTGTATGTTACTAGATTAAGTGAGTTAATTTGGGTTTTGTTAAATGTATATATGTTTTGAAAATGAATCATTTTTTATCTTATTTTGTAAAAACAAATCGTTATTTCTTATTTTCGTTACATTTTACTTTTTCATAAATAAATACTAACAAGGTGATATGAAAAGGATAATATGGAAAATAAATCACTTTTATTAAAGCTAAGTTTATATTCTCGTATAACTGTATGAAAAATTTATAAATTTAAAAAGTATTTCTGTAAAATAAGCTTTTTTCTTGAAAAGGAACTTTATATTACGATTTGACCTTCAAAATAGAAGAATGGTATATATTTCGTTATACATCCAATTTTTTTAGATTAAAGTCGGTATGAAAATTGCATGATGCACATTTTATTATGCTAAACCAATAACCATCGTTTTCAGTTAGATTTAATTTCACAATCATAGAATTAGAAGAAAGATAATGTCCCTTAAAACATAGTTATTTGATTTTGTTTAGCTTTTAAATTTTAAAAATATAAAGTCAAATGTTTCTATTCCGATGAACTTTCATGAAGGCAAAAAGTCAATTAGATATAACTAAGACGTAGCTATTCATTTGGACTATTGGACATGATATATTATATGTAACACAAGGGTTAGTGTCCACCTCTTATTAGATGCTTTTATTTTTATTTGTATATACATGTAAAGAATCACAAATAAGAAAAAATCATATATCTTAGTTAAAAAGATATCTCATCTGATTAAATGACTCCCACTCTCCAACAAATAAGTTGAGTTGAGCCAATATTAACTTTAACTTAAACTCAAAATAGTACGAAATCAAACTGCTCATATTATAATCTTCAATCCAAGTTGAAAGTTCAACTAGAGCTAGCTCGTTGCTAGATGAACAGACTCAGTTTTGAATTATGATGATGTTTTTTCTTACACCATTATTATTATTATTATTATTATATATATTATTATATTACAAAGTTTCCAAATGAAAATTACATCAAGATAGATGGGTTTAAAAGAGTGATTTGGATCGACCTAAAACAGTTCAAGCTAAACTAATCAAGTTTATAATTACGAGCTAGTTATGAAAAGTCCAAAGTACAAACTAAGTTATAACGGTTGATGGCTTCTTGGTCTAGTATCATCATGTGTTTTTTCCTACCCAAATGGTGCAAGTTCAAGCTCTACAAAGTAAGCATCAGTTGGATTTTAGTAGTAGATGTTAACGGAGTGTGTGTTCTTCGTTTAAGAAAAACTAAGTTATAACTAATACCACAAAGAACTTGAAAAGAGGAATTTGTTTTTTCTATAACTATTTTTTTTCTAGCTAGTTGTCGGCCCCTTTTTAATTGAATTAAAATTAAGATTATGATAAAAACGCGGGCAAGTGATAATTAAAGAAAAAAAAGGCATAGGTGAGTAATCTACGAAAACTGAGTTGCACTCAAATAATATGAATTTAAATTATGATAAAAACGTAGGCAATTGATAGTCTTAAGCAAAAAAATGGCGTAGTTGAGTAATCTAAGAAAGCTGTGTGGCACTCAAATTTAAAAAAGTGTTGACTTTTAAAAGTCAAATAACTTAAATCTGTTTTTTTTCCCCTTCATATCCAAATCCTTAACAAAATTGTGTTCAACCTATGGATTCGTCGCAATAAATAGACGTGTACCTTCTTGACGTAAGTTAATCCTTGCTTTAGATGCTTATACTTATAGCTTCGAACTTGATCCCTCTTTGACTTTTGTCATTACATTTAATAAAATTAGATCATTATCTAAATAGAGGGAATAAGGGAAATGTCAACATTTATGTCCTTTATACTTAAAATTAAAATTGGAGGTATATGAGTTGACCTAAGGAGGGAGGAAAAAAATAAAATTGAAGGGAAAACATTGATTAAGAAGTGTTAGGAGTGACCCACCGCAAAAAAAAAAGCCACTAAGTATGAGTTTAGGTAGGTTTATACCCAATTTGAGGCTTTTGGGTAAACACCTCCATGTGGTTAGAATCCTATGTATGTGTTGGTTTTGGTAGCGATAGTATATGTGTTATGTAATAATGCCCATGCCATGTGGTGAGAAGGACGTGAAACACCAATCCAAAGAGGTATGATGGGCTAGGGTGTGAAGAGAGTCACGGCGTGAAGAAGAAGAAGTGGTGGAGTGTATGGAGCCCGTATTTGGACCAATTATTTTTTTTTAATTAAATTTCTATGTGAAACAAATACACACAAATTTGAAAATAAGTAATGTTGCAATAACTTTTTGAAGTAACAGTAAAAATAAAATAAAATCATAACACATAGCCTTAAGGTAAACAATAAATTGAATTTGAGGATGTTTGGTGACATATGGATGTTGGAGTGTTACTTCAAGTAAAAAAAAAACAAAACCATAAAAACCAACACAACAGAGTGCTTGGTTCTTGATCCTAGGATGTTTGGTGACATATGGATGTTGGAGTGTCACTTCAAGTAAAAAAAAGAAGAAGAAGAAGAAGACAAATTCCTTTCAACACACACATAGTTGCTTCAGGTCAAATATAGTTATTCTTATAATCCACTTGTATCTAAAACCTAAAGTAATTTATGTTTGACATCATACATAATTACAAGATTTTCTTCAAAACAATTCATGTGAGTTGTAACTTCTGATATTAGAGCTTCACTATGTTAATTTGTACTTGCCGATATGTATTATTGGAAAATTATCGGTATGTGAAAACTAAAAAAGTGAGGGTGGTTAATGGTATTAAAACCCTTAATACTTGTATCTTTTGTAGGATGATGCCATCATTTTAGGGGAGTGGTCACATAGTCAATGTGATGAGGATTCTTCTGGTGTTCTACATGTGCTTAAAGCTGAAAATAAATCTTTCAAAATCCAACCTTTACGACATTGGATGGGTCTTTCTGATGTGGAAGACAAAGTGTTGGTTGTGGGGTGTAAGGTGGGGTCCCTTCGTTCAAATACTTAGACTTAATGGTGGGGCTGCTATAAATCGTATTAATAATTGAAAGCCAGTGTACGAGGTTTTTTAGGCTCGTTTATCTATATAAAAGGCTTTTCTCCTTTCTATAGATGGCCGGATTACCTTCATTAAATTTGTCTTAAAAATTCACCATAACTACTATTTTTTCTCTTTATAAAGCGCCTTCTAAAGTCATCAACAACTTGGAATCACTTATTAAGAGATTCTTGTGGGGTTGAGGGATTCAAGTAAAATGCATCGATTACCGGAAGTAGCTGAGGGTCTTAGGTTGAGTAAATTGAGAAATATTAACTTGGCATTAGTTGTTGAAAGAACTAAATTATAAACGGGTTAATTTATATCACTTGGACTTAGGGGTGTAAACAAGTCGGGCCGGGCCCAAGCTCGACTAGGCTCCAACACAGTCATCATGTTTTTATAAAGCTCAAGCTCGACTCGGTTCGAGCCTACTTATTTGAGCTCGAGCTCGGTTAGTGAGTAAAACCTAAAGCTCAGGCTCAGCTCGACTCGGCTCGAGCTATTTTGAAAACAACCTCAAACGAGCTAAAAGGTCGGCTCTAGCTCGCTTCAATATGGCTTAAATTAGCCAAAGCTCGGCTCGCCAATGTTATCATCATTGTTATTATATTATATATATAAACTAAATTTTGCTTGGACTCGCTTAGGCTCGTGAGCCTAGACAGACTTTAAATTTCAGGCTCAGGCTCAGACTCGATAAATTGAGATACATGTTACCACTATATTTAATCTCACAAAAATTTTTCCGTTTAAATCTCTATTAAAAAACAATACCATTAAATAACTTATTAATAAAACATACTATTAAATATCAATTTAAATTTCTTATCCTCGCACCTTTTATAAAAATTAGATGTGTTTTTGGTGGTTTTGAAATCTAATTATTATCCAAATAAGTTTTTTTCACTCATAGAAATTATTTCCAGCCAAACATAATTATTGTTGGTGCTAGTCGATGTATCGCGCTTTTAAAATTTTACACACGTGCAGTTTTCGAGCAACGCGCTTAAAAACATTCAATTATGTTTTTTACATATTTTAATATTATTTTTTCTTATAATATATTATTTAGCTATTCCAAGCTTTTTGGTAATAAATAATTAGTATGTTATTTTTTTCTCAAACTAAATACCAAGTTTAAACTTTCTCTTATGTATGTTATCAAACATCTGAAGGACGTAATATTTAAGCTATTTTCTTAGCTAAAATTAAACAATCTCTCACCATGTATTCTCAACATAACAAATTCACAATTTCATTGTAACTAAATTAGCACTTACTTTCGGTTTATTATGTATTGATACATAATTTTGACCCTCATGTTTTCATGGATTCTATTCTTTTGTCAAAACCCACTCCCTTATACATGGTAATGATGAACACCTTACTTATGTTAAATAGTTCACTATTTCATTTATGATAATCCTAAACACTCATACATTATCAATTTGGTTATTTCATCAATTACCCATTCAAAATTACAACTTAATTCATGTTCATAATACACTTTGCCATAAAGATGAATCACAAAATACCTTATAAATATCATGTTTAGATGATCAAAATTTCAAGTTCATGCATATGATTTGGACCTAATTCATCCTTCAATTTAAAGAAATTGATGAATGAGGGTTTTAATGGTTTCCCTCTTCTTTCTCTTCTCTGTATCGCCACCCACACACATGTGTCTTTTTTTTAGCTTTTAACCATTCTAGTTTTTCATTTACCAACTTAGACCCTCTTGTTTTTGTTAGATTTTCAGAATAGACACCTCTTTTATGTTCTTAAAACATGAGGCTAAAACAATTAACTAGTTATATAATCAATTCATATGCTAAGTTGGCAATAATATAATATATTTCGGGTGTTACATAATTCAAAAAACATGGGTAAAACATTGAAAAATGAGAGAAAAAATGAATAAACTTTAAAAAATGAGATAGAGAAAGATGAATCTAAAGATTTAAAAAATTGAATGAGAAGATGAAGAGAGACATGGTGTAATGTTGATACGAGGAGAGAGAAAGAATATTAAAGAGGCTAATTTACAATTCTAGCAAAAAACAAATCAGTATATGTATCTCATCTGATTGGTGTAGGTTCTTAAGTTCTACTCTAGATGAGTTCTTCTTATCCTATATAAGTGGATGGTTCAAATAAAAAATTTTTTTTCTTTTTTTTTTTTGTAAAAAGTAAAAAGGAAAAAATTCAACAAATAGAAGATATTTAATATTTAATATTTAATGTATTATAATGGTAATAATCAGTAAACATAGATAAATCATTAATTTTTAGTATTCCTCTTAATAGTTAACTACATTAAATTTGTAACTTATTTAAAAAAATAATATTTTTCACAAAAAAATAATAAATTACGAGTGTGTAGGATAAATTACGAACTGTGTAAGATAATTTCGACATGTGTAATAAAATTCGACAATGTTAGATAAAATAAATTTGACTAATTAATTAGAGAGAGAATAATTAATGTAATAGGTTATGAATACTTAATGTTTTACCATTATACAATTTTCTTCGTTTTTTTTCTCATTTGGTCATCCCCCGATACACACACACATATATGTGTGTGGAGGGTTCAAGAGAAAATTCATTTTATTTTGAGAACTCGAAAACTCCTAAAAAATTTTTACGATAAGTCTAGTATTTTTAGAATACTAAAAAACTTGAAAAAAATAATTAATATTACATTTGTGCAACAATACAAAAACATAACCCCCCTCCCCTCAAAATAACTACATAAATGTAACTTAAATTAAAAAAAATTCACAAACAATAATAAATTACGAGTGTGTAGGATAAATTACGAACTGTGTAAAAATTTCACAGTTAATAAAATTCGACAATGTTATATGGAAAATAAATTTGACAATTTAATAGAATAGAATAATTAATGTAATGGGTTATAATACTTAATGTTTTACCATTATACAATTCTGTTTTTTTTTCTCATTGTCATCCCCCACACCACATATTATGTGTGTGGGGGTTCAAGAGAAAATTCATTTTATTTTGAGAACTCGAAAGCTCCTAAAAAATCTTTTTTACGATAAGTCTAGTATTTTAGAATACAAAAAACTTGAAAAAATAATTAATATTACATTTGTCAACAATACGAAAAACATAACCCCCCTCCCCCCCCCCCCTTAAAAATAATAAATAAAAAGCCTAACTCTAAAAGTTAAATTAAACTCAAAACCTAAGGCTAAGTAGTATTGCATATGTAGAATACTATAATAACAGTGTGGTAAAAAATGACACGTTAATATTTGTTTATATGAAAAATATGCTCGCTAAAGATTAATAAAAATGTTTGAAAAGTATATTAAATGCCCTCACCCCCCAAAAATAATAAATAAAAGACTACTAAAGAAATTAACTTAAAATAAGTAAATATGTGAATTGAAAATATTAAGTTTAAAAAGTTATTGTTTAAACTCCATATTAATAATGTTAAATATTAATAATTTTGCCCCCCCTATATTAAATCAAAAACTTAAAATATAAATACATTTGTACACAATCAAAACCAAACCCCCCCCCCCCCCCTTCATAATAAATAAAAAGTAAATCCAACGTTAAATTACAATCAAACCTAAGTAATTTAATCGTTTATAATTACATAAATCGTAAATATTTTTTAATTAAAAAAATTCTGAAATAAATGAAATGTTTATATTTTAAAAAACCACCTCTAAAATCCAATCCACTTATTCCAATGAATAAAAAATTTCAATATATATAAAATAATATGTATAAATATAAAATATAATAATGTTAAGATATTTAAGTTTGTTAAGTTTGAATGAAGATAAATAATCTTTCCATTTACTTAGAATCAATGGTTAAATTAAATAGTGAAATTGAGCCAAAAAGAGGTGCGTTGGTTTTGTGAAGGGCCATTCTAGTCAAATCCAAAGATATAGATTCTATTTCCCTCCAATATCCCCGTTTTTTAAACGTTAATAACTTTTCGTAACAATATTTTTTTTATAAAAATTGCCCATAAAAATAGCATTTTTATCTTTAAAACGAGACACTGTGCTAACTTTTTACACACGCAATGGACAAAAAAACAAAAAAAAAAAATATTTTTTTTTCTAAAACAATAGACTAAAACACAAAAGAAAATGTTATTTCTAAAACGCAATGGATAAAAAACACAAAAGAAAGTGTTTTTTTTTTCTAAAACGCAATGGATCAAAAACACAATACAAATGTTTTTCTAAAACGCGATGGACTAAAAACACAAAAGAAAGTTTTTTTCTAAAACGCAAGTGAACAAAAAAATTTTTTCTAAAACGCAATGGACAAAAAAAGTGTTTTTTTTTTTCTAAAATGAATGGATAAAAAAAAACAATGTCTTTCTAAAACAAGATAAAAATTAAGAGTGTCTTTCTAAAACGCAACAGACTAAAAATATAAAAGGAAGTGTTCTTTCTAAAATGATAATGGACCAAAAACTAAAATAAAGTGTATTTTTAGAAAACGTGATTGACTAAAAACACAAAAAAATGTGTTTTTATAAATCCAATGGACTAAAAAACCAAAAAAATGTTTTTTTTCCTAAAACCGTAATGGATTAAATTCACACAAAAAATGTGTTTTTCTAAAATACAATAGACTAAAAACAAAAAATGGTCTTTTCTCCTGAAAAGTAATGGATTAAAAACACAAAAAAAGTGTTTTATCAATGTGTTCTGAAACACAATAGAGTAAAACACAAAAAAAATGTATTTTATCAATGTTTAATAAAACGCAATAGAGTAAAACATAAAATGCAATAAATCCAAACATAATAAATGTATTCATTATTGTGTTTAATATAATGCCACAAAAAACAAATGGAACAAAAAAAAACAACTTGATTGGGCAATTCTATCATAAAACGCAATAAAAAACACAAATGGAATAATAAACAAAAGAATAACCTGATTGTGCATTTTAGAGACAATGAAATTCCCAAGGCTCAAGTCTATTCATGAGAGAATTCCTCTTTTGCAGCAAACCTAACATTAGTTGAGGTTTATATAAGATATCGCTTGATGTAGAAATTTAAATGGAAATCCTTCTGTTGATGTATATGGTGGCATGCGAAATTCAATAAAAGACATTCTTGAAACAATGGAGGCTTGGAACTCAGTGATAGATGCATTTAAAGATTTTCCAAACACAAATTCTCAACTTTATGACCCTGGTTACCGTGAAAGGCATGCGGTGGCAGTGGCGGAGGTCGCCGAAGGTTGTGTTGCGAGTGGTGGCAGTAGCGGTGATGGAGTGGTGGTGTGGAGGTTGGATGAATTATAAGGTTCTGATGGGTTTTGTTTGGCTTAGGGTTATATGAGACTAATTTGTGTTGAACTAAAATATCCTATGTTTTTTCAATTTTGATACATATACTCCTTTTATTACTTTCTACCCAAATAATACTTCATATTTAATCTTTTCTATCTATATATAAAATGTTCCTTACTATTTGTTATTGCATCAAAAGACTAAAACATAACTACTTCTTTGCTTCTCAACAGATGAATTAATTGAGTGAATTAAAAGGCAAATGATGCGGTAAATAGAAAGGATACACATTTTATGCATATCCTATAATAAACTTTATCTTACACTTTTAAAATTAAGATAAATTACAATGTTGTCATTCTTAAAAACTTTTTTATAGCATATATGTAAGTATGTGAATGTAACAAAATACCCTTCTAGTTAACAAATATTTTGGATAAAACTAGTGCCTATGCGGCTGAGAGCTGAGTGAAAAAAAAAACTTTAACAGTGGAGAACAGAAAAACTATTTTTAAACTATTTGGGGAATATATTAAAATGATCAACTAGATAGAAAAAGAAAGAAAAATCATAGAAAGAAGAAACAAAAGAACTTTAGTTTTAAGAAAAAAAAATCAATCAATTGTAAGTTATACGATTCTGAATTGTTTTGGACTTTTTGACGTTGGGCTATGTATAGAGAATAAGAGATAAGAGTTGTTGGGCTTGGTGTAGAAATAAGAGTTGTTGGGCTGTGTTTAGTAGGTTGGTCAGCAATCAAATCGGATTTGAACGCCGCTTTTCTGGATTCGTTCTGAGCTGGCAAGATATAGAATAAGTTAGCTGGCATAATGGATATCCATCACTCTTCTCCACAAACTAATGCACCCTAAGAAAATTCTATTTATACCCATACAAGTTTTTCTCTCATACATTTTTTATTAATTAAATTTTATCTAGAAATGCATATAATACAGTTATATTTAATAACATAACTATATATATTGAAACATAGAATAACAATCAACGTTCACAGGCTATGGTCGATAAAATGGACGTAGCCCTTCAAAACGGACACAATCCTAGGTTAATTATGTAGTTTTTCAAACCGGATCAATCCGATCAGTAAACCAATAACACCGCTAGTTTAATTTTCTTTTTCAACGGGCTAAATTCTTTTATCGGGTATCAAATAAAGGAAATAAGTAACCCCCCCCCCCCCCCCCCGGGCCAAGCCCTTGCCCCCTGGCTATCCGGTAGAGGCACGTATTAATGGAACTTGCCTATAAGTCTAAAACAACAAGTTCCCTATTCAAACTTAATAATGGAAAACAGCAAGTGGATAGCTACGGTGGCGTGCATATGGATCCAGTGCAGCTGCGGCGCCTCCTACACCTTCGGAATCTACTCATCCGTCCTTAAGTCCAGCCAAGGTTACGATCAATCCACTCTAGACACCGTATCCGTCTTCAAAGACATCGGGGCTAATATCGGCGTATTATCCGGTTTACTCTACGATGCAGTCATGACCCGTAACCACCGCGGTCCATCCGCGTGGTTTACTCGCCTCGGTTCGGGTCTTTCGCTGGTGTACTTGGTCGGAGCAGTTCAGTGCTTTGCAGGTTACTTTCTTATGTGGTTATCTATCATAGGAGTTATTGTCAGGCCTCATGTTCTACTCATGTGTTTCTTCATGTTCATGGCCGCACACGCGCAGACATTTTTTAACACGGCTAATGTTGTTGTCGCGGTTCGTAATTTCCCAGATTACGGTGGAACTAGTGTTGGGATTATGAAGGTAATTAATTCTTTCAATTGTTTGGTTGTGTGTTGTTGGACAAACAGTAAAAACTTCTAATTGTAGGGTACCTAACTTTATGAAATGCATGATGTGTTGGCGGGCCACGTGCTCCACTAGTAAACAATATAAATAAATTGTACAATTTCACATGCACACAGTACACAGATTTAAAATGAATTTTTATTTTATTTTTTTAATTAAAATTGCAGGGTTTTTTGGGGCTAAGTGGAGCAATACTAATACAAATATACCAAACAATATTTGATGGCAAACCAACCACCTTCGTACTAATGCTTGCTATATTTCCGACACTTGTGTCTCTGGCGCTAATGTCTTTGGTGCACGTAAATCCTTCAAACACGACCAATGACAAGGCTCATTTGAACCGTTTCTCATTAATCGCGCTCATTATTGCCGCGTATCTAATGGTCATACTCATCTTTGAAAACAAGTTCACATTCCCATCATGGGCTCACATTCTCACTACAACCGTTCTTGTGCTTTTGGTATTATCACCTCTTCAAATCGCCCTCACAGCTCAAATAAGCGAACAACCACCACCATCATCCCCTGCGATGGTCCCATTGATCACAACTCCAGAGACTGGGGAGGTTGCACCTATAGAGGTTGAAATGAATTTGATACAAGCAATGTGCACCATCAACTTCTGGCTATTGTTTCTAGCCATGGTTTGTGCATTGGGGTCAGGGTTGGCGACAATCAACAACATAACTCAGTTAGGGGAGTCTCTTGACTACTCGACGGTTGAAATTAACGCAATGATTTCTTTATGGAGTATATGGAACTTTCTAGGCCGGTTTGGTGGCGGATATGTGTCTGATTTAGCCCTACATAGATATGGGTGGGGGGGAAGGCCATTGTTTCTCTCGTTGACACAGTTAGGAATGATCATCGGCTACTTAATCATTGGTTTAAGTGGGAATTTGTACATTGGGTCAGTAATGGTGGGCGTTTGCTACGGATCACAATGGTCTTTAATGCCTACAATCAGTTCAGAAATATTTGGGGTGAAACATATGGGGACTATCTTCAACACCATTGCTACTGCTAATCCTATTGGTTCCTACATACTTTCTGTGCAAGTATTCGGTAACATTTATGACAAGCAAGCAGGAGGAAAAGGAGGGTCATGCCACGGGATCCATTGCTTTATGCTTTCATATTTCATATTTGGTGGGGTTTGTGTTTTGGGGGTGGTTGTTTCATTCCTCTTGTTTCTTCGAACAAGAGCTTTTTATGCTCAAAGACGATTAAAGCAATTGAAAGGGTAGGGAGATACCATTTTGTTGAGATGTCAGACACTGTCATATGTGTCACCTAAGCATGATTCATATTTATTTTTTATTTAATTATAACCAACATTCATATTTATTCTTGTTTAATTATATGAACGAACACACACATATATATATATATATAATCGTTATTGTTTGTTGATTTCGTGTTTGTTAGCATGTAGCAGCATTCTATTAATTTATTGTTCATTGATTTCACGTTTGTTAACATATAGTATTCTATTCATTTATGTTCATTTGTATCCAAATTCATGTGTGTAGATACTCGTAGTTACAAGGAACAAAAACAAACATATAAAATTGAATATTGTTTATTCCTAGAATTGTATATTCTTTTTAAACAATAAACATTATATATATTTACATAACATATGCAATATAGCACAGATAAATCCGAGTATCAATCCTATGGACATTGTGATGCAACTCTCAATATCTAAATCATATATATCAATTCCTAGCTGTTTTAAATAGTTCTGATGATTATTGAAGGTTGCCTAAATGATGAAAGTGACAAATGCAAAAGAAGAAAACTAAGAAAGAAATCAGAAACAACTAACTCATCGAAAAGTAACAAGAATGGAGAAAACAACTACCTATACATGGAATCTTATGACTAACTCAACTGTTATAGGAAATGAAAAATCAACTGGCACTGGATCTAAAGATCGACTAATTCGATAATCACCAAGTTATGCTAGATCTCCTCTTGGTCTCACCTACACATCTAAATGAATCTAAAAGACGAGTAAAGCTCATCGGGGTATAGACTTTCTCAATAGTCACGATACACCCTGAGATGTAAGGGAGTAACCTAACTACAGTGATTATGAATCAGAATTGCAAGAATCACAAATGAAATGTAACATCCGTCAAAAAACGGGTTTCCAAAACCCGCTTCGTTTATTAACCGAACATCCAGTTAAAATTTTCGTTGCATGTTTAGGGCTCAAACTAATTTTAAATAATACATAATTAATAAACATTTTAGAATTTAAAAACTATAATTATTAAAAATTAAAAATTAGTGCAAAAAAAATAATAACAAGCTGCCGGGTTTCGAACCCGGGTCAGCTAGTTCACCAAACAACCACAACACCACTCCGCCACACGCTGCCTTTGGTTAATATACTGAAACAATTAATACTTAAGTCAAAACTCAAATTCAAAAACCAGGTATCAGCACGGCGGAACTCGCAATCACCGGAAAATCCGGCAATCCGCGAGTTCAGCCATTCCCCTTTTGACTAAAACGCTGTAACCGTCGACGACATCGGTTATAACCGATGTCTAGCCCCAATTATAGTCGTAACCGCCGGAAAATCTTGAATACTCGGTTTTGAAAACTGAAATCGGGCAGTTTCTGTCAATCTATAAATACCATGTGTATTCTCTCAAAACCTGCTCACACTCGCACAACTTTCACTCTCTCTACGAGTCGCTATTCATCAAGAAACACCTCGCCGGAATTCTCTGCAAGTCACCGGAAAACCAAACCCATTTCATCTCTTCTGCCTTACTCTAAAATAAGACTTCTAGAGCTCAGACAGAAAGCACCACACTCACCTCAAACTTCCTGTAGAGCCTCTGTCGCAAGATAAACTTCGCCGGAGTTAACCTCAGCCGCCGGAACTTCGTCGGAGATCACAACTGTTCGGTACAGCACCTTTAATCCGTTCTGTTTAAATTATTTCGTTAACAGTGTTGATCAATCAACTAATTCAATAAAAAATTTCGATTAAACAGTCGTGTTGATTCTCTGGTTTCATAAACTGAAGAAGATGTTCACTCCCATCTACCGTTTGATCGAGCACTACATTCGAGGTCTTCCTTCAAAATTCAAGACCCTGTAATAAGTAACACACCTGCAACTTTGGAAGCAGCAATGGAGTTAGCTACAGAGCTCACCGAAAACCGCATACGGAATAAAGACTTTAAGGAGGAGAAGAAGAAGGATAAAGCATCAACCGAAACCCCAAACTCCACCCAAACCGAATCCTCTTCTCAAACCACTTCTAAGAGAAAACGAGATGGACAAATCTTCGCTGTCACCCAACGCAATCAACCAGCTTCACAAGTTGTACCCCTCCAAGCTATCCCAATCACTCAAGTAGCACCCAACTCAACTTACCCAAATAAGAAACCTTACATTGGACCTCACCCTCAATGCAACACCTGTTTCTATCACCATCCATCACCTTACCTTGTCGACTATGTGCGAATTGTGGATGCTACGGGTCATTTGAGCAAGGTTTGCCGCACCTCTCAAAACCAAACCTCACCCCCTACTCAAAACATGATCCAAACATATCAACAACCCCAATACCCCATGTTTCCATATGTTCGAGCTTGTTTTAATTGTGGAGACCCTACCCACTTTAGAAACACGTGCCCTCGATTGGTTAACATCATAAACGCCCAAGCTCAAGCAAACCCAGTTAACCAAGCAAATCAAGAAAACTTAACCACTAGGCCACCAGCCAAAGGAAGAGCTTACAACATCAACGCCAATCCTGTTGAAGATAATAACGGCCCAAACGAACCAGCCAACTAGTTTCCTTCACCAAGAATCAAGATTCAACTCCAACCGCTTAGTTTTTATGTTTTCTTTATGTTATCTCAATCTTCACGTATCTCAATTATAAATTGGAAATTTATCCAAGAATCTTAATGCGAATTACTATTTCAGTTTTGTTTTATACTCATTGATTTAACATTCATATCATCATACATCTCGACGTATCTCAATCTCATCATTCAAAGAAGTTGGGTTGTGTCTCACTTTTACCTAGACTAACCCCTTCATCATAACAAACGAGAGAGGTATTGTCATCATTCAATCATGTATACCTTCAGATTTGAGACTCAAGCTTTGGTTGTTGTGTTTGTTTATGTTTTAGAGTCACATAGAACTAATCATAATTTACTGATAAAGCCAATGAAAATCTGACAAGAATATGGTGGATACGCCGCTGGTACTTCCTATATATAAGTATTCTTGCCAAAGGATCAAAGGCATTGTCAGGCGGTTATGAGAAGTTCCATGTAGGATTTAGTGGTTGAAGTTTGTTTTATACTCACTAATTTAGCATTCATATCGTCATACATCTCAACGTATTTCAATCTCATCATTCAAAGAAGTTGGTTGTGTCTCACTTCTACATAGACTAACCTCTTCATCATAACAAACGAGAGAGGTACTGTTATCATTCAAACATGTATACTATCAGAATTAAGACTCAAGCTTTGGTTGTTGTGTTTGTTTATGTTCTAGAGTCACATAGAACTAATCATAACTTGCTGATAAAGCCAATGAAAATTTGACAAGAATATGGTGGATACGCCGCTGTTACTTCCTATATATAAGTATTCTTGCCAAAGGATCAGAGGCATTGTCAGGCGGTTATGAGAGGTTCCATGTAGGTTTTAGTGGTAGAAGTTTTGTTTTAGGATAACCTTATCTTTCCAAACGTATCGATTCTCTCAAAACTCTTGTGCATGCGATCATACCTAGTCAATCAACTCTGTTTATCAATATTCCTTATCTTTAGGCATCAAAAATCGATTCCTGTAGCCGGGTATTCAACCCTTACTAGGAACGTTACCGCCTCAAATAAGATTTAAACCCTCACCCTCTTCTAATTATGTAATTGTCAAATTAAAACATCCTCCCTCCAAGACAAATATACCACTACTACTTAAATTTCGGGACGAAATTTCTAAAAGTAGGGGATACTGTAACATCCGTCAAAAAACGGGTTTCCAAAACCCGCTTCGTTTATTAACCGAACATCCAGTTAAAATTTTCGTTGCATGTTTAGGGCTCAAACTAATTTTAAACAATACATAATTAATAAACATTTTAGAATTTAAAAAATATAATTATTAAAAATTAAAAATTAGTGCAAAAAAAAAATAATAACAAGCTGCCGGGTTTCGAACCCGGGTCAGCTAGTTCACCAAACAACCACAACACCACTCCGCCACACGCTGCCTTTGGTTAATATACTGAAACAATTAATACTTAAGTCAAAACTCAAATTCAAAAACCAGGTATCAGCACGGCGGAACTCGCAATCACCGGAAAATCCGGCAATCCGCGAGTTCAGCCATTCCCCTTTTGACTAAAACGCTGTAACCGTCGACTACATCGGTTATAACCGATGTCTAGCCCCAATTATAGTCGTAACCGCCGGAAAATCTTGAATACTCGGTTTTGAAAACTGAAATCGGGCAGTTTCTATCAATCTATAAATACCATGTGTATTCTCTCAAAACCTGCTCACACTCGCACAACTTTCACTCTCTCTACGAGTCGCTATTCATCAAGAAACACCTCGCCGGAATTCTCTGCAAGTCGCCGGAAAACCGAACCCATTTCATCTCTTCTGCCTTACTCTAAAATAAGACTTCTAGAGCTCAGACAGAAAGCACCACACTCACCTCAAACTTCCTGTAGAGCCTCTGTCGCAAGATAAACTTCGCCGGAGTTAACCTCAGCCGCCGGAACTTGTCGGAGATCACAACTGTTCGGTACAGCACCTTTAATCCGTTCTGTTTAAATTATTTCGTTAACAGTGTTGATCAATCAACTAATTCAATAAAAAATTTCGATTAAACAGTCGTGTTGATTCTCTGGTTTCATAAACTGTAGAAGATGAAGCACTGTTAATATATAAGTTTAATTCAAAACGGATTTTTAAATGGGTTAGACACACAGTCCAGTGTGGACTGTGTGCAATTTTAAACCACACGTCCCGAGTTCGATTCGTGCACTTAACCGGTTTCTTGTGATAAATCTCAATTTGTTTGAAAGGCCCAGAACACCTTCCAGTTAGTATTTAAGTTTAATAAAAACCAATATTCTAACCAGGTTAGACACACAGTCCAGCGGTGGACTGTAGTGCAAAGTTAAACCACAGGTCCCGAGTTCGAATCCTGCTTCTGTAACCGGTTCTGGCAATTATCAAGTTTTTAAATAAAGACAAAATGAATTAATCTAATTTGTATATATATATAATTAAAAACGAGATTATTTCGGGTTAGACACGTAGCTCAGTTGGTAGAGCTGCGTGCACGCGTACGGGAGGTCACGAGTTCGAACTCACTCAGCGCACATAATAAACACAATCAGACCGGTCAACGGTCAGAATGTCAACGTCAACTAATTTTTTTTATTTAATCAGAAAATTATTTAAAAATACTTAAAAATAATATTTTTAAAGTTAGAAAATGTCCTTAAACTCACAAAAATAAATCCTATTAAGGTTTATGAATTAAAATTATTAATCTCAAATAAAATCCATTTATTTACCGAACCATTATGTTATTATTTAGGTTAGTTTCTATCGTGGCTAAATCCAAATTCGTGCGCATTCATCATCAATCCAAGAAAACGCAACCACTGTGAGTGAATTCTTACAAATTCCCCTTTTTATTCATGTTTTGGGGTGTATCATGTGTCGCTTAAATTAATTCGCTTATTCAAACTCGTGCTATACCATTATATGATCTAAACTTAGAATGTAAATATTGTTTGTTGTGATGTATTACATATTGTCAAGTTGTATGCAAATTATTCATTAGGCCCATCAGTTCCTCGTGGGAGACGAGTTGAACAACGCGTGCCTCAAAAACATTCATTAGGCCACTTGTTGAACAACGCGTGCCTCAAAACTCATTCATTAGGCCCATCAGTTCCTCGTGGGAACGAGTTGAACAACGCGTGCCTCAAAAACAATCATTTTGTGTATGTGTGTGCAATATTTAATATTATGTGTTTTGTGAATAAATTTACATCTACATTTACTCATATGTGGTTATGCACTTTATTTTATAATTGATTCGATAAACACGTTTAAATGTTTTTATAGGATTCACTCGCCAACTTTTTGTTGACCCAAAAACCTATTTTTACACATGATACAGGTGGACAGGATGAAGCAAGGAACACGTAGGAAATTGCCTTAGAAGAAAAATAATGAAGTCTTGAAAGATGTATAGAACATGTTGTACTTGTATGATTTGATTGTATGATCTCCTTTTAAAAGAAATAATAAATATGAAACTTTATAATAAATGTCATGAGCTTTGATGAAAACCCAATCATGCCCCGATCACTATTTCCGCTGCGGGTCGGGGTTGACAGATTGGTATCAGAGCTTTTGACTATAGGGATATAGGATAGGTTATTAGACCCTTAGAGCCTATACTATAGTTGTTAGATTTTAATTGTTTATGTGGTTACATGCAAACTCATGATGTTTATTTGTTTTATATTTATTACATACACAAATGCATGCAAACACTTCCAATATTATATTTTGTGATACTTAATGAATCATACTTATAGTCGAACATAACATGCTTACATATACAATCACCACACATATTTCAATGTTCACATATTCAAATCATCCTACTTCCTTATTCAAGATTTTGTCGCATTTTTCATTTTTTCAATCTCATCGAAGTGAGTTCTACGACGGGCATGTAGTAACTGTAAGGGTACGAGTACCGGTAGTCGGAACGTCCTGTCTAGGTTGGCATTCATATAAATCCAATATAACGGACCAGTTTGCCTACCTGGGGACCAACGATGAGAGTACGAAGGACCTATTAGGCCAAAGCATGCCACACCAAACGTTGTTCGAACTAACCCCACTTTGAGGTGCCACCGTGTCCACACCTGGATGCACTCCGAATTTCATACGTTACATACATATTTCTCGATTTTCTCCGGGTTTTAGTGTACGTTACCAGGCTAACACATGCGAACCATATGAAAGACCCGGTAATCATGGGGGCCCACATGATTACGAAGGTGAAGTATGGCGGCATGCAAGGCCCAATTACGAGCAAAGCCCAAGACATCCTATGGATGTAGTAGATTTATTATTTTTATGTTCATTCCTAAATACGACACATGACACCTAAAACGTCAAACTTATACTCTCATGCGTATTTCTTGTAGATGTCTTCCAGTCTCTCTCGTAGAAAAATGAGATCAGGAAAATCCCGCGAGCGCATGGCTGCCCAAATCGCTCAACAAATGGCGGCCGTAATACCCAACATCGTAGTTCAAGTTCAACAGGCCCTTACCACTAATCCCGTCAACCCAATCCACCAAGAAGATCAAAACTTGTCAATCCTTCCCCAAAAGCCACTAAATGCACCTACAAACATTTCAAATCCTGCGATCCTCCAAAATACGAAGGGACTGAAGGTGTCATCGCTCTCCTCCATTGGTTTGAGGAGATGGAAAACACCTTTCTCAATTGCGACTGTCCCGATGATCGCAAGGTGCGATATGCTACCGGTCGTTTGTTTGGAGTAGCACTTACATGGTGGAATACAGAGAAGGCCAAGCGAGGTACTGATAATGCTATGACTTTGACTTGGGAAGAGTTGAAGGAAATCATGACAAGACGTTCCTGTCCAAGAAGCGAAATCAAGAAATTAGGAGATGAGTTCTATTCTTTGAAACAAAAGGAAGGCGACCCAGACCACATACAACAAGAGATTCCTTGAGTTGAATCAGATGGTCCCCAACTTGTTCACTCCCTCTACCGTTTGATCGAGCACTACATTCGAGGTCTTCCTTCAAAAATTCAAGACCCTGTAATAAGTAACACACCTGCAACTTTGGAAGCAGCAATGGAGTTAGCTACAGAGCTCACCGAAAACCGCATACGGAATAAAGACTTTAAGGAGGAGAAGAAGAAGGATAAAGCATCAACCGAAACCCCAAACTCCACCCAAACCGAATCCTCTTCTCAAACCACTTCTAAGAGAAAACGAGATGGACAAATCTTCGCTGTCACCCAACGCAATCAACCAGCTTCACAAGTTGTACCCCTCCAAGCTATCCCAATCACTCAAGTAGCACCCAACTCAACTTACCCAAATAAGAAACCTTACATTGGACCTCACCCTCAATGCAACACCTGTTTCTATCACCATCCATCACCTTACCTTGTCGACTATGTGCGAATTGTGGATGCTACGGGTCATTTGAGCAAGGTTTGCCGCACCTCTCAAAACCAAACCTCACCCCCTACTCAAAACATGATCCAAACATATCAACAACCCCAATACCCCATGTTTCCATATGTTCGAGCTTGTTTTAATTGTGGAGACCCTACCCACTTTAGAAACACGTGCCCTCGATTGGTTAACATCATAAACGCCCAAGCTCAAGCAAACCCAGTTAACCAAGCAAATCAAGAAAACTTAACCACTAGGCCACCAGCCAAAGGAAGAGCTTACAACATCAACGCCAATCCTGTTGAAGATAATAACGGCCCAAACGAACCAGCCAACTAGTTTCCTTCACCAAGAATCAAGATTCAACTCCAACCGCTTAGTTTTTTATGTTTTCTTTATGTTATCTCAATCTTCACGTATCTCAATTATAAATTGGAAATTTATCCAAGAATCTTAATGCGAATTACTATTTCAGTTTTGTTTTATACTCATTGATTTAACATTCATATCATCATACATCTCGACGTATCTCAATCTCATCATTCAAAGAAGTTGGGTTGTGTCTCACTTTTACCTAGACTAACCCCTTCATCATAACAAACGAGAGAGGTATTGTCATCATTCAATCATGTATACCTTCAGATTTGAGACTCAAGCTTTGGTTGTTGTGTTTGTTTATGTTTTAGAGTCACATAGAACTAATCATAATTTACTGATAAAGCCAATGAAAATCTGACAAGAATATGGTGGATACGCCGCTGGTACTTCCTATATATAAGTATTCTTGCCAAAGGATCAAAGGCATTGTCAGGCGGTTATGAGAAGTTCCATGTAGGATTTAGTGGTTGAAGTTTGTTTTATACTCACTAATTTAGCATTCATATCGTCATACATCTCAACGTATTTCAATCTCATCATTCAAAGAAGTTGGGTTGTGTCTCACTTCTACATAGACTAACCTCTTCATCATAACAAACGAGAGAGGTACTGTTATCATTCAAACATGTATACTATCAGAATTAAGACTCAAGCTTTGGTTGTTGTGTTTGTTTATGTTCTAGAGTCACATAGAACTAATCATAACTTGCTGATAAAGCCAATGAAAATTTGACAAGAATATGGTGGATACGCCGCTGTTACTTCCTATATATAAGTATTCTTGCCAAAGGATCAGAGGCATTGTCAGGCGGTTATGAGAGGTTCCATGTAGGTTTTAGTGGTAGAAGTTTTGTTTTAGGATAACCTTATCTTTCCAAACGTATCGATTCTCTCAAAACTCTTGTGCATGCGATCATACCTAGTCAATCAACTCTGTTTATCAATATTCCTTATCTTTAGGCATCAAAAATCGATTCCTGTAGCCGGGTATTCAACCCTTACTAGGAACGTTACCGCCTCAAATAAGATTTAAACCCTCACCCTCTTCTAATTATGTAATTGTCAAATTAAAACATCCTCCCTCCAAGACAAATATACCACTACTACTTAAATTTCGGGACGAAATTTCTAAAAGTAGGGGATACTGTAACATCCGTCAAAAAACGGGTTTCCAAAACCCGCTTCGTTTATTAACCGAACATCCAGTTAAAATTTTCGTTGCATGTTTAGGGCTCAAACTAATTTTAAACAATACATAATTAATAAACATTTTAGAATTTAAAAAATATAATTATTAAAAATTAAAAATTAGTGCAAAAAAAAATAATAACAAGCTGCCGGGTTTCGAACCCGGGTCAGCTAGTTCACCAAACAACCACAACACCACTCCGCCACACGCTGCCTTTGGTTAATATACTGAAACAATTAATACTTAAGTCAAAACTCAAATTCAAAAACCAGGTATCAGCACGGCGGAACTCGCAATCACCGGAAAATCCGGCAATCCGCGAGTTCAGCCATTCCCCTTTTGACTAAAACGCTGTAACCGTCGACTACATCGGTTATAACCGATGTCTAGCCCCAATTATAGTCGTAACCGCCGGAAAATCTTGAATACTCGGTTTTGAAAACTGAAATCTGGCAGTTTCTGTCAATCTATAAATACCATGTGTATTCTCTCAAAACCTGCTCACACTCGCACAACTTTCACTCTCTCTACGAGTCGCTATTCATCAAGAAACACCTCGCCGGAATTCTCTGCAAGTCGCCGGAAAACCGAACCCATTTCATCTCTTCTGCCTTACTCTAAAATAAGACTTCTAGAGCTCAGACAGAAAGCACCACACTCACCTCAAACTTCCTGTAGAGCCTCTGTCGCAAGATAAACTTCGCCGGAGTTAACTCAGCCGCCGGAACTTTGTCGGAGATCACAACTGTTCGGTACAGCACCTTTAATCCGTTCTGTTTAAATTATTTCGTTAACAGTGTTGATCAATCAACTAATTCAATAAAAAATTTCGATTAAACAGTCGTGTTGATTCTCTGGTTTCATAAACTGAAGAAGATGAAGCACTGTTAATATATAAGTTTAATTCAAAACGGATTTTTAAACGGGTTATAACACAGTCCAGTGGTGGACTGTGTGCAATTTTAAACCACACGTCCCGAGTTCGATTCGTGCACTTAACCGGTTTCCTGTGATAAATCTCAATTTGTTTGAAAGGCCCAGAACACCTTCAAGTTAGTATTTAAGTTTAATAAAAACCAATATTCTAACCAGGTTAGACACACAGTCCAGCGGTGGACTGTGTGCAAAGTTAAACCACAGGTCCCGAGTTCGAATCCTGCTTCTGTAACCGGTTCTGGCAATTATCAAGTTTTTAAATAAAGACAGAAATGAATTAATCTAATTTGTATATATATATAATTAAAAACGAGATTATTTCGGGTTAGACACGTAGCTCATTGGTAGAGCTGCGTGCACGCGTACGGGAGGTCACGAGTTCGAACCTCACTCAGCGCACATAATAAACACAATCAGACCGGTCAACGGTCAAAGTCAACGGTCAAATCAGTACTTTTTTTTTTAATTTAATCAGAAAATTATTTAAAAATACTTAAAAATAATATTTTTAAGTTAGAAAATGTCCTTAAACTCACAAAAATAAATCTAGAAATCCTATTAAGTTTATGAATTAAAATTATTAATCTCAAATAAAATCCATTTATTTACCGAACCATTATGTTATTATTTAGGTTAGTTTCTATCGTGGCTAAATCCAAATTCGTGCGCATTAATCATCAATCCAAGAAAACGCAACCACTTGTGAGTGAATTCTTACAAATTCCCCTTTTTATTCATGTTTTGGGGTGTATCATGTGTCGCTTAAATTAATTCCTTATTCAAACTCGTGCTATACCATTATATGATCTAAACTTAGAATGTAAATATTGTTTGTTGTGATGTATTACATATTGTCAAGTTGTATGCAAATTATTCATTAGGCCCATCAGTTCCTCGTGGGAGACGAGTTGAACAACGCGTGCCTCAAAAACATTCATTAGGCCCCGTTCGTGAACAACGCGTGCCTCAAAACTCATCCATTAGGCCCATCAGTTCCTCGTGGGAGACGAGTTGAACAACGCGTGCCTCAAAAACAATCATTTTGTGTATGTGTGTGCAATATTTAATATTATGTGTTTTGTGAATAAATTTACATCTACATTTACTCATATGTGGTTATGCATTTATTTTATAATTGATTCAATAAACACGTTTAAATGTTTTATAGGATTCACTCGTCAACTTTTTGTTGACCCAAAAACCTATTTTTACACATGATACAGGTGGACATGATGAAGCAAGGAACACGTAGAAATTGCTTAGAAGAAAAATAATGAAGTTTTGAAAGATGTATAGAACATGTTGTACTTGTATGATTTGATTGTATGATCTCCTTTTAAAAGAAATAATAAATATGAAACTTTATAATAAATGCCATGAGCTTTGATGAAAACCCAATAATGCCCCGATCACCATTTCCGCTGCGGGTCGGGTGTCACATCAAATTTAAGAAACAAATCCGTCATCCACGTCCTGGTTATAACGATACTTGCTTCCTCCACCCCTAATTGGTTACGGTGTACACGCCCAAAGGCTGCAAAAGCCACACACGTCGTTGATGAATCAGATGGATCCATGCCCATGAGTGTTGACCATTCCGAATGGTCACACCACTTCATGATTACCTCCGCACACACCACTAGTTGCAAAGGAGTGGGTGTTACAATATGTATATGAGTGTGCTTTACAATGTTGAATTGTATTTTTGTTTTTCAACTTTTCAATTAATATTTTTGTTTAACTTCATTAATATTTTTTGAGAATTTGATTTGGTATATTTAGTTTCGACCGAATGGTTTTATGTTTAGTTTTAGTTGTACTGAATGGTGATAGTGGATGGTGCTAGTACAACAAAGAAGTTAGTTTATTTATGGGATTTGACTCATTAGATAGCAAGCCCATATCCCGCTATATAATTTATATATTTCTCATTGTTTCTTATGTTTTCTATTAGCAATAAACTAGCCATTTTTCCATGTACGTGTTTTAAACAATGGGCACCATGATCACCAAAAATACCTTCATAAACTAAGGCCACACATTGTACTCTCTATCTCCTAATCCTTCCTCAAAATTCAAAACTTTATGCTATTTTTCTACTTCATTTGAATATCCATTTCCATCTCTAAAATTTTAGAGATTTTGGTACAGTAAATCTTTATATATTAAGATTCACTGTTAACATCTCTAAAATTAAAAAGATTTTACCTCAAGCATTTTTAGTTTATACCATCAAGTATTTCCATTTTTTCCTTAATCATCTTAGAAGTTAAAACACTGCAATAGAATACAAAATAACATTTACTAATTTGAGTACGACTTAAATATAATATATATATATATATATATATATATATATATATATATTGACGGGTTAGAAGCTAAAGCACTGCAATACAAACAACAAAAAAGTATGAAAATAATTTTTAATCTAATAAAATAAAATCTGCTTACACTTTAAAATTCCAAAAATGACAACACAAAGAAATCAATCATTTTTGGAAGGACCTTCTACACTTGATCGGAAATGGCGGTGAAGAACAAATGGATGTCAACAGCAGCCAGCATATGGATCCAGTGCACCAGCGGCTCACTCTACACCTTCTCCTTCTACTCTCCGGCCCTCAAATCTAGTCAAGGCTACAACCAATCAACCCTGGATACCGTCTCCGTCTTCAAAGACATCGGCGGAAACTTCGGTGTTCTTTCCGGTCTCATCTACACCGCCACTTTCCGACGAAGAGGCGGTGGGCCCTGGGTTGTGCTGTTAATCGGTGCGGTTCAGTGCTTCGTGGGTTACTTTCTGATGTGGCTCTCTGTTACCGGTGTAATTGATCGGCCGCCTGTGCCGGTTATGTGTTTGTTCATGTTGTTGACTGCTCATGGTGTGACTTTTTTGAACACTGCTAATGTTGTTACTGCTGTTGTTAACTTTACTGATCATAGTGGCACCATTGTTGGCATCATGAAGGTTAGAAGTTAGAACTTTTTTTATGCACACCTAGTGTTTGATTGTTTTTCTCATAGAAATTTTTGGTAAAAAGGTTGCTTTTTAAGTTCATAAATGCAACATAGAAGTTATGTTCTGTACCAAGTTACCAACAATGTTGTATCATGTAGTATTGTTAGTTGTTGCCATAAAGCTTTATATAGGTGTTACTGTGTTAGCCTTTCTTTGTGTGACTGAATGTGAAGTTAAGTGTGAGGTATTTGATCTCGCAAGTTAATATGATGTGCACCCTAAGTGTTTGATTATTCTTCTCATGGAACTTTCTAGTAAAAATGTCTACTTTTCAAGTTTATAAATGAAACATAAACCTTAAAGTTGTATACCAACAATCTTATACCTTGTAGCATTTTTACCATAAAGCTTCATGTATTTGTCAACCTTTCTTCGGAAGCTATAACACACGTGCAAACCAAACCAATGACTAAACGAATTCATATGCAATAGCTATCTTTATGATCCGGGGATGTCTGACTCTTATTATTTGCCTCATTTTCCTTATCTGAACAGGGTTTTCTTGGCTTGAGTGGAGCTATCCTACTTCAAGTATATCAAACAGTTTTCAACGCTGGACCCACTCCATACATTCTGATGTTATCGTTGCTTCCCTTTATAAATACTTTGTTGTTCATGTGTAGTGTAAGACCTTTCGAAACAAATGAAGCTGATGAAAAGAAAAATCTCAACGCTTTATCACTCGTTTCCATCATCGTTGCAGCATCTCTTCTCTATTATAATCATAGAGCAAGCGGTTACTTTAACTTTACCAGCACGCATCGTTATCTTTTTGGTGCTTGTTATTCTGCTAGCATCACCTCTCTATGTTGTAGTCAAACCACAGTCAACCCAAAACTTTGAAGAAACAAATACGACCCGGTTACTGAATAACGTGTCAAGTAATCAAGATTTATTAGGACATGACAAGAATCCACTGCAAGCGATTTGTACGGTTAACTTCTGGTGTTTGTTTCTCACAACTTTTACTGGCATGGGTACGGGCCTAGCCACCGTAAATAACTTAGCCCAAGTAGGCGAGTCCCTCGGCTACACCTCTTTTGAAACCAGTACTCTAGTCTCGTTATGGAGCATTTGGAACTCTACGGGCCGGTTTGAGCAGGCTATGTCTCGGACCACTTTCTCCATAAAAAGAAATGGGCTAGACCCGTGTTCACAGCCATCACTTTGGGCTTCATGAGTGTTGGTCATTGTGTGATTGCTTCTGGTATGCCTGGAGCTCTTTATGTGGGTTCTGTTTTGGTGGGTGTGTTTTACGTTTCACAGTGGTCTTTAATGCCAACAATTGCTTCTGAGGTTTCTGGTGTTTTGCATTTTGGGACGATATTTAATACCATTACGATTGCAGGCCCGATCGGATCATATGTTATGTCTGTGAGGGTGATTGGTTCTATTTATGATAGGGAAGCAGCGTGGGGAGGGACAGAGTATTGCACCGGAACTCACTGCTTTCGGTTATCGTTTCTTATTATGGCGTTTAGTACATTTATAGGGCTTATGATTGCTATGGGGTTGTTCATACGAACAAGAAGGTTGTATGAACAGATTGTACTTAGAAGAGATGGAAGTTGTAGCTGAATTAATAACTAGGGTGTTAGTTGTGTAGAAATAAATCAAGTGTTACCTCGTTTGATATTATCTTTAGTTGGTTTTTGACGTACATAAACATAACATGAAAACCAATATTTGCAAACCCATATGAGTGTGTAACACGAAAACCGACCAGACAAACGAACAAAGTTTGTTTAAAAAGATAGACAAGCTTCTAGTTAGTAAACTGTAAATCAAATAGTAGCTATGTAATATTTCTATGTATTGTGTATATGAAAGAACCAACATTAACAAACGTATAGGAAATTGAATATTATGTATATTTTAATAAATATTTTTATGACACAATATATTCATAAATATTTTATATTTATCCATGTAGACTTGTTTGCTAATTTTCATTCATCTATTAGAACAGAGAAATATGAAGAAAATAAATATGTTTTTTAATGAATGAAAACGAACAATACAGTTCATCCGCTAAAGTGTTCGTGTTTATTCAAATTAGAGAACCTCAAATATTATTTTAGTTCTAAATCAAATTCTAATCAATTAACTTTTAGTCACTTTATTTCAAACTAGTTACAATTCCGTGTGTTACACGGATTAATAAATATAATGTTATTGAAATAATAACAAAAAGTTACTTTAAAAAAAATATATGTATTACTCTGTTGAAGAATAATTAAAAAAAAATATATTGCCCATTTACTTGCCATGACTATGTAACTTTCCTAAGTTTTTTTTATTTTGTTTAATCAATTGATGTTATATATTCAATAACTATTAAAGAAGGATAAATTAATAATAATATTTAATCATATTTAATCGTTTACAAGAATAAAGATAAAGATTAGTGATATCTCTATATTATTATATAAAAGGTTAAAGTTAAATTAAATATAAATATAAAAATAAGGATAAAGATAAGTAATATTAATATATTGGTTAATAATAATAATAAAAGAAATATATTAAACAAATATAAATAAAATTTATAAGGTTGAAGGAGAGAATGCATGTGGTATTATATAGTCTTTTATTGTAAGTTAATTGTAAATAAAGGGATCATGGATGGTATTGATGGGTTAGACGCCAATTAGTTGGTACATTATATTTTATAATTTTAGATGATAAAATCACTTTGATTAACGATAGAAAAACTACATAAGAATGGCAGTGGTATTGATGGGTTAGACGCCGATTATGGGACCACATTCTGCGGGAGAGTGGTATTGATGGGTTAGACAACCGATTATGGTATGCGCTCGGTAACTTGCACAGGTCCCTTCCGGATCTTAATCTTTGCGGGTTCGCTAATAAGGACACCGCCCCCAAAGGCTCAAAATACTTTGGCGAGCGCCTTTTATAGTAAAGCCGTTCAGAGTTTGGGGGAGAAGTTCGACCTATTTCTGTCCCATAAAGCGGTGTTAGAGTGTCTACAAGGTCCTCATGCTTAAGACTTCTTGACCGTTATCCCCATTAAAGGCCTGGGACAACACATGTCAATGTGCAGTACCGAGCCATCATTGAATATCAGTTAATGATTCCTTTGTTTCCAGCATAGTTGTCAAAAGCGCCTGCTTTTTGTGCCTAGGCGCATTTTCCAGGCGAAGCGCATCTAAAACGCCTTGTGTTATCAAAGACGCTCTTCTGGTGGAGTTTCAGGCAAAAAACGATTTTCCTGCGACTTGTCTTGCCAGATTCCGGCACACTTCAGCAATTTTAATACTAAATTTAATTTGGACAAGTTTGTGGTTGCATCATCGGAGAAGAAGAGAGAAAGAAGAAGATGATAAAGATGAAAACTCGTGGACCAAATTGTTGAAGTTGCAGACTTTTTGTGTTGAATATGGTTCATAAAACTTACCTTTTAAAATGAAAACATGTTGCTTTGTAGAAAAGCTGCACCTTGTTGTGCAGAAATAACACTCTTTCACAACAGTGACCACACATAATTAAAAATCATTTCTCTTTCAAGATAACTTTTATTATTATAGTTAGCACAAAACGAAATAGGTTAGAATGTATTATACACTAAACATTTTGTTACTCAAGTGCCAGAATTACGTTTTAAATACAAATTATATGATATTAAAGTATGTATGATAGCTTTTGTTTATTTTATTCGAAAAATAGTATTGTTTGAGGTCGGTTAACGTACAAGAGTGTTTATCGTGTGAAGCGTACGCGAACATATCAACCGCACATCTGATCTACCCTAGATCTTTAATTGAACGCGATAGCACAATACTAATTAACCTGACATAATTACGCACACTATAAAAAATCAAAACCCACATGCCACCTAACATGAAAATTACGCATGTGAAACTCAAAATTACGCATGGGTTATTTCAAACCCTAATTACGCATGTTATAAAAAAATAAGGAATGACACGCGCCGCAATCTTCTACTCGCATACGCTTCGCATGATAACCACTCTTGTATTTTACACTTTCTTGTATTATTTTTATAATATATAATATATTTTAAATTTTTATTTATGAGCGCTTTTTTTCCTTAGGCCCTCGCTTTTTTTGCGCTTTGTGCCTAGGCCCTAGGCGAGGCCTATGCGCATTGAGTGCGCCTAGTGCCTTTGATAACTATGGTTTTCAGTCGATGAGCCTTGCCCAGTTTGCCGCAAGATTTGTTTGGATAACTTTGGGGAGCATGCGGTCCGTTATAAGGAGCTACTGGGTCTTAAATATAGACATGACTTGGTCAAATATGTCCTATATGATGTGCTTAAGCGAGCTGGAGTCTTTGCGAAAAAGGAGGCCCTTGTGAATTTCTTTACAGGCACACTTCAAGGGAGGTCCATTCTGCGGCTGACGTATGTTATTGTTTTCGGTTGGGAAGGACGGAAACACGCTTGTGTGGACCTTACCGAAGTATCCCCCCTTGTTGGGCTCAGGGGAAATCGTTTTGTAGCTGGTCGGGCTTGATGAAGGCATAATTAAGGAAAGTTGCTAAGCATGAAAAAGTTTGTACTAAGAATCAACATGTCTTCATTCTCGTTGCCTTTGATATCTTTGGTTCCCTTGCTTCAGAATTTAGTTTTTTTGACAGAGTGCAGAGGGTCGTGCACAATAATTTCTCAACGCCAAGGAACCAAAGTTTTATATTCGGTAGAATTGGATTTGCTATTCAAGGGGTTGCAACGCAACTTGTTGCCCGTTTACCTGCCATTCTTATGTAAATTTTCTATCGTTAATCAAAGTGACTTTATTATCTAAAATTGTAAAAGTTAATGTAACAACTAAATGACTAAACATAAATCTCATTACTAAAAATCAAATTCTAATTTATAATCAACTAATTATATTTATCGAACCACTAAATGTTGATGATTATACCATAGACCATAGTCAAATTAATTAGTTTTGGGTCATACCATATGCCGAAAGTTTAGAGGTGCACAAATATTGGGCCATATCTGGTCCTAGGTTTAAGGTCAAAACCAGGTTTGGCAATACCCTCGGGTCGTGTTTTAAAGAGGAAGTGATCAGGTATTTTTGTTTCTAGTTTTGGTTTTTTATTATTTCAGATCAAGTGTAATTAGGCTAGATACGGTCTCAAACCATAGGGTATGTACCCTATGCATACTTGGCAGGTAGGATCATGTATAGGTAGGGAATAACCAGGTTTCTTAACACCCGGTTTTAGGTTGGTTTTTTTTAAGCTAGGTTTAATACGAGTTGGAGGTGGTCACAAAAAGAGTTTCTTAACTGGAACCAGTTAAAAACCGGTATAACATTAACTGTTTAGTGGTTAATTATAACCGTCAGCTAGTAACCAGTATAGAGATTTACTATTGGAACGGTTATTAACCGGTTAAACGTAAAATTAAAAAGAGGTGGGGTGGAAGGTTAATTAACCAAAAATAACTGATTATTAGCCGAACCGGTAGTAATTAATCGATCATAAAACAAACTGAAATTAACCGCTAAACTGATTATCAAAAAACAAAAAATTAACAGGTTTGTGCACCTCTAAAATTACCCGTTGTTCTTTGTCAAGTATAAATCCAAGCACCACTTTATGTAAAGCCCAAAACCCGGCTATTTGGGCTAACGATGGTATATAAGATACGAACGGGAAACACAAAGGAAAAAACGAAGGTGAAAAATCGAAATAAAGGTTCAGATCAAGGAGAAAACACCCTAAACCAATCGCAACTCACTTCTTCTACTTGCTCGTTAATCGCCTCATCCGATCATCCTAATTGCATACAGAGATAATCAAAATGAAGACGACAAAGGGGGGCAAAGTCATGAACCCCACCGACGCCTATCGCAAGGAGCTTCGCAAGAAAGAATTGAAAAGAGTAACTCTTCCTTTTCGTTTGTTTATCTTACTAATTCTTCTATTTTATATGACGTTTGTTGCTTCTTATTGATGATCATGCTGATTGTAATCGAATTGTGCTCGCCTGTTGTTGCCCTAATTTGATTTGTGATGTTGACAACTTTAGGATATTGAAGCAAACATTATAGATTTAGATTTTAGGGTTATATTGGAGGAATAATTCACGGTTTGACTGTGCATTACTAAGCTTTGTATGCCTACTCGTGTTGAATTACTGTTATGAATAGATTCATCTTTGGTTAATTTAGGTTTAGTGTCATGCTCATTAGGTATGGGAGATTGTGTGTTAAGGGGCTCCCGTATGTTTATATATTGTTGGGAAAAATTCGAAATTGCTTGGATAAATCTGAAGTCGTGTAATCACTATCAGATCAAACAATTAGAGTGGCTACCAATCTTTGATCGGATAAAATCAGAAAAATTCTAGATTTTTGTATGGCAATTTTTGATTGGGAGTCAATAATCAAAAATCGATTATTTTGGCAGTTTTCATTGGGAGCGTATATGCAGTTTTCACAAACTGCAGGCAGTTTTTATTTTGCACAAACCACCTTTAGTCCCTTAAGTTTCCAAAAGTGCATATTTAGCCCGAAATTCAATTTTCTGATGCATTTTTGATAAAGGACTTCCGTTGCCGCCCTTGGACCCTGCTCCTAGGGGCGCTGCCCCCTTGTATCCCCTTTAGTCCCGATGACATTCAAATAAGCGTGCACTCTTATTTGAACGTCACACGCAATCTCAAATTACACTAAAATATCCAACATACCTCCCCCATTTTAGTGTAATCAAGGATTACCTAACTTGTTCACAGCAATCAAACAAACTAATGCATAAATGAAATGTCGTGACGATTGAATTTCATATTAGTATATTACACATTCCAAATATTCGAATTTAAGGGTGTCTCTAAGGATTGAACCCTTAATATCCATACTGAATACATGAAGATAATATACACATTAGTTTACATACATAGATCTAACTTGACACTATCTTTTACTAGCCTATGTCCCTATCCTTCATAAGCATATCAAAGCCAAGTCCAAGCTTCTTGAAGCAGCTAAACTTCATGCTCATATAGGTAGCTCTTTTACTCTTGCACCTGCAAATGCAATTTTTCAAAAGAGCTATTAAGAAGGTATACCTCAACCTTACTTAACTTGCAGATCTAAACACATACCTTTGGGATAATTTTAAATGTTGTGTTCCAAACTCTAGATGTTAAGCTTTTCACATTGAATTCTGCACCTAACGTCATATTAGGTGGGAATTGGGTATCTTAACATGGAGTTTTCAGATGGACTTTAACCCTAATCCCACAGCTGATCCTTTCACGAGATCTCTAGTTAACCCTTTGGTTAAGTGATCAGATAAGTTATGTTGAGTTCTCACATACTCAACCGGAATCGCACCATGCATGATGAGCTTCACGAACCATGCTATGTCTCACACCTAAGTGTCTTGACTTGCCATTATACACTTGACTATACGCCTTAGCCAGTGTAGCTTCACTATCACACCTTATAGAAATGGGAGCCATTGGTTTTGGCCACAATGGAATCTCATAAATCAAGTTTCTTAGCCACTCAGCTTCTTTGCCAGCTGCGGCTAACGCTACAAACTCAGACTCCATTGTTGAATCAGTTATGCAAGTCTGTTTCTTTAAAGCCCAAGAAATGGCACCTCCCCCAAGTAGGAATACCCAACCAGTTGTGGAAGAATGATCTTCCTTATTGTTTATCCAACTTGCATCTGAATATCCTTCAATCACCGAAGGAAATCCAATGTAAGTTAGACCATAATCCATGGTTCCTTTCAAGTATTTGAATACTTGACTTAGTGCTTGCCAGTGATGAGTACTAGGATTGCTAGTAAACCTACTAAGTTTTCCAACAGCATACGCTATATCTGGTCTGGTGCAGATCATAGCGTACATAAGTGATCCAATCGCTCTTGAGTACTCAAGTGGAGATACTGCAATGCCTTTATTAGGTATTAGCTAGAGACTAGGATAACAGGAGTACTTGCGGGAGAACAATCCTTGAAATTGAACTTGTTCAAGATCTTCTCAATATAGTGTGATTGAGAGATTGAAATGCCCATGTTCTCACATTTGATTTTAATACCTAAAATCACCTCAGCCTCACCCATATCTTTCATAGCAAACATAGATGATAAAAATTCTTTTGTTCTATTAATTTGATCTTAGTTAGTGCTAAAAATCAACATATCATCTACATACAAACAGATCAAGACTCCGTTTCCAGAAGCATCAAACTTGCTATAAACACATTTATCTGCTTGGTTTAAAGCAAAACCATTAGACAATACAATCTCATCAAACTTTTGATGCCACTGTTTGGGTGCTTGCTTCAAACCATAAAGAGATTTAATTAGTTTACACACCTTGTTTTCACTTCCAGGCATAACAAACCCTTCTGGCTGTTTCATGTAAATCTCCTCATCTAATTCACCATTTAGAAATGCAGTTTTCACATCCATTTGGTGAATTACAAGATTATGTATAGCAGCAAGTGCTAATAATAATCTAATGGTGGATATCCTTGCTACAAGAGCATATGTATCAAAGAAGTCAATACCCTCCTTTTGTCTAAACCCTTGGATTACTAATCTGGCTTTGAACTTATCAATAGTACCATCCACCTTCATCTTCCTCTTGAAGATCCATTTACTTCCCAATGGTTTACAACCAAGAGGTAAATCCACCAATTTCCAAGTGTTATTTTGCAAAATAGAGTCCATTTCATCTTGGATGGCTTCTTTCCAAAATGAAACATCCCTTGAAGCCATTGCTTCACTATATGTCTTTGGATCCTCATCAACATTGAAACAATATTGATATTGAAAATTAATATCAATCCTAGATCCTTCAACTAAGTACAGTTGAAAATCGTCACCATAAGATTGGCCTTTCTTTCTCTTGAACACCTTCTTGGTTCAGTGCTAGTTGAAGGCATAATTTCTTTTCCACTAGAAATCTGGAGAGAAGGATTCATATCCTTTGGCCTAGGTATAGATGTGAATCTTTCTTCATCATATTCTACATTTCCACTTCTTGCCTCAATAACCCTATGTACTGAAACATGGTCATTTGGTTCTATTACATAGAACCTGTGAGCAAATGAGTGCTCAGCATATCCAATGAATGCATTCTATACCTCTTTCCCCTAAGTTTCTTATCTTAGGATCATTGAGCCTAACCACGGCTCTACAACCCCAAACTCTTAGTTTTTACAACTCGGGTGGCTTTTATACCAAAGCTCAAAAGGGGTTGTTTTGTTCCTTTTATTAGGAACCCGGTTTAACAAATAACAGGCTGTCAACATAGCCTCTCCCCAAAACCCATTATTTAAACCCGAATGGGACAGCATGGTATTAACCATCTCTTTTAGCGTCCTATTCTTCCTTTCCGCCACACCATTTTGTTCCGGTGTGTAAGGAGCTGTGGTAAGGTGTATTATTCCAGTTGATTGGAAATATTCCAGATCAAAATACTCACCACCTCTATCCGTATGTAGGGTTTTGATCAATTCACTTTGATGAAGCTCTACTTCTTGTTTATAGATTTTAAACTTTTCCAAAGCTTTATCTTTTGCATATAACAAGTAAACGTAACAGAACCTAGTAGCATCATCTATAAAGGTTACAACATACTTCTTGTTACCTAATGATGGTGTACCATGAAAATCACATAGATCACTATGTATCAAATCTAACAATTTACTTTCTCTAGTAACATGTTGCAAGAATGGTTTTCTAGTTATTTTATTCAACTTGCAGATATGGCACTTTTCATTTGTTAAATTAACTGCCGGAATTAAGCTCATCTTAGACATTTCCATAAGTCGTTTATAATGTACATGTCCTAATCTAGCATGCCATAATTCAGATTTTGACGAATTTACACTAGATGACGAATCAATCATACAAACAGAATTATCACTAAACGGCACTTCTAGATTTAACATAATCATACCATTACATAAATAACCAAATCCGATAAAAGAACCATGTCTTGACAAGATATACTTATCACATTCTAACACTTGTTTGTACCCGCAATTATTTAATACGATACCGGATAACAAGTTTTTCCGAATGCCGGGTACATACAATACATTACTTAAACTTTGAGTTTTTCCAGAAGTAAATACTAGTACTACACTTCCAATTCCGTGGATTGGCTCGGTTGCAACATTTCCCATCTTTAAAACAGATCCATCTTCAATTAATGTAAGGTCCTTGAACCATCTTCGATCCTTACATACGTGACTTGTTGCTCCCGAGTCATACCACCAAGCAACAGAATCATGCTGCACATAAAATGCTTCAAAAATTAGTGAAACATAATTCACATCCGAATTATAATTAAAGTTTAATTTCTGACCTTGTTGCTTTGGATCCTAGAGGATCCACCAGTGCCAGCTTCATTCTCGGCTTTACCAACACGACAATCTCTCTTGAAGTGTCCTGGTTTACCACACTTCCAACAGCCTTGATCATTGGTCTGTTTTGCATACTTCACAGCCTTGTTCTTCTTGTTAAACCCACTTTGATACTTTCTTTTGTTGTTTCCCTTGTTAGAATTTGAGACTAGGACCACTTTCTTCCACCATGCTAACAGAAGACCCACCAACGTGTTTATCTTTGTTAACATTTTCCATGGCCCGACAAGACTCCTCAATTCAAAAACAACTTCCAAGTTCAACCAGATTCATTTCCTCCTTCTTGTGTTTTAAAGTATATTTAAAATCTTTCTATGAAGGAGGAAGTTTATCAATGATAGATGGAACAGAAATTGCTTCCCCATCTTCAAACCATGTTGTTCAAATTGACCCAGAATTCTTAGACATTCATTGTATTGTTCCATGATGGGTCTACCATCAACCATTTTATAATTCATAAAATCACTAACTAAGAATTTCTTACTAGATGTGTCTTCAGCCATGCATTTGGCCTCTAGTAATTCCCACAGTTCTTTTGCAGATTCAACCTTTTGATAAATATCAAAAAGAGAGTCACGCATACCATTCAGAATATGCCCACGACAGATGTAATCAGCATTCAACCACTTTCCACGCTTCCTAGTTTGTTCCAGCAGTTCATCCACCACTTCCTCGGGCATCGGGGTACTCAGAACGTACACCACTTTCAAAGTCGTCAACCGAAAATGCATCTTCTTTTGCCAGCGACGAAAGTCTTGCCCTTCAAACTTGTCCAATTTCGCAAACTTGTTCGTCATAGCCTTCGAAGATTCACCACCGCTTGTCATCTTCACTGAAATTGTTTGATCTTTGTTGGGAAAAATTCGAAATTGCTTGGATAAATCTGAAGTCGTGTAATCACTATCAGATCAAACAATTGGAGTGGCTACCAATCTTTGATCAGATAAAATCAGAAAAATTCTAGATTTTTGTATGGCAATTTTTGATTGAGAGTCAATAATCAAAAATCGATTATTTTGGCAGTTTTCATTGGGAGCGTATATGCAGTTTTCACAAACTGCAGGCAGTTTTTATTTTGCTCAAACCACCTTTAGTCCCTTAAGTTTCCAAAAGTGCATATTTAGCCCGAAATTCAATTTCTGATGCATTTTTGATAAAGGACTTCCGCTGCCGCCCCTTGGACCCTGCTCCCAGGGGCGCTGCCCCCTTGGATCCCCCGTTAGTCTCGATGACATTCAAATAAGCGTGCACTCTTATTTGAACGTCACACGCAATCTCAAATTACACTAAAATATCCAACATATATCAGTTGTAATCCTTAATTGATAATTTGATATGCACCAGAGGACAGAGGTCTAGAATAGCAGGATAAACCAGTCTAAGAGTAACCACTTCATAGTTTGCTTATTGATTGCTGCAGCTGTATATTTTTTTGGCGATTCAAGTGTTGAATGATTTGTAGTCCACATAGGTTTGAGGTTCCAGACTTCACGCATACAGAAGTTAGGAATAGAAGCATCAATTTTTTTCTTACTTTAATTTTTGTTTAGTACTTCGTGGGCTCTAGACTGCTGTGACGCCGTTATATTATAGATTGACTTCTTACTATCTGTTTCTTTTGTTATTGGTGGCATGAGCCTGGTATATTTTTTATGGTATGCCTTTTTAACAACGTTTTGGTTTATAATTGTTGAAAACAGAACAAGAAGGAAAGGAAGAAGGTAAGAGAGGTAGGGATACTGAAGAAGGATCCTGAAACCCTCAAGGAGCAAATTGACAAGTTGGAGGCAATGAGTAAGTTCCCAGTGATCACTAATCTATTATCATTTAAGTAACTGTAGCATATTAATCAGTTGATGTATTGGGTTAAATATTTATATGTTGCTACTCTATTTAAGTGATGCATGTTTATTAATTATCGGATGTACCAGTAAAGTGGCAAAATATGTAAAACAAAATAGCAAGTTACTGGTTTAACATTGGATAATGACGTCAGGGTCTTGCTAAAATTATCGTTGACTAATGGTTGGATTCCAAGAGTAATTGGCAAATCAAGTTCAAGGTGGTGTTTGGCTGTTGGCGTAAGTAGTTGAACTTATTAACGGTTGAATCGTTCTGACCAGGATTTTGACATGACAGTAGTTTCTTACAATAAAAAAAGTAGTTACTGAGGTGTTTGTTGACCTGTTCGTTTTCTTCTTCTTCTCCTATTTAAAACTGCGGTCTATGCTTTTGTGCATAAGATGACAGCTTTTTAGTGGAAGGGCTAGTCCTTAAAGATGACATGATTAAGTTTAGAATAACTTATGATTTAAACTTTTCATAGGTTTCTCATGGTGATATTTGCATGGTCTTTGAATTGAGGTATGCCTTTTTGATTATTTTTGCTTTCTATAGTTCCTTTTTGGCACCATGTATCCTACATATCAAGTTCCCTGCGCAGAAATTTTCATGCATTCATAGTAAACCGGTGGCTTCCATGACGTGCCCTTTAGATAAGAAAAGCGTAGAAGTTACCATTTTCTAGAAAAGTCAACCCTAGTGTACCTTTAATGAATCCAATTTAAAAAAAATAATGTAACAATTGTAAATGTACCCTAGTTTTGGATGTCAGGTGGCTGAAGTGCTGACTAGTTTTTGCTTTCTGCATGTTCAACATTTTATAGTTAGGTTATTTTTTAAGTAGCCATTCTTCCTAGGTCCTTTCTGTTTGGAGGATTTTAAAGATTAAGATTTTATTTTGTATCTCAATGATTCTAATCAATGTTTTAAAATCCGGTTTATATACCGTACCGGATTTGGCTCAGAAATGGTTTAACCGGGTGTATCGGGCGGTTCAACCGGGTGTACCGGGCGGTACAACCGGTACAACCGGCCGGTTTGAACCGGTTTTTAAACATTGATTCTAATTACCTGATTATCAGTTTTCATCATTACAGCTAAAGTATAATTACTGTTTTTGAATCATTCCTTTAGCCTCCCTAAACATGCCAAATATATGATGGTATTGTTACAACCTAGAGCTAGAGATATGTGGTAGGACCGTAGGACACACTTTATCTTTTAGTAAATTGGACATACGACATGAATCTGCTGTTGTACAGCTGACTAGATTTGATTATCATTCTTGCTATTTACCACCATTGTAGACTTGTAATACATTACAGGAATTGATAATAATATTTATGCTGATGTGACTTGAAATGTTATTTACATAAAGCAATTCATGAAGCCTCAAATATGCCTGTTATTTGATGATGATGCAACCTAGAGATATATGCTGGAAACATCCTTTTTATTAGCTTATTCGGTATTACCTTTGTTTTGCACTTACGGCTTAAAAGAACTTGATTATATGTTTTTTCATGTTTCTGTTACTTTTCGCTTTTTCAGTATATATTATCGGTCACTTGTTAAGACTCATGTTTGCTTGTTATTAATTGGTGCAGAGGCGGATGGCGCTTTGGACAAAGCCAGAAAGCATAAAAAAAGACAACTTGAGGACACACTGAATCTCGTTCTCAAGAAAAGGAAGGTAAAAGTCAAACTAGGAAAATTACAAAATAACATTCGTTTTAAAGTTATAAATAATTAAATATTTTATTACATTACTTAGTGCTATATAAGTTGAACATAGTCTGTTTTACATTTGTCAACAGGAATATGAAGAGAAAATGAAGGAAAAAGGCGAAGCTCCTGTTATGTTCAGGTTAATTTTGTCAAATATGATCTCAATTCTATCATAAGAATTAAATAGCAAAACGTTGAACTTACTCAATGCGTATTTTCAAATTCAACCCTGTAATTTGGTTTTGCAGTCACCTCGGGCCTCCTCGAAGACGGATTTCAGAGGAAGAAGAGAGAGCTAAGCACCCACAACCCGAGGTAAACTATTCTAGTTAATAAATCATATATGCTGATGTCAGCAAAGTAATTTTATTTACAGGATTCTGTTTATTATCATCCTCAATGGAATCCAACTGGCGCACCTCCACCTGGAAAGCCGCCATTGTACAAGTCATCACTAGGACCAATAATTCCATTGGTGGAAGGTTCATCAAGTGGCGCTGGAGTAACCGAATCAGATGATGTCGGTTCATCAGTTCCACCACCACCGCCGCCACCACCTTTGCCACAAACTGGCGGCGAATCAGAGTCTATAGAAGATGCTCCTCCTTTACCTACATCTCTGCCTTTACCCCCACCTCCTCCGAAGCCCGCCTCATCAGATTCCGGTGCCATGCTGCCGCCACCTCCTCCGCCTCCTCCCATGCCACCTGGCACAGCAGGAACCGATAGGGAGAAAAGCCAGTCTTCAAAATCAGATGACACGGCATCTGTTAACCTTCCTCCACCGCCTCCGCCGCCAGGTTTGCCGCCAAAATTGACCGGATACCAACCTGAAAGTGGTTCAGAACCCAAGGACTTTTCTAAAATGGTTCCACCACCACCTCCTCCGAGGCAACCACTGCCAGTTCCAGGACCCGGAATGGTACAGGTTATGCCATCAGAGGTGCTACCGCCAGGGATTGCTCGTTTCCCACCGCCGCCACCGCCTCCAGACATGCGTCCACCGCTAGGAATGCCTGGCCAACAACCTCCTCCTCTAGGAATGATGCCACCGCCAATGATGCCAAGGCCGCCGTTCGGACCTCCACCAATGATGAGACCGCCACTTCCTCCCGGACCCCCGCCTCATCTAATGGAGGAGTTTTATAGACCAACCGTACCTCAAAAACCTTCGTATGTCAAATCAGCTGCATCCACTGTTGTTAAGAGGCCTTTGGCTCAGCATACTCCACAACTAACTGCCATGGTAAATCTAGTTATATTTATTTTTTATTTTGGTACATCTTTTATTTTATAGTTGATATCGTTTGGGTACTACAGGTGCCAGCATCAGTACGGGTGAGGAGAGAGTCAGCTGCACCAAAGGCAAAACCAAAGCCATCTGTTTCGTCGGTATCAGTAGTTTCCCATCCAGCACCAACTCCAACTGTTCTGAAACCGCCAACCGTCAAACCACCATCCTCATCAGCAGCCAAACCGTCAAGCGTAGATGATTCTTACATGGCGTTCTTGGAGGATATGAAAGCTCTTGGTGCTCTTGACAACTGATGGGGGGGGGGGGGGACTAAGAATGGCATGTGTAGCTGAGATAACTTATGTGGTCCTGTCCGGGTGATTTTATAGATTAGATGTATTTCTTGTTATCTCATTATCGCATTTCATTTTGTCATCTAAGGCTTTTTAACTGGTCCCTTGATTTTTACATTGTATGGAACTATATCAAATGTCAGACGCCATGGCTAAACTTGAAGCTAGGATAAACAGATTTGTTTTTTCAGTCTTTTCTACTTCCATGTGGCTTGATTGAAAGTCGATGCTTTAACAAGCATGAACCCCAAAAACTTTTTTCAAGTTTGATTGGTAAAAAAGTCTTTTTATAATGAAAAGTCACATCCCCACTAAATCGGCTAGCAAGACTACTGAATTTGTGGATTTTTATTTGGGGACATGCTTGTCGATTGTTCGATTTAGAAATTACTCTTGCCTGTTTATGTTGAGGTCAACAAATACATAATGATCATGTTTGATTAATTGGTTTCTAAAGTTCTTAGACGTATCTAAGATCTTATTAACGAATACAAGGTTCTGAAATCCTGTTTATATACCGTACCGGATTTGGCTCAGAAATGGTTTAACCAAGTGTATTGGGCGGTTCAACCGGATGTATCGGACGGTTTAAACAAGTTCTACCGTATGGTTCAACCGGCCGGTTTGAACCAGTTTTTAAAACACTGTACCAATCATTCAAATATCTAAAACGCGTGATGAAAGAAAGAGTACGGCATACAAAGATAGAATTATATAACAAATAAGTCAAGATTATAGTCTGTTTCAAAAAATATAATACCAACTAGAATTGATTTCCTGCGTTGCGGGTACAGTTTTCTTTAATGTGATTTAAGCGTACGATTTATTATTATTATTATTTTTTATTTTTTTTATTTTTGCAATTGTCTTTGAAGAGAAAATAACAAGTGATTACATTTCCAATCCTTTAGATACTTGCAAAGTTGTTTGAGAGAACAATTGTAGCCGGATCTCATGGTGTGTTAATGCAGTTGAACCCACATCTTACGCAATTTGGTATTTATTTATCGTAGCTGGATCTCATTACTGCTTCAAATCGAACTTTTCAATTAATTAGACTCCTAGTAAATATACACACGACACAAACACTAAACTCGTATTACTTCAAAAAGTTAACTCTATTTAGTATACATTTGAATTATAAAATAAGATGCTACCTAAAAATATAATTAATTGAATAAATATATAAGTCACGAAAAATACAACAATATTAATTTAGATTTTCCATATGTATTAATTAGTGAGATGACATCACATTGTATATGTTGATAAGTTATTTGTGAGACCTACATATAAATATAATTTTTACTGTAGCTAACAAGTTGTCCAATTATATATATAATAATAATAACCAAATACTTAAAAAACATTAGATCTGTTGATACAATATCAAAAAAAAACAGTAAAATGCACGGATAGTCCCTGTGGTTTTGTAAAGTAACACCTATAGTCCCAACTTTTAGAAATTACACCGATGCTCCATGTGGTTTACTTTTTGTTACTCGAATGGTCCCTTGAGTGGATTGTCCGTTAGTTTCACCGTTAACTCCATATGAATTTACTTATTTAGCCCTCTCTTATTCACCCTTTTAGGACCTTGTATGTCTCTCTCTCTCTCTCTCTCTCCACACACACACACACTCCTCACTCACCACTACCTGCCTTCACCACGTACCACTAGGTGCCACCACCTGCAACTCCACCAACATCAACATCTCTGCCACATTAACTCCCTCCTCCATCCCAGATCCCTTCATCCACTTGGTAAAGACACTAGTTTCTATCACCAAGCCTCCAGATTTACCCCGCCAAGATACGTAAGTCTCAACCTTCGTTCCATTCACTCAGACAACAAGACAAATTCATCATCGTCATCCTCACCTCTAATGATTGTTGTTGTAACTCACAATTTTGAAGAAAGAGGGGTGTTTGGAATTGAGTATGTCGTAGCCGATGCTAACCACTACGAAGAACAACATCAGAAGCAGTACCAATATAATAATAATTTCACCGTATTCGGTAAAAAAAAAAAAGATTATGCGAGAAACAGAGTAGTCCAGTCAGCAAGCAATCGAAAGATCAGAAGATCGAAGTTCGATCCCAGATGTAAGGGCTGTTGAATTTCGGGGAGAAATCGAAGATCATGGGCTGCAAGGGGGGGGGGGGGGCAACACCCAACCCTTCCCTCTACTACCTCCTCACTTCTCTCGTTGGTGATTGTTGGTGGCTGCTGTTGTGGCTTTGGTGACTGTGGTGGTGTTTTGTGATGGGTTAACGGTTGTAGGGGTTAGGTTTAGGTGGCAGAGGTGGGTGTGGGTGGAGCTAGAGGTTTAGGTGGAGGTGGAGATGGAGGTGAGTGGCTATGGTGCTGGTGGCCGGTTATTTTGTAGAAGATAAAAGAGTTTGTGGGCCTACACTTTCAATATAATAATATGAGTGTGTATAATATTTGTTTTTTTATTTTTTAAAGAGATGGGTAAATAAGTAATTTCATATGGAGTTAACGGTGAAAACTAACATACATCCACTCAGGGACCATCCGAGTAACAAAAAGTAAACCACAGAGAGCACCAATGTAATTTCCAAAAGTTGAAGACTATAGATTTTAATTTATGAAACCACATGGAGTATCCGGACATTTTACTAAAAAAAGAAAAAGCAAATATTTAGAAAAGCAATATAGTTTGGGCTTGTTTAAAACGTTTGAGCCCAGACTCTATAGTCATGAGCCCAAGCGGATAACCCTAGTAGGGCGGGCAATACAAAACCAATCTGGTTTACACGTTTTGTGCCCCCAGCAGCAGCCTTCTTCTACGCCCGAACTGAACTCCAACCTGCTTAGGTTGAGGATCCACCCAACATTTCAACGTAAGCTTTCATTGTTTCCAATGTTCATCTCAGATTCTAATGCTTTTCCATAAATCGTTTAGTTTCTACCTAATTACTACCATTATCGCCCATTTTCCCATTTAATTATTATGCTTAAACGATACGGTATCACGCATTCTTTCCTGTTTGTACTATATATATTAATGTATGATCTATGAATCTCGTGATCGGTTTTTGTGGATCATTTTTATTATTAGTTTTTCTTTTTGATGTATTGGTTATGTGTGTGGGACTGTTGATTGTGGTTATTGTTTTAGTAATAAGATTTGAGTGAAGGACGGTTAAGCTCATGAATTGCCTAACTTATTGAAAATGAAGTATTCGTTTTTGTTTTCATTGAATGGCATATATGTGACTGTTGCAATCAAGTTTTGTAAGTAGTGAGGAATATGTGACTGTTGCAATCAAGTTTTGTAAGTAGTGAGGAAATGTATTGTGGTATGTTTTGGGTAACTCTGCCACTGCTGTCCTTTCAGATGAAATGTCACATGTTATGCTAATGAATTTGTAGTAACTTCATACTGATACCTTAATCTTTCTTAATGAACAATTCAACATAGTTAGTGCTTATACTTCTTTTCTTTTTCTTTTTTTTTGCTAGAACGTTCCATTTGTTGTTGTTTTATACATTTGCTGTTTACAGTTCAGATCTTCAAGATGTATTCCTCAATGAAGAAGATCCAAAAGGACAAGGATGTTGAACCCACCGAGTTTGAGCAGAGTGTTGCTCAGGTGATAATTTGTTTTTGTCATTGGCATGGTTTATCGTCTGTAGGTTTATTTATGTATTTGTATTCGTCATATCACCACAGGCATTGTTCGACTTGGAGAACACACACCAAGAGCTCAAGAGTGACTTGAAGGACTTGTACATCAACTCTGCAAAGTAAAGAATCGTCCTTTTCATTGTAACTTATCTATTTGTTCTTTATTATGTTGATGATGCTCATTTTTTGTGTTCTTTTTGCAGTCAAGTTGATGTATCTGGAAACCGAAAGGCTGTTGTGGTTCATGTTCCATATAGATTGAGAAAACCTTTCCGCAAGATCCATACTAAGCTTGTTAGAGAGCTTGAGAAGAAGTTCAGTGGGAAGGATGTGGTTTTCATTGCCACCAGACGCATTGTTAGGCCCCCAAAGAAAGGCTCCGCAGTTCAGAGACCTCGGTCCCGCACTCTTACCTCTGTTCATGATGCCATGCTTGAGGATGTGGTACATCCTGCGGAGATTGTTGGAAAGCGTGTTCGATACAGACTTGATGGTTCCAAAATCATTAAGGTGGATGCAGTTCAATTTTTGATATAACATATGTGAATACTGTGTGTTTACCTGTTTTTTACTGACCCTGTGGTTGTACCTTGTGCAGGTCTATTTGGACCCGAAGGCTCGAAATGACACCGAGTACAAGCTGGAGACATTCAGCGGTGTCTACAGGAAGCTTTCTGGTAAAGACGTTGTGTTTGAGTACCCTATGACAGAAGCTTGAGGAATGTTAACTGATATAGCTAGCTAGCCTTTGCTTTTGAGTTGGTTTATGTTGAAAAATTGCAAATTTTAGTTATTTTCGCCTTCTGAAATTTTGACCTATCACAATGTTTTAAAAACATTATATTATGGGTTAATTATCATCTTTGTATCGCACAAGATAGTTTTCTGGTGTTATGGGTGGGAATCTTTATCCCTAAAAGATAAAACATACAAGTCAACACTTGTTTGTTCAACTAAGTTTAAAACATGTTTGTTCTTAGTGGGTTTCATGTTTAAGTTTTGATAGCTGGGTTTTCTTTTTTGTTTAAACAAAACCAAGTCCAAGTATGTTCATTATTATGTTTTATAAGATAAGGTTATATTAACGAACATGAACAAGAATTTTTATTGGGTTATGTGTTAATAAATAAGTTCAATGCTAAATGAACGAGCATAAACGAGGCGTCATACAGTTTGATTCATTTACAGCTCTAATGACAAGTCGTGGTATTTTGTACGTATAGTGTAGTGCCTGTGATTCACTATAATCACGATCACAAACGAACAAACATTTTTCACAAGTTGGCATGATACGCTTAAACATAATAAATGGACATTACGAACATTACCAAATAAATGGACATTTACGAATATCACCAAAGTTTACAAACACGATTACGAATACGCCTTATGTTATGTTCGTTCACTTATTAAACATTTACGAACATAATAAATGTTCATTCATTTGTTAAACGAACGAACGCAAAAAACTCCCGGCCAAGCAGTTCACAAACGGTTTGTTTAACGTTCGGTTCGTTTACACCCTCGGTAGTGATCAGTGGTCAACATAATCTTCATTTGCACTTTGTCACCATGGCCACTATAATACATTTTACGTAGGAGAAAACATAAGATTGTCACTTTAGTAGGAGTTTGTAGGGTACACTTGTACAAACCTCTCTACTAAAGGGTTTACTTTGATTTTCTTTCCTCTTCTATTTCTTTTCGTAAAACATTCAAACTATGTTATGCTACCAAGTTTGTGTTGTGTTATTAACATTGGTCGTTAAATTAACAATAATTGAACAACTAGACTCTATCCACTTAACATAAGACAGGTATGTTTGATGTTAACAACATGTTCATCAAAAATCGTTGCTAGCATCCCCTTTGATACATCATTAATCTTACAATAAAAATAACTAATGATGGAGAAAGGATGTAATGCAATGCAATTTTTAAGTCCTCCAACAATGTATTATTTGACAAAATTCCTTTGAGTTTATTTGTTATCATTTTATTTAAGCAATCATATATGAAAATTACTAACTATGTTTGGAAGAAAAGCTATATTAAACAGTAATAATTTTTTATGTATTCACGTATCTTATGCAGCCAACATATAAATAATATTATTATATTATATTATATTATATTATGTAGGAACTAGATTCACTTTTTATAAAATATAATTACAAAATATATAATAATGAGACCCTCGTTATTCATAGGAAATATCATAGTACAATATCGGTTGCGATAACTAAATACAAAGAATATAAAATATAATTATATATACCAATCGTGATTCAAGCCGCATCTCTGGTGGGTCCTTCACCTGCACTTTATAGCATCCTAGACTACAACAAAGAGCACACTAAAACGTTGACGATTTTAGTTGAGGCACGTGTTCAACACGCTTCCCTTAAAACAGATTCCGTGCCTCTACTAAAGACGACGCGACTGTTTCCCAAGGTACAACAGCCGAAGCAGTATGTACTGCCGAAGATGGCTCACGCGCCCGAGGTTACACCGGGTAATTGTAGAGTTTGAATTTATGGAACAAATAAGGAAGTGATAGTGGTGGAAAACAAGTAGAGAGTATTTCTCTCTCTAGTTGGTCTTCAAGTGTTCATCCTCCTTCTAGTATTCTTTTTGTATCAAGCAATACCATATTCTTATATACATAAAAAGAAGCACATAGCCTACTAATTGTACATAAGTTAAGGATTAGTGAAATGTTTCACTTATTTAGTCACTTAATTAGAGACTTAAAAACTCTAATAAAACTAATTAAATGTCATAAGAAGCTCTATTCAAGAGTTTCTCTTTTATTCACCACATGAAGATTCTAATTAATATAAACATTTATATTATGCTTTCTATGGTTTAGAAATAAAAGTTCATACATTGAAGTTGATTTTTGATTTACTTCAAGAATTAAATCACCATAAAGTGAAGGTTTTGTTATTTATATAAATTTAATGAGATTATAATTATTTTCTAGACTCTTCATATGGAAGACAAACTAGTAGAGTTTTATGTCAATTTATTAGTTTTTATTAGAGTTTATGTCTCTAATAAAATCTCTAATTAAGTGAGACTCTTTTCACCATATGAAGATTCTAATTAATATTTATAATTTCATTAAATTATAAATATATTAAATATCCATTCACCAAATTTCCAACAATCCCCCACATGAATGGAGATTATTCAAAACATATAAAATTTCCAATGGAACGTCGACAGTTGAGTTTTGCATACGATAGGTAGGTGTTACCCTTTGAACCTTCGCTCATGAAATGAACTTAGCCCACTAGCTCTGAGTAGACATCGATGTCTTTGAACTCGTCTGCCGTTTGTGTAGACGACAATACACTTCACACAAGACTCTCCTTAGCCGGGACATCTCCTCATAGTCGTGTCCAATAATGGTCGTGGAACACTTTCCTGGTTCTGCGAGAGCTCTAGGAATTGTGCCTTCAATTCCATTCGAAGTGACCCCACTTCTCTCTAACATAGGTGATTCTCCTTAGATCATTAAAAGCATTGTGGTTATCGTGATTTATCCAAATCATTTACCACATATTATGCTTAGCCTCACTCTTTGTCACTGAATATCATAGGAATAGACTAGGACGTATTTAAACACCCTTTTTATACTTTGGGGGTATGTATAACCATATATACTAGCTTATGCATATCATTTATGCCCCCACTGTGACCACCCTTAGGCATAGGAGTTAGTTGTCATATTGAACTTAGATCTTGGGATCTCCAGTCAACTAAGTTAGGTTTCCTTCACATACCCTTTTTCATGGGCTCTAGTCTCATTCCACAACTTGATCTCTAATAAACCCTCAGGTTGTTGGATCCATAACATTATCTTTGACTTTGTCTAGTCACTACAAATAACTTTGAGATCAGTTGTCATGATGTGTTCTTAACTCGCAAGTTAATTTGCCCATTGTCAACTTCTAATACTATAACCTCAGTGGCCATCTGAATCTGGTTATAATATATGTCTTTCTAAGATAAATATATCATTTAATGCAAACACATCTCCATTATGCACTACGACCTTTGTGTCCTCCACTTAGTCGTCTGTTTGCAATTAGATTGGATTACAAGATCCTTATTGCTAAACTTTTGTGATACGAATGCAAGACACCCCATATTTAAGTGTTATATGATATTCATCCAGATGGGGTAATGAAAACCATTTCTATATACCCTTATAGGGTTGTTTCTAAATGGATCTTCCCCCACATTTCTTGCCATTTGATCAACATTTCCGTAACTTCATTTATGACGACATTTATACACAATAATTGAACAAGATCAACCTCATTGTATAAGTGAATTCAACTCATATTGCATTTGTCACACCCTGACCCGCAGCGAAAATGGTAGTCGGGGCATTGATTGGGTTTTCATCAAAGCTCATGACATTTACTATAAAGTTTCATATTTATTATTTCTCTTTAAAGAAGAAGTTACAATAGACATACAAGCATAACATGTTCAAATACATTTTCATTACAAACTAAAGTATTAAACAAAAATCATACAATTACAAAGGGAAACAAAACTAAATGTCCATTCCAAAGCATTAACTAGTTTATTCTTCTAGGCCATCCTACGTGTATCTTTTCTCAACTGGATCACCTGTATCATGTGTAAAAATAGGGTTTTTGGGTCAACAAAAGTTGGCGAGTGAATCTTATGAAAGCATTTGAACGAATTTGTTATTTTGGTTATAAAAAGGTGCATAACCACATATGAGTAAACGTAAATGTAAATTTAATCACAAAACACATAATATCAATTAATGCACAAGCACACACACCAAATGATGAACAATGAGATCAAGGCTCAATCAAACGGAGCCGATCTAATGAGGCACGCGATGTTCAACTCGTCTCCCACGAGGAACTGATGGGCCTAATGAATGATTTGCACGCAACTTGACAAAATGTAAACACGTATCACAACAAACAATATTTACATCATAAGTTTAGGTCATATAATGGTAATGGCACAAGTTTGAATAAACGAAATAATTAAAGCGACACATGATACACCCCAAAACATTAATAAAAAAGGGGAATTTGTAAGGATTCACTCACAGTGGGTGCGTTCCTTGATAATGATGAATGCGCACGAAATTATGATTCAACCGACGAGGGAAAACTAACCTAAATAATAACATAATAACTTGATAAATAAATAAATTTTATTTGAGATTAATATTTTTAATTAGTGCTCTTAATGGGATTGTTAGATTTATTTTTGTGAGTTTAAGGAAATTTTCTAACTTTAAAAATCATATTTTTAAGTATTTTTAATTGATTTTTTTCAAATTAAATAAATAAATAAAAAGAAATAATAAAAGAAATTGACTTTTTGACCGTTGACCGGGTCTGACCGGTCAGACTGTGTTTTCTATGCGCTGAGTGAGGTTCGAACTCGGGACCTCTCGTATACGTGCACGCAGCTCCACCAACTGAGCTACGTGTCTAACCCGAAATATTTCTGATTTTAATTATATTTATATACTATTTAGATTATTCAGAAATTATTCAATGTTTAAAAAGGATTTAAACTGTCGAACCGGTGTGAGAGCCTGGACTCGAACCCGCGACCTTTAGGTTGCGTTGCACCCAGCCCAACCAACTGGGCTGGGTGTCTAACCCGTTTATATTATGACTTTTATTATAGTTAAATACTAACTGGAAGGTGTTCTGGAGCCTTTAAAAAAATTTGAGATTTATCACAGGAAACCGATTAAGTGCACGAATCGAACCCAGATCCTTCATGTTATAAATGCACACAGTCCACCACTGGACTGTGTGTCTAACCCGGTTATAACCCGGTTTTAAAAATTTAAATACACGCAATACGACTTCATCTTCTTCAACATAGTTAAACCCAGAACATAAACCCGACTGTTAATTCAAAAATTTTGTTTAACATTAGGATGCTATACAACTGAATTCGAAAGAGAGTAAGATGAATATACCGATCGGAGAATGTCACGGAAGTTCTGGTTGGATTTCGGTAATGTGCAGAAAACTCCGACGACTGAAAGGAATTCCGGCGAAGTTTAACTTGCGTTAGAGGCTCTACAGGAAGTTTGAGGTGAGTGCGGTGATTTCTGTCTGAGCTCTAGAAGTCCTATTTATAGAGTAAGGCAATAATGGAATAGATTCTTCGGTTTTCCGGCGAGTAACTGAGGATTCCGGCGAACAGAAAATTGTTTTCCGTCAAGAACAGAGTGTTTGAGCAGAGCGTTGGACTTGTGATTGTGCGAGTTTAAGCAGGTGATAGCTCGATATGTATATAGTGGTCGCAGAAAACGGTTTCGGTTTTGAATCTTTAGAACCAATATTTGATTTCGGTTTAAATCCTAGATTATCGCATTATTAAATTCAATCGGTTACCACACGTATTCATTGGGTTTCCGTTAGAGATTTCAATGATTGGAACCAGATTATTCGCTGAACGGAAAACATGATTTCAGTTTAAATGACGGTTTCAGGTTTTGGGTTTTGAACTTACAGACGACCGTAAATTCACTATATATAATATTTGGTTCTTAAAACTACACATTAAGTGTGTGCGGTCTAGTGGTATGTTGTGTATGTCTATATCCGGGAGACCCGGGTTCGAAACCCGTTTTCTCCTTTATTTTAATCATTTTGAAGTGTATTTCAATTTACCTTTTTCATTTTTATTTATTAATTAAGATTTAATTCTATAACATCTACTAATTGCGAAAAGAAATAATAGTCGATACTAATAAATATGAAATGAACATTTAACCAAATACTTGATTAATAAACGGTGCGGGTTTTTTTTTGAAACCCGTCTTACGACGAATGTTACAGCATTAGCTTACATAAGCTTCCGAGCTGACCAAAGCAACACATGCCATTGTCATAAGTTTGTCACCAACTTAGAATAATTCTGATTTAACATATAGAATAAGCCTAGACAATGAGTTCTCGTCATTAGCTTTTCGAACAAACTCTTCAAACGTTTCATGTCTTTTCCTTATAATGATGAAAATTCTCCCTCAACTTTGTCTGTACACAAATTCTTTTTGTGTTCATAAACATTTGAATGTTTAGAGTTAATTAGTCTCAGTCAATGTAACATCCGTCAAAAAACGGATTTACCAAACCCGCTCCGTTTATCAACCGAACAGTCAGTCAAAATTTTCGTTTCGAATTAAATGTCCAAAACATTTTTAAACGATCCGTAATCAATTATTATACGCGAATATATATTTAGTTTTTGAAAAACCGTCAAAAATCGCAAAATAAAAATAAAATACATCTGCCGGGTATCGAACCCGGGTCTGTACCGAGTCACCTAGTGACTTAACTCTCACACCCAAACCACTGCGCCGCTTGTTATGTTTGATGAATAATAGAATCAGTTAATTGATATAGTGACTTTACGAATTCAAAATCGGCGCCCAAACGATTCAGTCGTCGGAATCCCGGTAAATTAGCGAGCTTTAACACCGATTTACGTTATAACGTAAACCTTTAATCACATATCGGTTATAACTGATGTTTGAAGTCCGCGACACTTTTCAAAACCGCCGGAAAACTTAAACTGATGAATACAGTCCAAAATCAGACCAAATACATTTCGATTATTCCCTATAAATTCAACCACAATCGTCTGCAAACCTTTTCGCTAAAAATCACATCTTTTCACGGCGTAATTTCACTCGCCGGAATAAACCTGTTCGTCGCCGGAAAACCGGTTTCCCCATTGCCGAGCTTTTCTGAACCTCTGAAGCTTATACCGGTGATACCCTTACCTTTTCCAAACTTTTCGGAGACTAGCTGCTACAAGGAACACGTCGCCGGAGTTGAATTCAGTCGCCGGAGTTTCTGCCGGAAAACAGAGAGTTCAGTCGGTATATTCTCCGCTCAGTTTCTTTTCCTTTTCACTTCTATCTTATCAATAATTAACCTAAAACACTAATGAAACTTGAATAAAAACTCGAACCAGTCAGACCCGGTTTCTGGTTCAATATTGACGAAGAAGACGACGCACTTCCATATCATATAAGTATATTATAAATCATGATTTTAATCGGGTTAGACACACAGTCCAGCGGTGGACTGTGTGCACATAAGACGTTAATTATGCAAAGGTCTCGAGTTCGATTCCCGTCTCACACGCTGCCTTAATAAAATCTATTTTTTTTTTACTGAACCGGAGTCGCCTTAGTTATATGTTAAGTATATTAATAACCGGAATAATAACCAAGTTATACACACAGTCTAGCGGTGGACTGTGTGTTTGTTTATATCACAGGTCACGAGTTCGAGTCCGGTCCTCAGCACCGACTCGGACGATTATCTTTTCTTTTGAATAAGGCAGAAAAGGAAATATCTATTTTGTATTTAAGTATAATAAAAACCGAATATTATAACATGTTGAACACACAGTCCAGCGGTGGACTGTGTGTTAGATTAACCCACAGGTCCCGGGTTCGAGACCTGTGGTGTGCATGACCGTTTCGCCTTAAACTGTTTTTAAAATAAAAATGATTTTCTGTTTAAATTCTAATTAATGTATATATATATAATTAAAATCGGATATATAACGGGTTAGACACGTAGCTCAGTTGGTAGAGCTGCGTGCACGCGTACGGGAGGTCTCGGGTTCGAGCCTCACCGAGCGCACAACAATATGCCTCAAAACCGGTCAACGACCAGTCAAAGTCAACAGGTCAAACCACTGTAGCAGAAAAAAATAAAATATTTTTTTATTATTTTTATTTAATTATTTTAATTAAAAATCAATTATAAATACTTAAAAATAACATTTTTAAGGTTAGAAAATAGCCTCAAACTCACAAAAATACACCCAACAATCCTACTAAAATAGTTTAATAAAATCCGTTTACTTACCAAACCATAATGCGATTTATCTAGGTTAAATCTCACTTGTGGTTAAAACCACTTCGCGTGCATTCAACGTCATCAACCGAACGCACCCACTGTGAGTGAATCTTACAATTCCCCCTTTTTAATTATACGTTTTGGGGTGTGTCATGTGTTATGAATTAATTAATTTATTTATTTAAACTTGTGCCATACCACATCATGACTTAAACTTAGATTGATTTATTGTTGTGATTTATTTATATTCCGTTTGTCAAATTACATGAAACTCATACATTAAGCCCATCAGTTCCTCGTGGGAAACGAGTAGAACATCGCGTGCTTCAATTCAAATTCATTATTGTTCATGTGTGTTTTCATTGAGTTTATATTGTTTGTAGTTGTGTTATTCATATTATCATGTTTATGCAATTCATTCATCAGGCCCCTCAGTTCCTCGTGAGAGACGAGTTGAGCATCGCGTGCCTTTAATTGTTCCATTATTGTTCATGAGTGTTTTCATTTAACATCTTATGGTTATTGATCAAGTTACATCTAATTTTACTCATGTTTGGTTGTGCACATATTTCATAATCAATTTAAATAAATTGTTCAAATGTTTTTCCATAGGATTCACTCGCCAACATTATGTTGATCCAAAAACCTTTTTACACATGATACAGGTGAACAGGTTGAAGCAAGGATAACATAGGATATGCCTTAGAAGAGAACAAAGGAGTTAGATTGTTAGTTAGATCTTGTTGTATCACTATTGTAAACTTTCATTTAATTTGTATTAATGAATATGAAACATTTAATAAATGTCATGAGCTTTGATGATAACCCAATCATGCCCCGATCACCTTATCCGCTGCGGGTCGGGGTGTGACAGATTGGTATCAGAGCCATGACTATAGGGATATAGGATAGGTTATTAGACCCTTTGAGCCTATACTATAGTCTGCCTAAATTTTAAATTGACTAGGTGGTTACATACAAACTTGTGATATTTATTTGTTTCATATTTGTTTACATTTCAGTCAAACATACATGCTCATATACATGTTCATTATACATATATACATATTCATTATACATATATCGATGTTCATGTATTCGATTTATTTTCATATTCTCATTATCCAAAGATTTTATGCAATTTTCAATTCTCATCAAAGTAAGTTCTGCGACGGGCATGTAGTAACTGGAAGGGTACAAGTACCGGTAGTCGGAACGTCCTGTCTAGGCTGGCATTCGTATAAATCCAATATAACGGACCAGTTTGCCTACCTGGGGACCAACGATGAGAGTACGAAGGACCTATTAGGCCAAAGCATGCCACACCAAACGTCGTTCGAACTAACCCTACTTTGAGGTGTCACCGTGTCTACACCTGGACACATTCCGAACATCACACGTTGTATACATATTTCTCGATTTTCACCGGGTTTTGTGTACGCAACCAGGCAGAAACCGTGCGAACCATATGAAAAACCGGTAATTCATGGGGGCCCACATGATTACATAAGGTAAAGTATGGCGGCATGACGGGCCTAACAGCGAGCAAAGCCAAAGACATCCTATGGATGTAGTATTTTTGTATAATTATTTTATGAATGTTCATTCTTGAATGCGACCCACGATCTCAAAAGCATCCAACTCATACTCTTGTCATGTATTCATTGTAGATGTCTTCTAACCTCGCCCGTAGGAAGATGAGAGCAGGAAAAGCCCGCGAACGCATGGCTACCTTAATCGCTCAACAAATGGCTGCTGTAATACCCAATATTGTAATCCAAGTTCAACAAGCACTTACCAATAATCCTGTCAACCAAGCAAACCAAAACATTTTCAACTCTTCCCCAAACACCACTAAATGCACCTACAAGCATTTCAAATCATGCGACCCTCCGAAATATAAAGGAACTGAAGGTGTCACCGCACCTCCATTGGTTTGAAGAAATGGAGAATACTTTTCTAAATTGCGATTGCCCTGATGATCGCAAAGTGCGTTATGCTACCGGTCGACTATATGGGATAGCACTTACTTGGTGGAACACAGAGAAGGCCAAACGAGGTGTGGAAGATGCTATGTCCTTAACTTGGAACGAATTGAAGGAAATCATGACCAGACGATTTTGCCCAAGGAGCGAAATCAAGAAGCTAGAAGATGAATTTTACTCATTGAAGCAAGTGGAAGGAGACCACACCACCTACAACAAAAGGTTCCTCGAATTACATCAAATGGTTCCCAACATGTTTACTCCCCTCTACCGTTTGATCGAGCACTACATTCGTGGTCTTCCGTCAAAGATTCAAGACCCTGTTATAAGTACCAAGCCTGCAACTTTGGAAGCAGCAATGGAGCTAGCAACAGAGCTCACCGAGAACCGAATCCGAAACAAAGACTTCAAGGAGGAGAAGAAGAAGGATAAAGAATCGACTGAAACCTCCGACTCTACTCAAACTGAATCCCCTTCTCAACCCGAATCCCCTTCTCAACCCGAATCCCCTTCTCAACCCAAACCTAAGAGAAGAAGAGTCAGGCGACTTTTCGCTGCGACCCAACGAAATCAACCAGTTTTTCACGCTATACCCATCCGAGCTGTCCCAATCACCCAAGTGGCACCCAACTCAGCTTACCCAAATAAGAAACCATATCTTGGACCTCACCCTCAATGCAACCACTGTTTTTATCATCATCCCCTTACTTTACCTTGCCGGCTATGTACAACTTGTGGACGTTATGGTCATTTGAGCAATGTTTGTCGCACCTTTCAAGACCAAACCTTTTCCCCTACTCAAAACATGGCCCAAACTTATCACCAACCTCAATACCCCATGTTCCCATATGCTCGAGCTTGCTTCAATTGTGGCGACCCTACCCACCTTGGAAACACATGCCCTCAATTGGTAAACGTTATCAACACTCAAGCCCAATCAAACCCAGTTAACCAAGTAAACCAAGAAAACCCAACCACTATGCCACCAGCAAGAGGAAGAGTCTTCAATATCAACGCCAACCCTGTCGAGGATAATGACGGCCCAAACGAAGATACTCAGCTAGTCCTTTTCGCCGAAGATCCAGATTCAACTCCTGTTGTTTAGTCTTCTTTATCACATGGGTAGACTGTTAGAGTAATTATGGTATATTATATATTATATATTGTTTTCAGTATACGATTTTGCCGAGGCCGTGGCTCCCCATCCATCGAGGTTGAGTTGGATCCCATTTTATTATGTGGTTGATCTTGGCGTGCCCGCACGATCGGCTCCGTTGTTGAGCCTTGATCGGTTACGTAATATTTCATTTCAATACATGCAATACGCTCGGCTCCGTTTGATTGAGCCTTGAGTGCACAGTTCAATTTACATTTCAAGTTCATGCAATACGCTCGGCTCCGTTTGATTGAGCCTTGAGTGCACAGTTCAATTTACATTTCAAGTTCATGCAATACGCTCGGCTCCGTTTGATTGAGCCTTGAGTGCACTTTACATTTCAAGTTCATGCAATACGTTCGGCTCCGTTTGATTGAGCCTTGAGCGCACATACAATTTCATTATCAGTATCTTGTGGTTGTGGTGTTTGTAGTAGAGTCGCATCGAACTAACCATAACTTTCGGATAAAGTCAACGAAAATTTGACAAGGATATGGTGGATACGCCGATGGTACTTCCTATATATAAGTATTCTTGTCAAATGATCGGAGGCATTATCAGGCGGTTATGAGAGGTTCCATGCATAGGCTGTTTGTGTGGTTAAGTTATTCATATTCAGTACATGCAATATGTTCGGCTCCGTTTGATTGAGCCTTGAGCACACAATTTCAATTTCAGTACATTCAATATGTTCGGCTCCGTTTGATTGAGCCTTGAGCACACAATTTCAATTTCAGTACATTCAATATGTTCGGCTCCGTTTGATTGAGCCTTGAGCACACAATTTCAATTTCAGTACATTCAATACGTTCGGCTCCGTTTGATTGAGCCTTGAGCGCACATCCATTTTATTTTCAGTACATGCAATACGATCGGCTCCGTTCGATTGAGCCTTGATCGCACATATATATTTCATTTCAGTAATTTATGTTTGTTGTATTGATTGTAGAGTTATAGGACTAATCATAATTCACTGTTAAAACCAATGAAAATTTGACAAGAATATGGTGGATACGCCGCTGGTACTTCCTATATATAAGTATTCTTGTCAAAGGATCAGAGGCATTAACGGATGGTTATGAGAAGTTCTATGTAGGATTTATTAGTTTCTTGGTAACCAATCATAACTTGTGGATAAAACTAATGAAAATTTGGCAAGAATATGGTGGATACGCCGCTGGTACTTACTATATATAAGTATTCTTGCCAAAGGATCAGATGCATTATCAGGCGGTTATGAGAAGTTCCAGGTAGGATTTATTATTGCCTTGGTTGGAATTTGTGATACATTTATATCATCATGTTATTTAAAGAGATTGGATTGTGTTCCATTTCTACATAAATTAACCTCTCCATCATAACAAACGAGAAAGGAACTTCCATCGTTCAAACATATATGTTATCAGAATGTGGATTCAAATATTTACTGTTGTGTTTATTCATGTTCAAATATTCGCTGATGTGTCTATTCATGTTCGAATATTTGCTGTTGTGTTTATTCATGTTCAAATATTTGCTGATGTGTTCATTCATGTTCGAATATTTGCTGTTATGTTTATGTTCAAATATTTGCTGATGTGTTCATTCATGTTTGGATATCAGCTGTTTGTGTTTTATTTATGTTCCATGTAGATTGTAGTGTTAGAAGTTTTGCCTTAGGATATAACCATATTTTTCCCAAACGTATCTAAACTCTTATGCATGATATCATTTTTAGCGAATCATTCCTGTTTATCAATATTCATACAGTAGGCAACAAAAAGCGATTCCTGAATAGGGTACATAACCCTTACAAGGAACGTTACCGCCTCGAACAAAAACTTAAACCCTCATTTTTCTGAGCATACAACTGTCAAACAAAACGTCATCATCCTTTTTAGTCAAAATATATCATTATTTAAATTTCGGGACGAAATTTCTAAAAAGCAGGGGATACTGTAACATCCGTCAAAAAACGGATTTACCAAACCCGCTCCGTTTATCAACCGAACAGTCAGTCAAAATTTTCGTTTCGAATTAAATGTCCAAAACATTTTTAAACGATCCGTAATCAATTATTATACGCGAATATATATTTAGTTTTTGAAAAACCGTCAAAAATCGCAAAATAAAAATAAAATACATCTGCCGGGTTTCGAACCCGGGTCTGTACCGAGTCACCTAGTGACTTAACTCTCACACACAAACCACTGCGCCGCTTGTTATGTTTGATGAATAATAGAATCAGTTAATTGATATAGTGACTTTACGAATTCAAAATCGGCGCCCAAACGATTCAGTCGTCGGAATCCCGGTAAATTAGCGAGCTTTAACACCGATTTACGTTATAACGTAAACCTTTAATCACATATCGGTTATAACTGATGTTTGAAGTCCGCGACACTTTTCAAAACCGCCGGAAAACTTAAACTGATGAATACAGTCCAAAATCAGACCAAATACATTTCGATTATTCCCTATAAATTCAACCACAATCGTCTGCAAACCTTTTCGCTAAAAATCACATCTTTTCACGGCGTAATTTCACTCGCCGGAATAAACCTGTTCGTCGCCGGAAAACCGGTTTCCCCATTGCCGAGCTTTTCTGAACCTCTGAAGCTTATACCGGTGATACCCTTACCTTTTCCAAACTTTTCGGAGACTAGCTGCTACAAGGAACACGTCGCCGGAGTTGAATTCAGTCGCCGGAGTTTCTGCCGGAAAACAGAGAGTTCAGTCGGTATATTCTCCGCTCAGTTTCTTTTCCTTTTCACTTCTATCTTATCAATAATTAACCTAAAACACTAATGAAACTTGAATAAAAACTCGAACCAGTCAGACCCGGTTTCTGGTTCAATATTGACGAAGAAGACGACGCACTTCCATATCATATAAGTATATTATAAATCATGATTTTAATCGGGTTAGACACACAGTCCAGCGGTGGACTGTGTGCACATAAGACGTTAATTATGCAAAGGTCTCGAGTTCGATTCCCGTCTCACACGCTGCCTTAATAAAATCTATTTTTTTTTTACTGAACCGGAGTCGCCTTAGTTATATGTTAAGTATATTAATAACCGGAATAATAACCAAGTTATACACACAGTCTAGCGGTGGACTGTGTGTTTGTTTATATCACAGGTCACGAGTTCGAGTCCGGTCCTCAGCACCGACTCGGACGATTATCTTTTCTTTTGAATAAGGCAGAAAAGGAAATATCTATTTTGTATTTAAGTATAATAAAAACCGAATATTATAACATGTTGAACACACAGTCCAGCGGTGGACTGTGTGTTAGATTAACCCACAGGTCCCGGGTTCGAGACCTGTGGTGTGCATGACCGTTTCGCCTTAAACTGTTTTTAAAATAAAAATGATTTTCTGTTTAAATTCTAATTAATGTATATATATATAATTAAAATCGGATATATAACGGGTTAGACACGTAGCTCAGTTGGTAGAGCTGCGTGCACGCGTACGGGAGGTCTCGGGTTCGAGCCTCACCGAGCGCACAACAATATGCCTCAAAACCGGTCAACGACCAGTCAAAGTCAACAGGTCAAACCACTGTAGCAGAAAAAAATAAAATATTTTTTTATTATTTTTATTTAATTATTTTAATTAAAAATCAATTATAAATACTTAAAAATAACATTTTTAAGGTTAGAAAATAGCCTCAAACTCACAAAAATACACCCAACAATCCTACTAAAATAGTTTAATAAAATCCGTTTACTTACCAAACCATAATGCGATTTATCTAGGTTAAATCTCACTTGTGGTTAAAACCACTTCGCGTGCATTCAACGTCATCAACCGAACGCACCCACTGTGAGTGAATCTTACAATTCCCCCTTTTTAATTATACGTTTTGGGGTGTGTCATGTGTTATGAATTAATTAATTTATTTATTTAAACTTGTGCCATACCACATCATGACTTAAACTTAGATTGATTTATTGTTGTGATTTATTTATATTCCGTTTGTCAAATTACATGAAACTCATACATTAAGCCCATCAGTTCCTCGTGGGAAACGAGTAGAACATCGCGTGCTTCAATTCAAATTCATTATTGTTCATGTGTGTTTTCATTGAGTTTATATTGTTTGTAGTTGTGTTATTCATATTATCATGTTTATGCAATTCATTCATCAGGCCCCTCAGTTCCTCGTGAGAGACGAGTTGAGCATCGCGTGCCTTTAATTGTTCCATTATTGTTCATGAGTGTTTTCATTTAACATCTTATGGTTATTGATCAAGTTACATCTAATTTTACTCATGTTTGGTTGTGCACATATTTCATAATCAATTTAAATAAATTGTTCAAATGTTTTTCCATAGGATTCACTCGCCAACATTATGTTGATCCAAAAACCTTTTTACACATGATACAGGTGAACAGGTTGAAGCAAGGATAACATAGGATATGCCTTAGAAGAGAACAAAGGAGTTAGATTGTTAGTTAGATCTTGTTGTATCACTATTGTAAACTTTCATTTAATTTGTATTAATGAATATGAAACATTTAATAAATGTCATGAGCTTTGATGATAACCCAATCATGCCCCGATCACCTTATCCGCTGCGGGTCGGGGTGTGACAGTCAAGACCCATAATTAACCAAGTACTAGTCTAGCATGCTTTAGACTACAATACTTTAGCATGTGAACAGAAGATGCATCATTCTGATTCTTCACAGCCCTAAGGATATCATAATATCACTTTGTAACATTCATCCCTTGTTAAGAGAAAATAATGAGACTTATTCATAATCCTGAAAATTAATATTGAGGAAGGTCTCACAAATTATTGTATATAGCACATAGCTAATTTTTATCATTCAATTAAGGAACATAATTTGTTTACCTTGATCTCCAAAGCTTTACCATTGACTCATAAGGACTTAAACATAAGTCTTAATCCAAGTCACTTGGCGAGCACATTCATCACCGACAAGATCAATGTTCCTCGTCTAGAATTACTATTATGTGTGAGATAGAGTCAACTAGATTGACACTCAACAACATGGCATTCATAATTTTGCCATAAGTGATTTGTACACATCTATTGTTATTCATTAGGAGATATATATATTTAGGATGCTCTCCCAAACCAATATAAAATCTCCATATAATTCTAACAATAATCAAGTGGTAGACGTATCTACGTATAGATCACTCGAAACAAATCTTGCAAGATTTATCAAAGGTATACAATAACATATAGTACGTTTTCTTTCATATGTTAGAATTCACACTTGTGAATTTTCCAATCACTTCTAACGAAGTATATCGGCATGGATCTCGTTTGTGTATTTCATCTCAATACATTGAGTACGTTCTTCATTATTCTCTCATGATATGGTCATACATTTGATGTTTCGTCTTTGACTTTCAGTCAATGCAACAACCCTCAAGTTGTTTATGTCCAAATACATTCATGTACTATCCGTTTAAAACCATATTCTTTTAAACAATGTATAGTTGACATTATAATTACTTTCCACAAAAAGAATTTATACGTCCCAAACATTAGTGATTTATTTCTTTGTAAAAAATTACATGTGTTATCCGAAGATATCTGTCACACCCCGACCCGCAGCGGAAAAGGTGATCGAGGCATGATTGGGTTATCATCAAAGCTCATGACATTTATTATAACGTTTCATATTCATTAATACATTTTAATGGGAAATATACAATCATAATTACATCATGTCCCAAACATCAATCTAGGCTTCATTGTTTTCTTCTAAGGCATTTCCTATGTTTTCCTTGCTTCATCCTGTTCACCTGTATCATGTGTAAAAATGGTTTTTGGATCAACAAAAAGTTGACGAGTAAATCCTATGGAAAACATTTGAACAAGTTTATTTAATTGATTATAAAATAAAGTGCACAACCACACATGAGTAAAAATAGATGTAAACTTACTCACCAATCATTTAATATTAAATAATGCACACATGAACAATAATGGATCGTTTTGAGGCACGCGTTGCTCAACTCGTCTCCCACGAGGAACTGATGGGCCTAATGAATGATTTGCATATACTTGACAATATGAAATACATAACTACAAACAATATAAACTAAATAATACACACACGAACAATAATGGATTTGTTTTGAGGCACGCGTTACTCAACTCGTCTCCCACGAGGAACTGATGGGCCTAATGAATGAATTGCATATAACTTGACAATATGAAATACATAACTACAAACAATATATACAATCTAAGTTTAGATCACAATATGGTATGGCACGAGTTTAAATAAACGAGTTAATTTTTGGTGACACATGACACACCCCAAAACATGTAATTAAAAAGGGGAGTTGTAAGATTCACACATTGGGTGCGTTCGGTTGATGATGTTGAATACGCACGAAGTTGGATTTAACCACGAGTGAAACTAACCTAGATAATAACAAAATGGTTTGGTAAATAAACGGATTTTATTAATCAATTTTAGTAGGATGATTGGATATATTTTGTGAGTTTAAGGCTATTTTCTAACCTTAAAAATGTTATTTTTAAGTATTTTTAATTGATTTTTAAATAAAATAAATAAATAAAAATATTTAAAAAAATTGACTTTTTGCGACCGTTGACCGTTGACTTGTTGACTTGTTGACTTGTTGACCGGTCAGGCTGTGTATTTGTGTGCGCCGGGTGAGGCTCGAACCCGAGACCTCCCGTTCGCGTGCACGCAGCTCTACCAACTGAGCTACGTGTCTAACCCGAAATATTTCTGTTTTTAATTATATTTATATACAAACTGAATTAATCTGAAAATCATTTGTTTTAAAAACGATTTTAAATGTCTCGAACCGGTGTTCTCCACAGGTCTCGAACCTGGGACCTGTGGTTTGGGTTAACACACAGTCCACCGCTGGACTGTGTGTCTAACTTGTTAAATAATCTGATTTTTATTATACTTATATACAAACTAAATAATTTCATTTCTGTCTTATATAAAAAGTTTGATAATTATCAGTATCGTTGCGGTAGTCCAGACTCGAACTCGTGACCTGTGTTTTAAACGCGCACACAGTCCACCACTGGACTGTGTGTCTATCTTGGTTATTATTCCGGTTTTTATTAAACTTAACATCTATGTGAAATGAATCCGGTTTAGTAAAAAAAAGAACATTTTTATTAAGGCGAGTATGCGTAGGACATGTATCGAACTCGGGACGTGAGCGTGTTTATGTGCACACAGTCCACTGCTGGACTGTGTGTCTAACCCGAGTTATATCTTGATTTAAATTAAACTTATAGACAACAGAAACTTCGTCTTCTTCGTTGGACTCAACCAGAAACGGAGTCCGACTGGTTCGATGATTTTATCAAGTTTCTTTAGTGTGTTATGATTAATTACAGGTGAAATAAATAAAAAGAATGAAAGATTAAGCGTGAGGTATACCGAACTGGACTCCTCTTTTTCTCCGGCGAAACTCCGGTGACAGCAGATTATTCCGACGACGTGTGTCCTGCGGCAGAGAGTCTTCAGGGAGCTTGAGATGAGTGTGGGTGGCTTCGGTATGAGCTCTGGGGGTTCAGTAAGGCACAGAGGTGAAATGTTCGGTTTTCCGGCCAGTTGCAGAAGTTCTCCGGCGAGTGGAATTACGTCGGGAAAGAGGGTGATTGTGAGCGAAAAAGTTAACAGAGGTTAGAAGGGATATTTATAGGGCAGAATATCGACGTATTTAGTCTGATTTCCATCTCGATTCGTCGGTTAATGATTTTCCGGCGGTTATAACTTGTGTTGCGGGTTCAGGCGTCGGTTATAACCGATGTAGTAGTTAATGTTTACGTTAAAACTGAAGAAACCGTCCAATCTCGGCGAAATCGTCGGGGTTTCCGACGACTGCGATTGGGCGCGTCGGTTTTTGAATTCGAGATTTATTTTATGTATTAATTGTCTCCAATAATTAACAAGGAACATAAGTGGCGCAGTGGTTGGATTGTTAAGTGTTAAGGCTATTGATTCTGGCTGACCCGGGTTCGAAACCCGGCAGCAACCTTTTATTTTTAAACCACAATTTTTAACAGTTTTTCAAAAACAAATTATATATTCCAATATACTTATTAATTATGTACAGTTTAAATAAATTTGGGCATTAAATACGCAACGAAATTTTTAACTGATTGTTCGGTTAATAAACGGAGCGGGTTTGGTAAATCCGGTTTTTTTACGGATGTTACAGTATCCCTGCTTTTTAGAAATTTCGTCCCGAAATTTAAGTAGTGACATATTTGTCTAAAAAGGATGGTGTTTAGTTTGACCGTTACATACTTAGAAAAAGAGTAAGAGTTTAAATTTTTGTTTGAGGCGGTAACGTTCCTTGTAAGGGTTAAGTACGCTGCTTCAGGAATCACTTTTTTGTTGCCTACGGTAAAATATTGATAAGCAGAGTTGATTCGCTAAATATGATATCATGCGTAAGAGTTTTGATATGTTTGGAAGGATAGGGTTATATCCTAAAACAAAATTTCTAATACTACAACCTACATGGAACTTCTCATAACCGTCTAACAATGCCTCTGATCCTTTGACAAGAATACAGCGGCGTATTCACCATATTCTTGTCAAATTTTCATTGGTTTTATTAGTAAGTTATGATTGGTTCTATGATGTGACTCTAAACATAAATAAATGCCACAACCAATGTACCAAGAAATTACTAAATCCTACATAGAACTTCTCATAACCGCCTGACAATGCTCTGATCCTTTGACAAGAATACTTATATATAGGAAGTACCAGCGGCGTATCCACCATATTCTTGTCAAATTTTCATTGGTTTTATCAGTAAGTTATGATTGGTTCTATGATGTGACTCTAGAACATAAATAAACACAACAACCAATATCTGAGTCCAAATTATGATAGCATACATGTTTGAATGGTGACAGTTCCTCTCTCGTTTATTATGATGGAGAGGTTAGTTTATGTAGAAATTGAACACAATCCAATTTCTTTAAATGGCGAGATGATATAAATGTAACACAAATTTCAACCAAGACAATACTAAATCCTACATGGAACTTCTCATAACCGCCTGATAATGCCTCTGATCCTTTGGCAAGAATACTTATATATAGGAAGTACCAGCGGAGTATCCACCATATTCTTGTCAAATTTTCGTTGGTTTTATCCACAAGTTATGATTAGTTACCAAGAAATTACTAAATCCTACATAGAACTTCTCATAACCCCTGACAATGCCTCTGATCCTTTGACAAGAATACTTATATATAGGAAGTACCAGCGGCGTATCCACCATATTCTCGTTAAATTTTCACTGGGTTTATCAGTGAATTATGATTAGTCCTATGTGACTCTACAACAAACACAACAACCACAAGATCGTATTGCATGTACTGAAAATGAAAAATGTCTGTGCGATCAAGGCTCAATCAAACGGAGCCGGTCGTATTGCGTGTACTGAAAATGAAAAATGTCTGTGCGATCAAGGCTCAATCAAACGGAGCCGATCGTATTGCATGTACTGAAAATAATAAACAATAATCACTCAAATAGTTTATACATGGAACCTCTCATAACCGCCAGATAATGCCTCTGATCCTTTGGCAAGAATACTTATATATAGGAAGTACCAGCGGCGTATCCATCATATTCTTGTCAAATTCACATTGGCTTTATCCTTAAGTTATGATTGGTTCTATGTGATTCTAAAACATAAAGAAAAAAAAACATAAAACTAAACGATTGGAGTTGAATCTTAATTTTTCAGTGAAGAGGACTAGTTGGGTGGTTTCGTTTGGGCCGCCATTATCTTCGACAGGATTGGCGTTGATGTTGAAAACTTTTCCTCTTGCTGGTGGCCTAGTGATTGGGTTTTCTTGATTTACTTGGTTAACTGGGTTTGATTGAGCTTGAGCGTTTATGATGTTAACCAATCGAGGGCACGTGTTTCTATAGTGGGTAGGGTCGCCACAATTGAAACAAGCTCGAACATAAGGTAACATGGGGTATTGAGGTTGTTAATATGTTTGGATCATATTTTGAGCAGGGGGTGTGGTTTGGTTTTGAGGGGTGCGGCAAACCTTGCTCAAATAACCATAGCGTCCATAATTTGCACATAGTCGACAAGGTAAGGTAAGGGGATGGTGATAAAAACAGGTGTTACATCGAGGGTGAGGTCCAAGATATGGTTTCTTATTTGGGTAAGTTGAGTTGGGTGCTACTTGAGTGATTGGGATAGCTTGGATGGGTATGGCGTGTGAAATTGGTTGATTACGTTGGATAGTAGCGAAAAGTTGCCCGTCTCTTTTTCTCTTAGAAATGGGTTGAGAAGGGGATTCGGTTTGGGTGGAGTTTGAAGTTTCAGTTGATGCTTTATCCTTCTTCTTCTCCTCCTTGAAGTCTTTGTTCCGGATTCGGTTCTCGGTGAGCTCTGTAGCTAACTCCATTGCTGCTTCCAAAGTTGCAGGCGTGGTACTTATTACCGAGTCTTGAATTTTTTACGGAAGACCTCGGATGTAGTGCTCGATCAAACGGTAGAGGGGGAAGTTGGGAACCATTTGATTTAACTCGAGAAATCTTTTGTTGTAAGTGGTGTGGTCGCCTTCCTTTTGCTTCAACGAATAGAACTCATCTTCTAATTTCTTGATTTCGCTCCTTGGGCAAAACCGTCTTGTCATGATTTCCTTCAACTCTTCCCAAGTCAAAGTCATAGCATCGTCAACGCCTCGTTTGGCCTTCTCTGTATTCCACCAAGTAAGTGCTATTCCATATAAACGACCGGTAGCATATCACACTTTGCGATCGTCAGGGCAATCGCAATTTAGAAAAGTGTTCTCCATTTCTTCAAACCAATGGAGGAGAGCGGTGACGCCTTCAGTCCCTTCGTATTTTGGAGGGTCGTATGATTTGAAATGCTTGTAGGTGCATTTAGTGGTATTTGGGGGAGGGTTGATAACGTTTTGATCTTCTTGGTTGACAGGATTAGCGGTAAGTGCTTGTTGGACTTGAATTACAATGTTGGGTATTACGGCAACCATTTGTTGAGCGATTAGTGCAGCCATGCGCTCGCGGGCTTTTCCTGCTCTCATCTTCCTCCGGGCGAGGCTAGAAGACATCTACAAGGAATACGTATCATGAGTATGAGTTGGATGTTTTTGGGATCATGGGTCGCACTTAGGAATGAACATTCATAAAATAAATATAGAAAAATAAATCTACTACATCCATAGGATGTCTTGGGCTTTGCTCTTCATTAGGCCTTGCATGCCGCCATACTTCACCTTCGTAATCATGTGGGCCCCCATGAATACCGGGTTTTTCATATGGTTCGCATGTGTTAGCCTGGTTACGTACACTAAAACCCGGAGAAAATCGAGAAATATGTATATAACGTATGATATTCGGAATGTGTCCAGGTGTAGACACGATGACACCTCAAAGTGGGTTAGTTCGAACGACGTTTGGTGTGGCATGCTTTGGCCTAATAGGTCCTTCGTACTCTCATCGTTAGTCCCCAGGTAAGCAAACTGGTCCGTTATATTGGATTTATACGAATGCCAACCTAGACAGGACGTTCCGACTACCGGTACTTGTACCCTTCCAGTTACTACATGCCCGTCGCAGAACTTACTTTGATGAGATTTGAAAATTGCGACAAAATCTTTGAATAACAAAAGTATAAAGATGATTTGAATATATGAACATTGAAATATGTATGATGAATGTGTATGTAAGTATGTATGTTTGACTGTAAGTATAAACAAATATGAAACAAATAAACATCGTAAGTTTGCATGTAACCACCTAAACAATTAAAATTTAGGCAACTATAGTATAGGCTCTAAGGGTCTAATAACCTATCCTATATCCCTATAGTCATGGCTCTGATACCAATCTGTCACACCCTGACCCGCAGCGGAAAAGGTGATCGAGGCATGATTGGGTTATCATCAAAGCTCATGACATTTATTATAACGTTTCATATTCATTAATACATTTTAATGGGAAATATACAATCATAATTACATCATGTCCTAAACATCAATCTAGGCTTCATTGTTTTCTTCTAAGGCATTTCCTATGTTTTCCTTGCTTCATCCTGTTCACCTGTATTGGTTTTTGGATCAACAAAAAGTTGGCGAGTGAATCCTATGAAAAACATTTGAATAAGTTTATTTAATTGATTATAAAATAAAGTGCACAACCACACATGAGTAAAAATAGATGTAAACTTACTCACCAATCATTTATATTAAATAATGCACACATGAACAATAATGGATCGTTTTGAGGCACGCGTTGCTCAACTCGTCTCCCACGAGGAACTGATGGGCCTAATGAATGATTTGCATATACTTGACAATATGAAATACATAACTACAAACAATATAAACTAAATAATACACACACGAACAATAATGGATTTGTTTTGAGGCACGCGTTGCTCAACTCGTCTGCCACGAGGAACTGATGGGCCTAATGAATGAATTGCATATAACTTGACAATATGAAATACATAACTACAAACAATATATACAATCTAAGTTTAGATCACAATATGGTATGGCACGAGTTTAAATAAACGAGTTAATTTTTGGTGACACATGACACACCCCAAAACGTGTAATTAAAAAGGGGAGTTGTAAGATTCACTCACATTGGCTGCGTTCGGTTGATGATGTTGAATACGCACGAAGTTGGATTTAACCACGAGTGAAACTAACCTAGATAATAACATAATGGTTTGGTAAATAAGCGGATTTTATTAATCAATTTTAGTAGGATGATTGGATATATTTTTGTGAGTTTAAGGCTATTTTCTAACCTTAAAAATGTTATTTTTAAGTATTTTTAATTGATTTTTAAATAAAATAAATAAATAAAAATATTAAAAAAAATTGACTTTTTGCGGCCGTTGACCGTTCACTTGTTGACCGGTCAGGCTGTGTATTTGTGTGCGCCGGGTGAGGCTCGAACCCGAGACCTCCCGTTCGCGTGCACGCAGCTCCACCAACTAAGCTACGTGTCTAACCCGAAATATTTCTGTTTTTAATTATATTTATATACAAACTGAATTAATCTGAAAATCATTTGTTTTAAAAACGATTTTAAATGTCTCGAACCGGTGTTCTCCACAGGTCTCGAACCCGGGACCTGTGGTTTGGGTTAACACACAGTCCACCGCTGGACTGTGTGTCTAACTTGTTAAATAATCTGATTTTTATTATACTTATATACAAACTAAATAATTTCATTTCTGTCTTATATAAAAAGTTTGATAATTATCAGTATCGTTGCGGTAGTCCAGACTCGAACTCGTGACCTTTGTTTTAAACGCGCACACAGTCCACCACTGGACTGTGTGTCTATCTTGGTTATTATTCCGGTTTTTATTAAACTTAACATCTATGTGAAATGAATCCGGTTTAGTAAAAAAAAGAACATTTTTATTAAGGCGAGTATGCGTAGGACATGTATCGAACTCGGGACGTGAGCGTGTTTATGTGCACACAGTCCACTGCTGGACTGTGTGTCTAACCCGAGTTATATCTTGATTTAAATTAAAATTATAGACAACAGAAACTTCGTCTTCTTCTTTGGACTCAACCAGAAACGGAGTCCGACTGGTTCGATGATTTTATCAAGTTTCTTTAGTGTGTTATGATTAATTACAGGTCAGATAAATAAAAAGAATGAAAGATTAAGCGTAAGGTATACCGAACTGGACTCCTCTTTTTCTCCGGCGAAACTCCGGTGACAGCAGATTATTCCGACGACGTGTGTCCTGCGGCAGAGAGTCTTCAGGGAGCTTGAGATGAGTGTGGGTGGCTTCGGTATGAGCTCTGGGGTTCAGTAAGGCACAGAGGTGAAAGGTTCGGTTTTCCGGCGAGTTGCAGAAGTTCTCCGGCGAGTGGAATTACGTCGGGAAAGAGGGTGATTGTGAGCGAAAAAGTTAACAGAGGTTAGAAGGGGTATTTATAGGGCAGAACATCGATGTATTTAGTCTGATTTCCGTCTCGTTTCGTCGGTTAATGATTTTCCGGCGGTTATAACTTGTGTCGCGGGTTCAGGCGTCGGTTATAACCGATGTAGTAGTTAATGTTTACGTTAAAACTGAAGAAACCGTCCAATCTCGGCGAAATCGTCGGGATTTCCGACGACTGCGATTGGGCGCGTCGGTTTTTGAATTCGAGATTTATTTTATGTATTAATTGTCTCCAATAATTAACAAGGAACATAAGTGGCGCAGTGGTTGGATGGTTAAGTGTTAAGGCTGTTGATTCTGGCTGACCCGGGTTCGAAACCCGGCAGCAACCTTTTATTTTTAAACCACAATTTTTAACAGTTTTTCAAAAACAAATTATATATTCCAATATACTTATTAATTATATATAGTTTAAAATAAATTTGGGCATTAAATACGCAACGAAATTTTTAACTGATTGTTCGGTTAATAAACGGAGCGGGTTTGGTAAATCCGGTTTTTGACGGATGTTACAATATTGAACACAAAACAATAAAATACATTGGAAACTAAATCATAAGTGACAGACATTTTTGAAATTTAAATGAAAGCTAGACGATATGTAGACATCAAATATTAAAGTGCTTATATCTTCAACACTTTATAATCTGACCGAAATCTTCTCAAAGATATCGTCCCATGGCATGTCTTGAGGTACTCCCTCAATAAAACTCCATGCACTTGTAAGTACAAGTTCCCAATTTCATCATGAAACTTTAAAGTTTGACAATTTTGCTCAAAACAACACCAAGTTGTTACAAAGGCTACATTTAAGTAGTAAACTTGAACAATTAAATTTGTTCACAACAACACCAAGTTGTTTTCAAATAAATAATATTCACGAGATTGTTACTTTGTTCAACATATGCTACTTCTAGCAAGAGTAGCAAACCATTTGAATTCTCAAAACTATACCAAACTTTGTTTTAAAAATCATTTTAAAATATTTCATTAGTTTTGCAATGTACAATATTCGTAATATCAATTAGAGTTTATGATAACATAAATTAAAACCCAAAAAATCAAACAGTTTTATATTGATTAGTCTTACTACGCATGTACTAAACGTTTTCTAACACGCATGTTAAAAAAATGTTATAACGAGCACATTACTGAAACAAACATTTACATAAAATGTTTTCCAAGGATAAAGTTTATAAAATAAACCATTTCTCATCATTTTTAATTCACACATAGGCAATTAAATGTTTACATAAAACATTTTCATTCATTGCCATATACAATGTACAATCTCTACCATTGTATTTGTGATACACATTTTCTAACACACGTGTTAGAAAATTTAAGTCATTTTTATATACATAAAACATGACCATTTGGATTTAGAAATCAAATTTAAAGTTGGTGATAAATCCCACACAACTACACCATCACTTTATGGTGATTTAATTCTTGTATTTTTACTCTTTTAGTTTTTAAATCTCATGAAGTTAGGCACATAACCTACTTTAATACAAGAGACATGGGGTGAAAAGAGTCTCACTTAATTAGAGATTTTATTAGAGGCATAAACTCTAATAAAAACTAATAATTGACATAAAACTCTACTTAAAAGTTTGTCTTCCATATGAAGAGTCTAGAAAATAATTATAATCTCATTAAATTTATATAAATAACAAAACCATCACTTTGTGGTGATTTAATTCTTGAAGTAAATAAAAAATCAACTTCAATGTATGAACTTTTATTTCTAAACCATACAAAGCATAATATAAATGTTTATATTCATTAAAATCAATGTTATAACAAACTACTTATATAAAATGTTTACATAAAACATTTCAAAGAATTTATATTTTAACAATTTTTAACAATCATGTTAAAATGAAAAAAAAAATTATAACGCGCACGTTAGAAAGATTAACATTTCCACAAAATGTTATTTCGACTTGCTATAAACACATATATGGTTCAAATAAATAAGTCATTTCCAACATACTCGTTAGAAATGAACAATTAAAAAAATTGCTTCCAAACTAACGATATTCATAAATTGTAACACACATGTTAGAAGTAAATGATTACAAAAATCATTATAAAGCTTATTAGTTTATATAAAATAGAGTTATTAATTAACACTCATTTTTTAACCATATTTTCCATATTATATAAATAATATGATCATTTCTAACAAGCATGTTAGAACATGAAACGTTTACAAAAAACGTATTGTTTATAAAAATAAAGTCGGTCTAACGCACATGTTGGAAAATGTTAACGTTTACAAAAACGTATGGTTTACACTAATAAACCCGATCTAACAGAAAAGTTAGAAAAGATTAACGATTCCAAAATCGTTTCAAAAAATCAAACGGTTGAACCAAAACTATTCGTTTTGTACCACGGTATAGGATTTAAGATTATATCTCATTCTCAAGAAATCCAAACACAATAAGTTGTACTACATACATATTTCCCTGAAAAATATTTATAAGATCATGATATCTAAAAATATTTTATTTATTTATTTTTTTATTATAAATCTTTTCATGAACCCAAAATCCTTATAAATAAGGTTTTAAGATTGTAGCAACAATCTCTCGAAATCTGTTTTAAGTTTGTAGGAACTAGGTTCACTTTTTATAAAATATAATACAAAATATTAATAAAAACGAGACTCTCGTTATTCATAGGAAATATCATAGTACAATATCAGTTGCGATAACTAAATACAAAGAATATAAAATATAATTATATATACCAATCGTGATTCAAGCGGCATCTCTGGTGGGTCCTTCACCTGCACTTTATAGCATCCTAGACTACAACAAAGAGCACACTAAAACGTTGACGATTTTGGTTGAGGCACGTGTTCAACACACTTCCCTTAAAACAGATTTCGCGCCTCTACTAAAGACGACGCGACTGTTTCCCAAGGTATAACAACCGAAGCAGTATGTACTGCCAAGATGGCTCACGCGCCCGAGGTTACACCTGGTAATTGTAGAGTTTGAACTTATGGAACACATAAGGAAGTGATAGTGGTGGAAAACAAGTAGAGAGTACTTCTCTCTCTAGTTGGTCTTCAAGTGTTCATCCTCCTTCTAGTATTCTTTTTGTATCAAGCAATACCATATTCTTATATACACAAAAAGAAGCACATAGCCTACTAATTGTACATAAGTTAAGGATTAGTGAAATGTTTCACTTAATTAGTCACTTAATTAGAGACTTAAAAAACTCTAATAAAACTAATTAAATGTCATAAGAAGCTCTATTCAAGAGTTTCTCTTTTATTCACCACATGAAGATTCTAATTAATATTTATAATTTCATTAAATTAAAATATATTAAATATCCATTCACCAAATTTCCAACATAATACAATTACCAACTTTTGTGAATAGTGATTTGACTTCTTTTTTTATGCATTCTCTATACTTTTACCCTTTAAATTTCAGCATTAACACTTACAACCCATTAACTTTCTAAAGACTTTATACCCGAGTTTTACATGTTTATTTTTTTTATGTACGTGTGGATATAATAAGTGGGTATAAATTCAAGTTGATTTACGTTTCGACGTAAATTTTTCCGGAAATGAGTCGGATAAATTGTAATACGTTTTCGTGCTTATTTTTATGTATGTTTTCAGTTGGTCTACGTTTTGATATAAAAATATTACGGAAGCCATGGCAACACACGAGGCAATTTACTAGTTGTTTTATAAATATAAAGGCATATTCTAATAATTTTCTTTAGATATACATATTTAGAAAAAGCTCAACTATTTTTTATGTTTTTACGAAAAGTTACATTGATAGAAATTCTAAGGCCGGTGGGTGTGGCTTCGCACTCCCCGCCACCTCATCAACTTTAGCGCTTTATGGTGCCTCTACACCACCCCGCCTCCGCCAATGGGGACGCTATCCTTGGCCTCCGCCAAAGGAAAAGCGGGCGTGAGAGGAATAATTCAATGGGATCCACCTTCATCAACCAATCGGCTTTTTTATTTATTTATTTTTTTAATATAGTTTTCACATGGTATAAGTTAATGATAAAACCTTCTGCTTATGTGTCACCTATAATGTTTACTTGAAATAAAAAAGCCAATAGACTTTAAACCACAACCATCCTAAAGATGGATTTTGCACTGAAATGTACAAATTATTGCATGATCACAACTCACCTATATTCTTTATGAATAATGTCTCCTTCAAGTTGAATATTGCCGGTATTCGTTTAATATTTAATACCCATCATCCATTTGTTTATCTAACCAGTTATTATAAAATAACAAAAAGTTGCAAGTTGGGTGTAATGTCATCCATATGTAAACATGAGCCAATAAAAGCTGTCACAGGACTCAAAAAACCAACCAATATCTTTCTAAAACACTAATCCTTTGTTTTTCTTCACACTTCCCATTGTTTCAAGTTTCAACTTTTTGTCCAATAATATCCAAAACCAAATACTACTTACTACGACAAAATTTCAATCATTTAACAGTTAAGTAGTTAACACCTCTTTTGTAAGAATCACTTTGTATTTATGACAAAATAAATGAAAGCAATGGTCAAAAAGACAAAAGAAATTATGCAACCATACCAACTACCAGAAATGAAGTTTAATCTAGAATTAATTGCAAAGTCAACTATGAACACTCCCTACATGATTCAACTTCTGATGCCATCACCATCACCCTCCAATCTTTATCTTTCTGTTTTCATTGACAAAACTAAAGTCAAATCAATGGCTCATCAGGGTTCCATGAACAAGATATATTAAGAAGCTTTTTGTTTCCATTATAGCTGCAAGCTCATTTCATGATATGATGAAGATGAACATCTTATTATTATCTGTAACATTGTTTCTGCTTTTCATTAATCCTGCTCTTTCACTTCCACTGTGTACAGATTTAAGTAAGTTTTTTTTAATAAAAGTTTCATCAACACCATTTTTAAATTACCAGTTTTAATTTCCTTTTTGATGATTTTATTTGTGTGTTTAATGAATCTTGAATTGGTTGTGACAGGTGCACCAGTTACACACAAGACTCCTCTTGCTTTCTGTAATTACAATGGCAGTTCATGCTGTGATTCTACCGATGACTCGAATATCCGGAAGCAGTTTGAATCCATGAATGTATCTCAACCTGCCTGTGCTTCTGTTCTGAAATCCATCCTCTGTTCGGTATGAATTTTATAACAATGATTCATGAAACTTGAAAATTAAGAAAGTTGTGATTTTTATTTCAAGATTAGTTGATTATTGTAAGTAAGTTGTGATTTTATTTCAAGATTAGTTTATTTTTTAAGAAAGTTGTGATTTTTATATCAAGATTAGTTCATTTTTGTAAGAAAGTTGTGATATTTATTAAGACTGATTAATTATTGTAAGAAAGTTGTGGACTTCATTTCAATATTAGTTATTAATATAAGAAAGTTGTGATTTTTAATTCAAGAAAGATTAAACTTGATTTCAAGAAAATTGTGATTTTTATTCCAAAAGTTGGTTGTTTTTATAAGAAAGTTGTGAATTTATCTCAAGACTAGTTAATTTTTGCAAGAAAGTTGTGATTTTTTTTCAAGTTAACTATATACAAAAGTTGTAATTTTTTTTATTTCAGAAAAGATTAAACTTGATTTCAAGAAAGTTATGATCTTTATTTCAAGAGTAGTATATTACAGTCAATCCCTTATGTAATAAACTGACTTAAAATTCTTTATAAATATTTTTGTTTATTTTCAGCGATGTGATCCATTTTCAGCAGAACTCTTTACAATCAAAACCGTTGCCAGACAAGTTCCTGTTCTTTGCAACTCAACAGTTTCATCAACCAACAACTATTGTGAAACAGTATGGGATGCATGTCAAAATGTATCCATAACAAATTCACCATTCTCACCATCATTACAAGGTGAAGCTCCCACACAACAAACTCCAGCAACAAACTCACTGACATCTGGCAAACAAGATCCGATTTCTGTAACATAATTGGCGGACCATCGGTCAATGATTCCGTTTGTTTCGATGGCAAAAAAGTCAGCCTAAACATCACTACAAACAGCACAAAATCTCCCACAACAGGGATGTGTTTGGAAAAGATAGCCAATGGCTCTTATCTTGACATGGTGGCTCATACAGATGGTTCGAACCGCGCGTTTTTCTCCAACCAGAAAGGTCAAGTCTGGTTGGCAACGATTCCAGAAGTCGGGTCTGGACGTGGGTTGGAACTTGATGAATCCAACCCGTTTCTTGACTTGACTGATCAGGTTCATTTTGATACTCAGTTCGGGTTGATGTCCATCGCTTTGCACCCGAACTTTGCACAAAATGGGCGGTTTTTTGCCTCGTTTAATTGTGATAAGACGGAAACGCCAAGTTGTGCTGGAAGGTGTGCTTGTAATTCGGATGTGAATTGTGATCCTTCGAAGTTGACTTCAGATAGTGCAGCTCAGCCGTGCCAGTATCAAAGTGTGGTGGCGGAATACTCGGCTAATGTTTCGTCATCCTCACGGGCATCTGTCGTAAGTTATTAAAGATTATACTGTAAGATTTTACCTGGGGCAGGGATTACTGATAATTTAAATAATACTACGTGATTTTTTTACCATTTTTAAAAATGAATATAATTAGCAGGCTAGGATCCATCATTTCTTCTTCTTGGTACATAGAACATACAATATGTTATAGACATGATATAAAGTAGTTAAAAGAGTTGTATTCATGTTTAATACTTGTATTATTCGCATCGTCAAAGACCTGTTAAACAGGATAAGACACGATTTACGCATCACTGTATGTTAGAGTTAGTGGTAGCTTATAGCTTTCATCGTCAGTAATTTTGTGTTTTATTTCTCTGCTTATCTTAGCTATATTTTATGTTATATGGATTACTAAACGATGTAAAAATAAAGTTTTTTGGTGGTAGGGTCTATGGTCTCAGACCCTACCAATATGAGACATATCATATGGTCATTTGTTTATGTGAAACATCGTGTTCTGATGATTTTTTTTTTTTCAGATTCCAACTGCTTCGCCGGTGGAAGTGAGGAGGATATTCACAATGGGGCTTCCGTTCACGTCTCACCACGCCGGACAGATTCTTTTTGGACCGAACGATGGGTACTTGTATTTCATGATGGGGGATGGTGGTGGAGGTGATCCGTACAATTTTGCACAGAACAAAAAGTCTTTGCTTGGCAAGATTATGAGATTTGACGTCGATAACATACCCAGTAAGTGATATCACAGGTTATGAACTCAAATTTGAGTCAAACAGACCAACACTTGACTTCAAATTGGTATCATAGAGTTTAAAATTTTGAAAATTTTCAAAAGGAATAGAAAAAACATGTTAAAAATGAAGCAGAAACAAACAAGATGGTATGAATGGCATAAGAAATAAGCATCAACTAAGAATCAACAAATCAGTAGTTTGACTTCAAAAGTCAAACTATACAATTCACTTACCACAGATGATCATACATTAAACTTTAAATCCAGGTGAATCAGAAGTCGCTCGTCTTGGACTATGGGGAAACTATTCTATCCCGAATGACAATCCGTATATCGATGATAAAGATTTGCAGCCAGAAATCTGGGCCTTAGGATTACAGAACCCGTGGCGTTGCAGCTTTGACTCAAAAAGACCATCTTATTTCATGTGCGGAGATGTAGGCCAGGTATTAAAAGCTTAAAACCATTCTCCTTTAGCCAATATAACTACATTTCTTAATAAACCGGCTGAAACTTTCTCACTTTTTCACGAAGAATGACTACGAAGAAGTGGATATAATCACAAAAAACGGGAATTACGGGTGGCGTGTTTATGAAGGAACCACCATTTACACTCCTGAAAAAAGTCCTGGTGGAAACACATCTATAAGTTCCATAAATCCTATTTTCTCGGTAATGGGATACAAACATAAAGATGTAAACAAGAATGAAGGTTCGGCTTCAATCACTGGCGGGTTCTTTTATCGGTCGACAACTGATCCATGTTTATATGGAAGGTAAACTAATCTAAAGTTCGACTTTTTTTTTTACTTTTAACGTCAAACTGACCCAATGTTGAATGTTGGTGGTTTTCAGTTACTTGTATGGAGATCTATATGCTCATAATTTGTGGGCCGGGGTTGAAACACCTGAAAATAGCGGGAATTTTACGACGAGTAATGTTACTTTCGGTTGTGCTAAGGATTCTCCTGTACCGTGTAATGTTGTACCGGGGAGTGAGCTTCTTGCATTGGGTTACCTTTTTTCGTACGGTCAAGATAATAACAAGGATGTATATTTGTTATCTTCTAGTGGCGTGTATCGGATTGTTCCTCCAAGTCGTTGTGGTTACACATGTGCGTATGAAAGTAGGACCGAGGGCTCGACCCTAGCTCCAACTTCACCTCGTGGTTCGAGTTCAAACATGTTGAAGGGTTCATGCAAGAGTTTGTTGTTGCTTCTCTTGCTTTTCATTGGGTTGAGCTACTAGACTCCGTGATAACATCTTACTCTTGTATTACTGTATTATCAAGTAAATTATCATCAAATTTTCCAAGTATTATTTTTCTGTAATCTTATTGACCACAATTTATGTCCCCACTTACTGTTGAGTGTTGAATGTTAATGTTTGAAAGTGATTTATAAATATTATCCTTTTGCATGAAAGTACCCTCTAATTTTATCAGTTATGGGCATGGTTAAAGAATAGCTAGGCGCAATTCGGCTGTTGAGATAACAATTAGTTGGGTATAATTAAGGAATCGCTAGAGATTCAGTTGGTAACAACTATGATATTTAAATTAGTAGTGATTAACAGGGATTAATCGGATTGAGATTTTTATATGTAATTAACCCCTAAATTACCAATTTTTTTTAAGTATACTGGATTAATGCCGGAATTTACAAGTTTTGGGTAGAATCTAATCAGAATCTGACCAGAATCGCGTAGTGACCAATTAATCCCGATTTTTCTAACATTGGTTATGGGTCATAATAAGCAATCTTCTCTACCGATACACCTAATCAAACTCGTATTAAAAAGAAGGAACATACTAATTTTTTTTCTGGTGATCGCGATCTCAGAAAATTACCTCCACGCCCTGGTTCCGCCCGAGTTTTATGATCTTAAATGACGTTTACAACAAAAACTTAATGATGGATAAATCAACACAAACAAACCGTAACTTAAATTACCCATTTCGATCATGGAAGGGGAAAGATGTACTTTCTTAGATTAAGATCCAACATGTTTTACAGTAAATTACCGACTGGTCGTACCAAAACTTCCCCGTGCCAGGACATGTATAATCAAAACAAACAGTAACACCCATCTAAGAAAGAAGGGGAGATTTAAGAACGAAAATAATCAAAGAATCCTCAACAGACCTTTCTTGATCGGCCCACACTTTTTCCCGAACCTAATATGCCATATGATCATAAAGAAAAAAGTTGCGAGCGTCATCTCATGTTGCAGCATTGAGGGCGGCCATAAAGCTGTAACTTGTTCCAAATGCACAACATTTGTCTCGGAGATTGATAGTGTGCGGTATAGTAATCGTCTATGCAACCAAATTGGCAAAACTTCAACTGTGCATGTATTCCACGCGCTTTGTGGTGTTAAATTGTTCTACCCACATTCCCATACTCACGTCTTCCATCTTGAATAGCTTCAATTTATGTTTGTCGAATTTGGTTGCAATGAAATCAGCAACGTCTGATGATAAAATGTAGCCTGGGCCGTTTGCATATGGTGGATAATCTTCTTCGGGCCATTCCTGATGATGTAAATAAGACTTAGATTCTGTGTAATTGAGTCAAATACTTCAAGAATCTACAAAGATCAGAAAGCATATTTCGCACATAGGCTGCAAACGACCAAACGTTCAGCGAACAGTTCGGGAACCGTTTCGGTGGGAAGTTCATATATGTTCATTAGCTTATTAAACAAACGAACACGAACAAGAAATTTCCTTCATTTAAATGAACGAACATGAATAGAAGCCGCGTTTGTTCATTTATGTTTGTGAACGTTCGGTAACGTTTTCGTTAATGTTCGATTGCGTTTGATAGTTCATTATTGTATTTAGTTTTTATATTTTATTTAAATGCTTCAAAATCCCACAAACAAAATATTTAATAAGTGCTAGGGTATATATATTCTGTTCATGAACACTTGTTTGTGTTCGTATGTTTCCATTTGAGTTCATGGACATTAGTTTGTGTTCATTTGTGTTTCCTGAACGTTCGTCGGCTAAAATTAACAAACGAACGAACACGCTCATTTCCTTGACAAACGAACACGAACATAAAATCTCATTCGGTAAGTGTCCATGGACAGTTCGTGAACACATATATTTCCTTAACAAATGACCACGAACAAGGTCTCGTTCGTGTTCGTTTGGTTCGTTTGCAGCCCTAGTCGCACAGACAAATTAGCTTACTAGAGACTGCACATTAATGCATAAATATGATAAAAACGTGTACGTGAAATGAATGCATGCTTAAGAGTAAAGAGAAAAGAGTAATAATACCTCATATGTGACGGACCATTTACCATATCGTAGGGGCTTATGATAGTAATTAATATTTCCGACATACAAGCTCTTGCCATCGCCTATTTTTTTTGCTTCGTTTAAAACAGCGTCCACTCTGACAAACGTGTCATCGTCACACTTCATGATATACTTGGCAGATGCTGTACGAACCTGATTTACAAATTCAAGCCAAAAAAAATCCAAAATTAAGTAATTTACCAGCATATAAAACAAGACCAACTTTTCCTTTTCCTGTAAGAATTAACAACTCACCCCGTATTCACATATTGCAACGGTTTTCAATACAACAAGATCATAATTATCCATATACGGCACAATGACAATGTCCCCAAAGAATTCCGCCTCTTTCTTTAACTCAATGTTCACTTCTTTTCTTGCATGCTATAAAAACATGAATTATGAGGTTAGAATCTATATCCATAATATCAATAATAAATTTATAAACGTGTTATTGTGTCTTCACTTACCAATGCAACAAAGAAACGAGCAACAACATGTGAAGATTGAATAAGGCTATGCTGCATCCAGGACTTCCTGACAGCCATCCGTTCTGCAAAATGATTCCAGCTGAAAGAACACCTATGAACATATCGATGGGCCCATCTGGAAGAGGTGGGGCCTTCCATGTATCCGACATTTCCAGGTGTCGTTGAGGAGCAAAACTAGGATGCGTTGACGGTAATGAAGCAGCAAAAACAGCATTCACATCAATGTCTCCGTTCAAAGCCAATCCCGTAGCATCCTCCAATGCAAAACCCTAAAACACACCCGATTATGTTATACCAACTTCAACAGTTCAACTAGAGATATTATTTCTAATAATTGGGTAAAGTGTTTCAAAACATAAACTTACGGTTCTATAAGGAAATGAAGTAATATGTCTTCCGTCAACGTTAACATGATAACCCTCTAATCCGGCACTAAGAGTTAAAACAAATAGCTTCCCTTCTGCAAAAGGGTAAGGCCAGTCAAATGACACCTTCTTGGTCCTCCCTATGAGGCGGTTTAACCACCAGCTCGATTTTGACTCCTCTGAGTGATCATCGTCATCACGGATCCATTTTTCACATTTCACTTGACCATCAACTAGAAAAACAACCTCAAATAATAAGCTAAATCAAATCATATCGATGTATGCAACGAAATCATGGTTTAAAGCAAGAGACAAAACCGAAAAGCGCAACCAATAACCACTGTATTATCAATTGGACTTACCAGTCTCTTCATCAGCCTTGGATTTCCATCCTTCACATCGATGAGCCGATCCCCACTGCATCCGATAACAAGTATTCTGTTCAATCACAGGCTTCCCACTCCAATCCCCCTTCAACCTCGGATTAAAATGCAAAATCCTCGGTGGGTCTTCACCATCAACCGTCTTTAACCCCTGCAACTCCATCATAAACTGCGACACCATCAAATACTGACCCGATTTCAACAACGAAATCTTCGGGTCTTGCTCCGGGTGAGCCTCTCTGGGCCTCCCCACCAGTGTTATATGCGATCCCAATGTCATCCCACAAGGCAGCACAATAATGTTTCCTTTCGATCGAAACACAGAACCCGACAACGTAATCGAATTCGGACAACTCTCATTGGATGTCCTGTTCCTGTTCTCCGATGGCAATTTAAGTTTACCCGATTCGAGCTCCTCCCAAAACCTCTTCCCAACCGAAAACGCCTCGGTTGCCGACTTCTGAATATCCCCAAACCCATCCCTAGGTTCACCACTCAAACTATTCACATCAAAATTCAAACTTGATAAAGATTCAAACTTTCTAATCCTACTCAAACCCCTCGAATTCACGGGGTTTTCGCAACGATTTGCGGGACATCTAAAGGCCGAATCGGAGCTTCTTTTTCTTGCAACTCTTCCTCACTATCCAACACATAAGGTTTGTTCGAAATCTTTTCGGTGAAGAAGAAACCACTAGAATCATCTTCTTGACTAACTATTCTCGACACAAACGGTACTTCTAAACCTACCATAACCAGATACAAAACCCCTAAACATATCAAAAACTGAATCGATCGTTTCTGTCTTAACGACATAAACCAGTCTAACTTACTTCGTTTCATGTTCAAGATTGAAACTTTATCAAACACCCAGAACAAAACTGATCAAGAAAACAAAAACCCACAATTTATCAAACCCTAACGGTAATATTATTCGATGTAATCATGAAAAAGACTTAAAAAGACTCCAACCCAATTCAAAATTGAAGCTGATTTCGAAAAGATATGAACCCACAAGTCAAAATGGGGGGGGGGGGGGGGGTTAGAGTTCTCCCCACGGACGCGTTTAGATGGTTGAGTTTATAGAGAGAGAAAGATGTGGGTGTGTGTTAGTGTGTGGAGAGAGAGAGAAAGTGGGGAAGGGGGTAGGAAGCTTTAACAGGTCGGTAGCCTGCCTGGAACAAACAAATAAACGATTTATTCTTCTATCAGTTTTCAAATCGAATTTGAAATGATACCATTTTTAGTTTTTGCTATTTTCATTTGTTTTTATTATCAAATAATTCCGTTTATTCATGATTGCTATAATTGTGTTTTATTTTTAAATTATGGTGAAGGTTTGTTGTTAATTAATGATGGGAAGAGATGTTTGAACTTTTATTTGGAATTCAATGCACGGAAGATTGATGACAAACGGCATTAATTATAATATATATTTGAATTAAAAATAGATAATATACCGAATATAAATAGAGTGTGCTTAAAGTAGAATTAAATTGTGAGATTTAATTAAAGCAAGGGTGTTACATGATAATATGATACAACGTTCGGATCATATGAACAGGAAATCGTGTTGTAGCAATCAAAACATGTAATATGTTTTTTTTGGATGTTAATACGGATATGACCCGTTAATTTGAAATTTATTTTTTTAATTATTTTTTTATTTTGTATATTAATGTTCTAAATTTACAAGTTTGCTATAAAATTAACATATACATACAAATAATTACTTATATAAAAACGTTTATGCTTATTTCCTTTTAATTTTCTAAGTTTTTCAACAGGGATGCAAACAAGTCGAGCTACTCGAGCTTGGCTCGAAAAAAACTTGAAACAAGCTAAGCTTAAATGAGGTCGAGTCTAAAAATAAGTTTGTTTGGTAAACGAATCCAAGCTTAAGTTATCAAGCTCCAGCCAACTCGCAAATCTAAACAACCCATTATTTATATAATTTTTAATTAATATATTAAATTTATATTCAAATAATAATGATTACTATTTATAAAACTATGAAAAATTATTAAGTTATATATAAATAATAAACGAGTTGAGCTTGAGATTGAAAAACAGTCTACGAGTCGAGCTCAAGTATTCATTAATTAAACAAACTCGAGCTTGAGCCTAGTCGAGCTAGGGCTCAACTCGGCTCTTTGCACACCTATATTTCAACCACTAAATCCACTAGGTCAATCTTGAAGATAACTCATTAGCTAAATGTGTTCAATCCAAAAGTAACCCGAAACTCATTTAATCAACCTCAACCCCTCAATTCCATATTAGATTTGTGTTGTTACAAATACACCCCCTAATTCAAATAATCAATGGTGAGGATCAAAAAGAGAGGTTGTCGATTAACTGTGTGAAATGACAACAAAGAATAGACCATAATTAGGCTGGAACTAAACATCCAAAATAAAGCTAAAATGTGATCGATTTAAAAAATATAAAACTACAACGAGATTGCTGCAAGGCTAATATATATATATATTAAAAAAGAAAAATTAAAAAATAGAATATGTTTTAAAAACAATCGTAAGTACTTAATTAAAATGTGAAACCTTTGATTTCGTATAATAGCATGTGTTTCAGAGTTAATCGTAAGTACTTAAGATTGACTTATTAATTTTTTTTCTTTTTATGTTGTTAGAGTCGTCAATCTTAAGTACTTAAGATTGACTTATTAAAAAAATTATTCTTTGTATGTTATACTAGCTTACGAAAGTAATTGTTGTGACATCCAAACGTTTATCATGAGATAAAGTACAATTGCTCTAAACTTGCCAAGCAAATTAATAAAGATTTCCAAAATCTAAAGCTCCTCGTAACACTAATATCATTGACATAAACACAAAACTAGCATCGATAGGAGCCTTTCCATAAACAAAGAGGTATTAGACATTACTAGACCAAGAATGATATTTTGTAATTGTATAGGTAGTAAAGCATAATTGAGTCATATATACGGACACCATGGGTTATCTTGGTATCAGAGTTAGGCCACAACCTTCGTCGGAAAACCCTAGACAGGGTGGCGGTCCGCCTTCGTCCTATCTAAAACCCTAATTTCCTTTTCATGTTTTTTCGATTAAATACCTTCTTCTTCCTGTTATCGTTCAAAGATAGATTCAGTAGCCGCCATGATCACAAACACAACACCATAATCACATTTTCCGTCGCGTCTTAACAGCCATCGCTAAATCATAGCGCGGTCGCCACAACAAGCAATCTTCGCTCACATCTCAACCACCATTATAGCAGCCTCTGTCGCTTCCCCACTAACTAAGGTTCGCAGAAACAACATGCCCTTGGAACCCTAGCTTCATCACCATAACGCGACTTGTCGCATTCACCACCAACGTGTCACTCTATAACAGGTCGTTTTCTACGAACAGCTTACTATATGTGCTGCTCATTCATACGAAAACTATAATTCGCACTGATGGTGTATACGAGAAGTCTCGTGCGAAAAGGTATCATGCAAAAACTACAATTCGCATGATCGTGCGAGTGTTGCACATTTCGCACGGGTCACATCCATACGAAAAGTCATAGTTCGTGTAAAGATTGTTGGCAAGAGTTAAGACAGCCGGAAACGAGTAGAAACAAACTGCAATCCATTCTCAATAAGGGTTTATTATACTAGTCATCACAACAGGGCACTGGATCATGTCGAAGAATAAAAAAGAAGTTGTCTTTACATTTTAAGCCATAATGTTTCCTGCACTTAGCTTGCGGGAGAGTATTAGACCACAAATGATATTGTGTAATAGTATAGCGTAGTAGAGTGTAACATTGAGTCTTACATATATTGACAACATTTGTAACCCTAATTAACACAATCATTACAACATCTTATTATGTGGTTTATCTTACACAAAGTGAGCAAAAGTAATAAGAATGAAAACAAAGATTGAAAAACCAAACTTATGGTGATTTGCTTAAGACCATATGCGACTTTCTTAAGCAAACAAAAAATGATAGAATGAATGGTATCATCAAAGCAAGGAAGTTAAGCCAAATAGACTATCTTCATCGAATTTCCATGTAAGAAGGTGACTTGATCGAGTGTGGTTATAAATTTTGTTATATGTTAAGCACTTTTTACTCGTGATCAAACTTTAAATTTATAAAACACGATACAATATTATCACTCTACACACTTAGGGCAAGTGCACCCATCGTAGACTTAGTATAATGATGGTAAGATACAGAGTCTTCCAAGGACACAAGAGCTTTTAATACCGGCTTATCGTTAATGTCTAATCTTACTAAATTTTTATAAAAGTTTTGAAAGCTTTAAAAAGATATAAAATGAAAGTAAAGACGTAAATAAAAAAAGAGAGAAACAAATAGACAAGAAAGAATCACTTGGTTATGACTCCTCTTTAGGTACCTTTTGATGATTTCCGCACTTTGGATTTTTAAAAGATAATCTTAGTTATAGTAGTAGGCTCCTCTTGTGAAGCCGACGTTACCCTCAATCTATTGGTCCAGAGTCAGCAGGGACAGTCCCGCAAGGTCAGAATATTGAAAGTAATTAAATAAATTATTAACCCGAAAAGTGGTAGGCCCCTCTTGTGAAGGCAACGTTACCCTCGACCTTATTGGTCTGAGTCAGCAGGGACACAGTCCCGCAAGGCCGGATAAAGTTTTAATAGTAGTTTATTTATAAGGGGTTAAGTCGTTCTTACTTTGTAATATTTGTAAATAAGGTTTCGAAAACCCGCCCCAAATTATCAATCAAGTGTATTTATTTATGTCGTTCGTTTATATTCTTTTTTATTATTGTTTAAAATATTAGAATATCGCATATATAAATAATAATAATAACCAATGTTTAAAATAATCTTAATACAAATAAATAATCAATTAAATATTAAATATTTATACTTAATAAATGATTAATAGGCTTAATAAAAATAATAAAGAAAATAGGACTCAAAAAAGGGTGAACCGGAATCGAACCCGGGTTCCCCGGGTTAACACACACCGCAAACACCACTAGGCCACACACACCATTGGTTAGAAGTTGGAAACAACTTATACATATATATACACTGTGAGGAAAACCTGCAACTTTGACGAAGATTTAGCAAAATCTCCGACGCGGGTTTCCTGATATAAACTCGTCAAGTCTCGTTTTCACCAATTCAACGCGGTTTCTCCTAATTTTGGAATCAATCACGGCCGATTGTCAATCAAAACTCCACAATTTTGGCCGAAATCAATCCACTAACCCGTGTACCCTTGCCCTATAAATACCATCGACCCCCACACCTTAAATTCACGCCCCAAACCTTTCAAATAGCTGTGAATACTCTGCTCGACACCTTCCCTTTTGTTTCGCTGGAAATCGCCGCTCCCCGCTGGAGAATCAAAGGAAAACGCCACTGTTGGTATCAACTCTCTACCTAATTGTTTTGTTTCACTGTTTAGATTCATCGAGTGATTAATCACACTCCTGTTTATTTGGGCGGGTAAATGTTTCTGGGTAAAAGTGTTTGAATGAAGAAGATGAAGTGCTATATATATACATAATATATATATATATATACATATATACATATATATATTAATTTGGATTACAATCGGGTTAAGCACCCAGCCCAACTGGTTGGGCCGGGTGCAAACCAAACCCAGGATCGCCGGTTCGAATACAAGCACACACGCCGGCCTGATCACTTTAAAGCCTTTTTAAATTAACCATTTCTGTACTAACATAATTGGTGTATAAGAGTAATTAAAAACCAAGTTTTAACGGGTTAGACACCCAGCCCAGTTGATTGGGCTGGGTGTAAAACACATCCAAGGTCTCGGGTTCGAGCCCCTTGGCTCACACCGGTCTGATCATTTAAAATCCTTTTTAAATCTAATCAAGTTTGAATGAACCTAAATGTGTATAAGAATAATTAAAATCAGGTTTCTTTCGGGTTAGACACGTAGCTCAGTTGGAAGAGCTACGTGCACGCAAGCGAGAGGTCACGGGTTCGAGTCTCAACACACGCATGCTAATTCCACATCGAACCGGTCTGACAGCTTCTCAGACTGACAGTTTTTTTTAATATTTTTTTATTTATTTTATTTCTTTTGTTTTAAATTTCTTTTAGGGATCATATTAAAATCAATTAAATGCTTAAAAATGTATAGTTTTAAAGGGTTTAGATATATTAATAAAAATCACAAAGATAACCTAAAAATCTAAACAAAGGTTTTTAACCTAAATATTAAATTATTTATTTATCGAGTTATCGCGTTATTATTTTAGGTTAGTACTCCTTGATCGGTCAAATTCTCAACTCGTGCGCTCTCTTCTTCAATCAAGAATACGCACCCACTGTGAGTGAATCTCTACGAATTCCACATTTTAATCATGTTTTAGGGTGTATCATGTGTCGTACATTTTTTTGTTATTTTAATTAAACATTTGTGCTAATATCATCTCGTGATCAAATGTGTATAGTTGTTATGTGGTTTATATGTGGTTACATTTTATCATTTCAGTGCAATCATTTCATTAGGCCCATCACTTCCTCATGGGATACGGGTAGAGCATCAGGTGCCTCATTAGATCGGCTCCGTTTGATTGAGCCTTGATCTCAAGTTCATCATTTATCATGTCATGTGTTCATTGTGGATATAATGTGGTTTGTGATTTTGGTCATGTATATGCATCTCCTCACATATGATTCATTCACAATTTTTGTTTAACAACAATATAATTCAACTATTTAAATGTTTTATCAAGGTTCACTCGTCAACTTTTGTTGACCCAAATCTTCTGTTTTACGCATGATACAGGTGAACAAGCCGAGGAAAGAAATACATAGGAATGACCTTAGAAGAATAAACAAAGTTATTACGTTTGGAACAATCTTTTGGATTATGGTTGTGTTTGCATGAATTTCGTGTTGAATATTTGAAGTTTTAAGTTCAATTTAATAAATATGAAACTTATTAGTAAATATCATGAGCTTTGGTGATAACCCAATCATACCCCGACTTCTATTCCGCTGCGGGTCGATGTATGACATACTTCCCCTGATTTGATGCTATCTACCTCAAGGGGAGTCCTAATAAGCTTGAACCAAGTCCTCGCAGGATCTATACACTGAACGATGCAAGAACTTTACCCAAACATCCTTCTAACCCCCTTCCAGGCAGTTAACGCGCTTTATATAGACCGTAAAGACACGAATGAGTGAATCAACAAAACATAAAGAAATGTTTAACCAAAGTTCACTTTCAATATAAAAAAATAGTTATTAAAGTCATTAATACATACCCAAATAAAAATTTTCTAAAGATTGGAAATCAAAAGTAATACATAAAAGATTTGTCTTCACCAAGTGATGTAAGAGATTTAGCCAAGCATGACCTTTGTTTGACAGTAACTCTTACAATCAATCTTGTATCCTGAGACTACTACACACTCTAAAAGATGAAAGATGGATGATAGTGGTGGGTGTTGGTGTTGTAGTGGTTGTGGACTGATGACAAATGTGAGAGAAGTGGTTTGCTAAGGGATGCCTCTCTCTTGAACCAAACATCTCTTTTTATAGCTGGAAACAGAGGGCGAACACGGCCTCGTGCCCACCTGGCACGACCCCGTGATGGGCTTCACTGTAACATTTGTCGTAAAACGGGATCTAAAACCCGTTCCGTTTTGTAATGCAAGTTATGATGATCGTTACGCATTTATGTTAAGCATTGAAATCTTGTTATTAGTAATAAATAATAATAATAATAATAATAATAATAATAATAATAATAAAGTTTAAATAATAAAGTTTAAATAAGTAATAAATTTTAAATAATAATAACATAAATTAAATAATAAAAATTAAAATAGGAAAAGGGGTGTGGACCGCGGGTATCGAACCTGAGTCTCCATCCAAATCAAACACCCAATACACCACTGCACCACACACACACATCTGTTTTAAACTCAGACCAAACAAGTTTTATATCAAAACTACGTTTGAAATCAAAACCCAAAAAAAAACCCGCCCTGTAACAGCCGAACTGGAATCAAGCTATCATCATAGATCCGTTCTTCCTTTGCAATTAAAGTGCGTAACCGTTTCTAATCATTAGAATCAACTTAATTACCTAATTAATTCGTAAAAAACGGTCATGAAATCATTGTTGCCATTAAAATCTTTGACCAAAAAGTTTGAAACCGAAACTTCAATCAAGCCTTGTCTTACTCTATAAATAGGGTCTTCCGAACACCGTTAAAACACACTTACACTCATTTCAAAACCCTCTACACACTCTGTCTTCGAAATATCACTTCGCCGGAAACTTCGTTTGTCGCCGGAACTTCACCGGAGGAAATCAAATCACTCCCCTGTTCGGTACAACATCCTTGAATCCCTTTTCTGTTTAATTATTTTCATTATCAGTTGTAATAAATCAATAAATCCAATGAGTGTTATTAGATTATCAACCGGGAATATCAAACTGTTTTCATAAGGAAGAAGATGAAGTTGAAAGTGTTATATATGTAATTAAACCCGGTGTTTATACCGGGTTAGACACACAGTCCAGTGGTGGACTGTGTGCATTTTACACAAATGGTTCCGGGTTCGAATCTTAACACGTTGCTGATTTCCTGACTTAAACAAACCTTTTTTTATTACTTATATATATTAACTTTCAGTAAGTGTATAAATTAATATAAATCATATATTTCGGGCTAGTCACACAGTCCAGTTGGTAGGGTTGTGTGCAACGTGAGACAAGAGGCGCGGGTTCGAGTCCGGTTATACGCAGCCAATTGTTAAATTATCAAACCTTTCTAAAATATAATCAAAATATAGTTTGATTTAGTAAGTATATACATGTAATTAAATTAAGATATATTTTGGATTAGACACTTAGCTCAGTTGGTAGAGCCTGGTGCACGTATACGAGAGGTCACGAGTTCGAATCTCACACGTTGCTAAAACCACTCGATTCTGACCGGTTCGACCCCTGAAAGGGTTATATTTTTTTAATTAACATTTTCTTTATTTTTCTCCAAAACTCATAAAAATATATAATAAAAATACGTCTTTTTAAATATAAAAATTAGTGATAAATACTATAAAATTGTCTAAAAAGCCTAATAAATTTCATTAAACAAAAATACTAATTTCAAATAAAAGAAATATATTTACCGAATTATTACGTGAATATTTAGGTTAGTTTTCTCGTCGATTGGAATATTTAAATCGTGCGCGCTCGTTATCAAATCAAGAATGCCCCCCACTGTGAGTGAATTTTTACAAACTTCCCCTTTTTATTCATGTTTTGGGTGTATCATGTGTCGTTTATTTATATCATTTATTCAAAAACATGTGCTACTACCATTATATGAACTAACGTGTTATGTGATATTTTGTTTGTTTTTATTTGTGGTTATACTTTCTTATTTCAGTCAAGCTTTCACATTAGGCCCATCAGTTCCCTGTATAGACGAGTAGAGCATCGCATTCCCTAATTAGATCAGCTCCGTTTGATTGAGCCTTGATCTCACAGCTCATCATTTATCATGTTGTACATTGCTAGATGTTTATGTGGTTTGTGGATAGTTTACATATACGTTTGCTCATATTTGGTTTATGCACATTTTTATTAAATTAATCAGCACAACATTTCTTTCTAATGTTTAAACGGGATTCACTCGCCAACTTATGTTGACCCAAGACTCTACTTTTACACATGATACATGTGATCAGGTTGAAGCAAGGAACACATAGGACTTGGGCCTTAGAAGAAAAATAAAGCGTTACTTGAAAGTATTGTTTAGAACATTTTGTGTTTGTATGGATTATGTGTTGATTGGTATATTCCTTTTTAATTTGAAATAATATATATGAAACTTTTATAGTAAATGTCATGAGCTTTGATGAAAACTCAATCATGCCCCGACTACCATATCCGCTGCGGGTCAGGGTATGACATTCACATTCTCTCCCTTCATTAACCAGCAGATGTCAGATTGTGTACCAATACGCCCCGTGATGATAGGGCACGGCCCCGTGGTCCGCATACTAGCTGTACTATCAAAGATTCTGTGAATCTTGGAGTTGACCACGACCCATGTAACATTTGTCAAAAACGGGTTTTCCAAGTTTGTAATCGAATATCAAGTTACAAATTTTTCGTTGCGTATTTATGCTTATTTTAAATTTTAAACGATGCATAATTAATTAACAAATTAGAATTTAAAAACTATAATTAATAAAAAGTGAAAAGAAAATAAATAAAAAAGAAAACCGGCAGCCGGGATTCGAACCCGGGTAAGCCGGGTGAGTCTAAAGACTTAACACGCACACATATAACCACTCCGCCACTTGATGTTTTCTGTGAGTTCTAGGAAACAATTAAATGATAACTTCACTCAGGAATCAACCGGTTTACGCCAACTGTAACCGTAATCGGCTTCCAAACGTCCAAAACGTTTGAGTGATCGCAATCACTGTTAATAACCGATACACCGACATTTTTAATCAATTCAGTCATGAATGGACTTGAATTCATGTGATGTTCGCTTTTTATAACCGAAAACATTCACTTCTGAAATTACTTCAACAAAAGCTTCATTTCGCGACTCAATTACATTCCCAGAACTTCTATTCTCACGTTTACTCTAGTTTCTGATCGTCGGAATTGCTTTTTGAACTCGCCGGACTTTCGCCGGAAAACCGTGTCTTCCATCAAATCAGTAAGTTTCTCAATACTTTTATCGTCTATCAGTTGTTAAGTTTTTGCAAACTAAAACCCTTCAATCAGAATCAGTTTCAGACGACGATATCGGATAATTAACTCTCGTCGGAAAACTTCTGAAAGTTCCCAATTCTCGCTGTGAAACGGTATAGCCTTTTAAACCTTCTGGTAATTCTTATTCAGTGCTTCAATTCCGCATCTAGCTAATCAAAATTGTTAATTTGTGCGCTCAGATGAAATCCATAAAAACAGAGTCGACGACTTCGCCGGAATTCTGAGATAAATCGTTTCTCCGGTATGTTTACTTCCAAAATCTTCTCTGCCATTTCATTTTAATCATTTGAATGTTTGTCAATCGAATTAAACAAGAAACAGTAGAGTAATCGTAGTCTGTGATATTGTAACGAAGAAGATGAAGTTAGTTTGTTTATAAGTTTAATATAAATTGGATATTATCTCGGGTTAGACACACAGTCCAGCGGTGGACTGTGTGCGCACATATATCACACGCCGCGAGTTCGATCCTTGACACACACGTATGCTCTGTAAAAAGATGTTTCTTTTTCTAACTGAACCGGATTAACTCACTGAAGTTGTTAAGTATAATAAAAATCGGTATATTAACCAGGTTAGACACACAGTCCAGCGGTGGACTGTGTGCAACACTAACCCACAGGTCCCGGGTTCGAGACCTGTTGAACACTCCGGTTCAACGATTAAAACCCTTTTTGAAAATAAAAGAACTTTGAATAAACTAAAACAGTATATAAATATAATTAAAAACAGAATTATTTCGGGTTAGACACGTAGCTCTGTTGGTAGAGCTGCGTGCACGCGTACGGGAGGTCTCGGGTTCGAGCCTTACCCGGCGCACACTTACACTTTAGTGAACCGGTCAAACAGTCAACAGTCCCGGTCAACGGTCAATGGTCAACGCAAAAGTCAACATTTTTTTATATATATTTTTATTTATTTATTTAATTTAAAAATCAATTGAAAATACTTAAAAATAACGTTTTTTTTTAAGATAGAAAATAGCCTTAAACTCACAAAAATATATCTAAAAATCCTGTTAAAAATTAATAATAAAATCCACTCATTTACCATACTTTCCGTTATTATTTAGGTTAGTTAGTTTCTCGTCGATCAATCCTCCAAACTCGTGCGCATTTCATCATCTTCAACCGAACGCACCCAATGTGAGTGAATCTCTACAAATTCCCCGTTTTAATCACGTTTTTGGGGTGTATCATGTGTCTTACCATTTATTATATTTAAATCATTGTGCATCCATCATATCCATGAACAAATGTGTATTCAACATGTATCAACTGTTTGTGTGGTTATTGTTTAGATTAAATTATCATTTTCAGTACATACATTATCATAGGCCGCCGCTCCCATTACATTATGAGCGTTGAGCTGTTCCCCATTACATTATGAGCGTGAACCAGGCGTTGCCAACATACGATCGGCTCCGTTTGATTGAGCCTTGATCGCACAGACATTTATCATAGGCCGTCCGTTCCCCATTACATTATGAGCGTGAACGTGACGTTACCAACATATACAGTTTCATTCATGTTATATATTCATGCAAGTTGGTTTGTTATTGTATGTTATTGTTTGTTGTTGTTATTGTTATTGTATGATTTAATTACATTTGCTCACATATGATTATTGCACAATTTTTCATGATAAAGATAACAAGGAATCAATAATAAATGTTTTTCTAATAAGGTTCACTCGCCAACTTATGTTGACCAAAAAACCCCCATTTTTACACATGGTGATCCAGCAGCAGCAAGAAACACATAGGATGACTTAGAAGAATAAACTGGTTTAGACTTTGGATTGTTTAGTTGATTATCTTTCTTTGTATTTGTATGAACATGTTTGGAATATTGAGGATGTAATTTTGACTTTAATAAATATGAAACATATTAGTAAATATCATGAGCTTTGGTGATTACCCAATTATGCCCCGACTCTTATTCCGCTGCGGGTCGGGGTGTGACAGATTGGTATCAGAGCCATGACTATAGGGATATAGGATAGGTTATTAGACCCTTAGAGCCTATACTATAGTTGATTAGAAATTTTTAAGATTTTTGTGTGTTACATGCAAAATTCATGATGTTTATATGTTTTATGTTTAATGTTACATTCAATGTTATGCAAGCTTGTTCATAAGTACATATTATTATATAATGCCTATCATGAATCATATTCTCATAACATATCATATCCATGCGAGCACACACCACATCATTTTCATGATTGTTTTTGCAATGATTTTTGTATTTTCAAATCACATCAAAGTGAGTTCTCATGACGGGCATGTAGTAACTGGAAGAGTACAAATACCGATAGTCGGAACGTCCTGTCTAGGCTGGCATTCGTATAAATCCAAAATAAAGGACCAGTTTGCCTACCTGGGGACTAACGATGAGAGTACGAAGTACCTATTAGGCCAAAGCATGCTATACCAAACGTCGTGTGAGCTAACCCCACTTTGAGTTGTCATTCTGTCTACACCTGGACACATTCCGACCATACATCTCGTAAACATATTTCATGGTTTTCATTCGGGTGATGCGAGTGTTAAACCGCCAATACTAATGTGAATCCTACCAAGCCAATAGTCATGGGGGCCCACATGACTATACAGGTGAAGGTATGGGGGACATTTGAGGCCCAACATGAGCAAACCCAAGACATCCTATGGATGTAGTTGCATTATTTATGTTATTTTCATTTTCTTTAAGACACATGAGACCTAAAAAGACTCTATAAACTCACAATCTTCTTATGTATGTTCCTGTAGATGTCGGCTAGACAACAACAAGGGGGTAGAAGATCAGGAAGGTCACACGAACGCTTGGCCACTCAAATCGCAAAACAAATGGCCGCGGTGCTTCCTGACATTGTGGTTCCAGTACAACAAGCTCTCGCCACAAATCCCACCAATCCTCCCCAGCAAGAAGACCTGAACATCAGCAACCCTCCTACCAAAAAGTGCTCATATAAACATTTCAAGTCTTGCGATCCTCCGAAATTTGAAGGGACCGAAGGTGTCACTGCTCTCCTCCACTGGTTTGAGGAAATGGAAAACACCTTCCTCAACTGCGATTGTCCCGAGGATCGCAAGGTACGATACGCAACCGGGAGACTATTTGGGGTAGCTCTTACCTGGTGGAATACTGAAAAGGGTAAGAGGGGAATCGAAGATGCAATGGCCTTAACGTGGGAGGAGTTAAGGGAAATCATAACGAGACGATTCTGTCCTAGAAGTGAGATTAAAAAGTTAGAGGATGAATTTCATTCATTGAAGCAAAAGGAGGGAGATCATACTTCCTACAACAAGAGGTTCTTAGAGTTGAACCAAATGGTCCCTAACTTGTTCACCCCAGTTTACCGCTTAGTCGAGCATTATATTCGAGGTCTCCCCTCGAAAATTCAAGATTCAGTTCTCAGCACTTCGCCAGCAACACTTGAAGCTGCTATGGAACTAGCTACTGAACTGACCGAGAATCGAATTCGCAACGGTAAATTTAAAGAGGAGAAAAAGAAAGCCCCCGTTGAGGGCCAAACTTCAAACCATTCCACCTCCTCCTCTAAGTTTGCTAACAAGAGGAAACGTAACACCAGAAACTTTGCTGTCACACAAACAAATTTCCCTATCCCTGCTGCACCCATTACCCAAGTTGCCCCCTCACCTGCACCATATAAAAGGCCATACTCTGACCCATTACCTAAATGCAACCGTTGCCAATACCATCACTTTCCTGATCATCCATGTCAACATTGCACTGGCTGTGGTCGCGCAGGTCACACTGTTCAAACCTATCGCATACCTCAGCGAACGAACCGCCACCAGCCCTCAACCCAAACCCACCATCAAATAATGGGTCAAGCCCAACAACCCCTACTACTACCACCTACCCAACATTTAGCCCAATCATACTACCAACCCAACTATCCCATGGTGCAACCTATGCGGGCTTGCTACAATTGTGGAGACCCAAGCCACTTTAGAAACACTTGTCCACGTTTGGTGAACATTATACATGCTCAAGCCCAAGCAAATCCAGTGAATCAAGCTAACCAAGCTCCTCCACCTGCAAGAGAAAGAGCTTTCAACATCAACGCTAACCAGGCTAGAGCTGACATCAATGTGGTTAACGATACGTTCCTTATCAATGGTAGTTATGCATCCATGTTGTTTGATACTGGCGCGGATAAAAGTTTTGTGTCCTTAGAGTTTGAACCCATCCTAAACCAAATTTGTGATAAGCTCATGGAATCCATAACAGTAGAAGTTGCTGACAGAAAACCGGTCTCCTTAAACTCTATTATACGCAATTGTACTCTCACCTTAAACGATCACGATTTTCCAGTTGACCTCATTCCCATGAAGTTGGGAAGCTTTGACATTATAATTGGTATGGACTGGCTCAGCCAACATCAGGCTGAAGTTGTATGCCGCGAAAAGTTTATACGCATTCCTCTTTCAAACGGTCAGACTCTACGAATCTTTAGACAACGTTTGAAAGAGGAATGCGTATAAACGAATAAAAGAAGCAAATTAACAGCCAAAACCAACACAAAAGACCTTTCGATGGGGTTTCTCCAAAGATTCGTGTTGGTTTTGGCTGATGTTGGCTGAGCCAGTCCATACCAATTATAATGTCAAAGCTTCCCAACTTCATGGGAATGAGGTCAACTGAAAAATCGTGATCGTTTAAGGTGAGAGTATACGCATTCCTCTTTCAAACGGTCAGACTCTTCGTGTCAATCCTTTTTCTTTGTATTTGTGTTGGTTTTGGCTGTTAATTTGCTTATTTTATTCGTTTAAGCTCTTTTGATCATGTAAATTAAAAGTAAACAAAGAAACATTTTTTTCCAACATTAGTATCGAAAAAGGGTTGATTTTATGTGTTGATTGATGTAATTTATATGTTACATTTTGCGCACATCAGAAGGTATTGTTGACATCAACCTGATGATATCCTAACCATGATAGGAAGTAACTTAAAAGCATTCATTAGTTTTGAAAAGTTTACTCATAGTATAATAGACACCCTCTATTTGATGAAAGCATTTAGTAGCAAGTCGAGCTTTATAGCAACTAACATAACGCTCAGGATGATTCTTGATTTGTCAACCCAGGTACAACCATCAAAGTTGAGTTTAAAAAGAACATACAACAAAACCCAAATTAGATTAAAGTGTACAACAACAATTTATGTCCACATGACTCTCCACCAAAATGGACAATTTGTGTTTATTTGAAAAGGATGGCACGAAATTTGAGTGTGCGTATGTGTGGGGCGGGGAAGAGATGAAGAAGACAGTGATCAGGAAACTATTTAGGTTGTCGGGTATGAAGAAGAAAGCGATCATGGAACCAAAAGTAACTTCATATGAGGATGAATACGAAAAGACAAGAAAAATTGGGATGACAAGAGATTAATAAGCAAAGTTGTTATAGCACAAACAGCATACCAAAATTTTGTTGGTAATTGTGTATTTGACAATTAGATGCAATCAAGCTCAGACAAATAACAAATTTTCCTTTTACAAACTTTATTTTTTTTCAAGGAGTATAATGTTAGATTCAACAAGAAGTTGTTGCATTAAAGCTTGAGTTCATTTAGGTGCATCATCACATTGTAATTGTTTGATGGTGATCGAAAATAGATTTTCTGTATGACTTTTGAAATTATGTAATGAATTAATGGCGTAACCATTGATGGGTCAAATAAATAATCCAGATAAACGACTAAAATTTTCAATAAATGTAATAGCGTGGTGATAGTTATAACAGGATACAATAGTTGAAGGATTCATATACCATAAGGAACAATATGCAAGGGAATGGTACTACGAGCCAAAGATAATTAGAATGAAAGTCTGGTTTATTATTATTTTTTTTTTGAATGGCAAACAAACCCCTAAAGTCTACTTTGAAACCGATATATTGTCCACTTTGTGTTTTTTAAACCTACGCTACTTTGGTTAGGATAAACACATTATGTCACTAGTCTAAGCATTACGTATAGTTTATTCAAGCTTTTAGGAGCAACACTATGAAAAAAAAGACGCTAAAACATAGAATATAAAAGATAACAACTCATAAGATGTTGTTTGTGAGTTTGTATCAACTCAATGTGGACTAGGCAATATATGGAGAAAGATTTGACATGTGATGGTATGGATAAACAAACACAGTGTAATAATAAACTGAGGTGGGATGATGAGTGATAGATAATATGTTTTTAATATGTCGAATAACAACTTGGACAATTTTATATGCAACTTTTTTATGAGAAAAAGAAAGCACGTGAAGACTAATATAAGAGATGACGGTGGACATGTCATTGTCTACCACAACTCTTTGTGAGCCAATGTGAGGTGTGAAATCATGAACCAGAAATAGATTGGAAGTCATATGAAATATAGGGAAAGAGGAGTTGAGTTGCTAACACAAAATTAGAAAAAGTGGAGAAACTCAAGTGGTATGGGTCTATATATATATATATAGATATATACATATATATATATATATATTTAATGGTTGGGCCTAAAGAAAACATGTATGTGGAAAAATTTGTTGGTTCCAAACAAAACCATTAGAAATAGATTGTGTTTCTACTGCTATGTGCACACCCAAAATGCTAAAGATATACAAAAGAAAAATAACTCTTAGCTTCGTCACTACTTCTATATATAATTATAATAGTAAAATCACTTTCATTGTTGACTTAACTAAATAGCGATACCAATGAAAGGAGTGATAATTTAACGACAGACTTGAAATTTTTTACGTATTAACGAACGACCTACTGTATATTCAATTACTCAAGTAAGTTTAACAAACGAACCACCTTCATCGTAATTGTATACGGGCCAACTAGTTTAAACCAAATCAACTCAAAGTGAATTTGATTTGAACTTTTTTATGCTCAAGTTATGACCCGTAAGTTATATAAAGAGCTCAAAAATATACTCTTGACATATAAGTAATGTAAACAATATATGATGTTAACCTAGGTTTCAACATTTATGATATTATGTGGTTATAAATTACTCCTTGGATCTATAAACTCACTCAAAAATTAACTCATAATATTAGATACTCGTGTACAATTTAAATGATTACCTATCATTTATAAAGTGTCTAACTTTAAAAAAAAAATAATATAATTTTGACATCATAGTATATTCAATTTTGATATCTATGAACGAGTAAGAGATCAATTTTTAATAACGTGAAAATTTCATAAAACCAACCTATACTCAAAATGTATGTCCCAATATCAAGATTTTTTTAGTAATTAATCTTATACGTTAACCCTAGTTGAGTTACTTCCCCAAATATTAAATTTATGGTTAGGATACTCAAAACGTATGTCCAATATCAAGATGTCTTAATAATCAATCTTAGACATTAACGCTAGTTGCGTTACTTGCTCCAAATATTACTTTTTTTATGGTTTGGGTGAAGGATTTCTATCTTTCAACTCCCCTCATGTTCTTTAACTAACCATCAATCACAACAAGCCATCTTATTTTTCTCATAGATTTCCCCAAAGTGGTAGGGTGACATTGCTTGAAATTCACTAAACCTTTTTTTTATCTGAAAAGAAATTTATTTAGTTAAAAAATATTCATTTAAACTAAAAAAATAGAAGTGTTTCTTTTAAAACAACCACATTTCATTAAAAATATTGAATTAATTTTTTTGGTTAAAAGTTCTAAATTGATTTATAATAAAAAATTGAAATAAAAATGGTTAAAATTGTTAATGAGCTCGGGATATAAAGTGGATAGCAAGTGGGGAGAGTTTTTTTCCCTTATCGAAATGCCAGAGTATGTGTTCTCACTCAGACCCGAAGGCTTCGAAACTTCCCTCCTTCCACTTAATTGATAAAAGAAAAAAGTTTTGCCATCCCTACACACTATGAAGCACTTTAGCGAAACTCCTATATTAGCAGAAGTTTGAAATTTTAAGACGGAACTGACACGTAAGTTGACTAAATCACTACATTTCCGTTTTGCAAATGGAGGTATGTTTTCTTTAGGGTCGTGTATGCTGACCAAGACTAACAAAGAACACTATATAATTAAGTACATCATTATATATAACATTTCATGTACTTTATACTCTTTTCCTCTCTCGTATACCTACGAGTAGGGCCTATTACTTTTTCTCTCAGATATAACTAATAAAAAAGGGGTGTATTTAGATTAAGCATTCACAAATATTTTACCCTGTAGGGAGGGTCTTGTCAACCTTTTTTTATTTTTACTTTTTCTTTTATTTCTTTGGTTTTTTTGGCATTCATTTATCTTCTATTCTCAATATTCAACATTGTAGCTTACACTCTTTAGCTTTATAAAAATTTTATAAAATAGCATTTTAACTCCTCAAGTTTTGTGTGCTTATTTTTGTGTATAGGGTCAAATATAATACGCTTTCGTGCTTATTTTTATTTATGTTTTTGGTTGGTCTACGTTCTGTCAATACGTTTTCGTGCTTACTTTTATGTACGTTTTCAGTTGTTCTAAGTATTGTCATATATAATACGTTTTCGTTAGGCATTATATAAGTTTGAGTTACTTTACGTTTCAACGTCGCCGCAACACGCGGTACCATTCTTTAACTTAAAAAATACTATTTTCGTATGTGCTTCATTTAAGTACGTTACGATATAAATTCAAGTTAGTTTACGTTTTGACGTAAATTTTTCTTGGTAAAGAGTCGTGTCAAATATAATACGTTTTCGTGTTTATTTTATGTTTGTTTTCAGTCGGTCTATGTTTTGACGTATGTTTTGTTCAAAAACGAGTCGGATCGGATATTTGACAGTGCAAATTCAAGTTGCTTTAAGTTTCAACGTTGTTGCAAACGCGTGATGGATCAAAATACTAGTTACCTACACAAGTTTTTTTGAAGTGGCATGCCTCTTCATAGCCTAGATGTGTATCTATACTACAAAAAATTACAACCGTCCATTATTAGTTTGATACCAAACTGTTCCAGGAGGAAGCCATTGCCTTGTAAAACCCCCTAACTTGATTCCCATAAAAAATTCCCTAGCAACAAGATTTGAACCCAAGTCTCCTCCTTTGGGAGACACACGGACTGCCGCTAGCCCAGAAGGCCTTTAGCTTTAATACTAATAATTAACACGCTTATGTAATTATGTATACTATGGTATGGTCCATGATCCCCGTCATCATCCACCACTAATCAAATTTCCCAAACTAATTCAAGGAGGCTTATGTTGGCATGGAAATATCTATACTCATCAATCACCATGCATGGATTGAGAAGAGGATGGTGTACCACACGGATCATGTCTCGTGTGACAATTCATGACCCAAACCACCATCCTCACACCCCACATCCTAACAATTGCAAGATTCAATATATGTAACACTTACGTCTCTTAGGTCATGTAAAGCAATACAATGTTTCCTTTTTTTAAAGAATAAGATGGTATATATGAAGTTGCCCAAACTATACTTTACAGTTATAAAATTGAGTTAAATACTATTTTAGTACTCATGGTTTATTCAAAATATCTATTTCAGTTCAAAAGATTTTTTAGACTTTTTTAATCTAATAGTTTGATTTTCATATCAATTTAAATCCACTCCACTAACTTCATCCAAATGTTATGTTTATTTATAATGAAATGACTAAGATACTCTAAACCCCTTTTAAACTAATCTATTATATTTTTCTATATTAATAAATGAAAATCTTTTTAGACATGTATTACTTTCTAGTGTGTTCATACTTTTAAAACAACAATTTAATAATTTTATTGTAAAAATTATATATATATATATATATTTATATATTCGCTTGTTAAATCATAATATTAATAGTTTTGTTTATACACATTGTTGTATGTATAAAATATTATTTTGGTGTATAAAGAAAATATTTTTATATGCTCGTGTGGTGTATATATACACATTATTTAAAAAAGATTAATATCATGTATCTAGAAAATTATTTTTAATATGCTCGTTTTTATGGTAATATTTTAAAAAAGAATATTAATGTATGAAAATTTTATTTCGTTTAAAAACGTGGAGATAGTTGATTTAAATGTAACCAATAACTAAGAAAAAAATATTTTATCTTTCTATTATACCCTTTTGAATAAAAAAGAAGAAGTCGACAATATAAGTGGTCAATAATGCATGTGTGTATATATATATATATTATTTCATATATTAATATTTTTTTAAAGTATACTATAGAAACGAGCATATTAAAAAATATTTTTTCTTTATGCATGTTATTAGTGTGCAAAAAGATTTTAGTAATTAGTATAAAAGAAAAATATGTAACAGTAATTTAAAAAGAGCTAAGGGTATTTTGGTTATTTCATAAGAAATTAACAAAAAAAATTGGATGGAGTTAGTGGACTAAATGTAAATTGATAAGAAAACCAAACTATTGGACTAAAAGAGTAAAAGAATTCTTTTGGATTGAAAAAGATATTTTAAGTAAACCATAAGAACTAAAATAGTATTTAACTTTATAAAGTTTAAATTTATTAAAAGCACCCTCTTAACTTTGAATAAAAGTTCTTTTTTTAACCTTGGACATTTGCTATAAAAGTTTGCATGAAAGATGCTCTAATGGCTTGTACGATAGTAACAGCAAAATTAAAGCAACTATAAAACTTGGGGTTCTATATTGGATCTAGCCCTCGAGGAAGACCGAATTAAAAAGCAATACATATCCAATACAAAAATGAACATTAAGTAGTTTAAAACTTGATGAGTCGTTTTTGCAACTTAGATTAACCCAATTCAAGTTTTTAAACGTACGCTATTATAAAGAAAATTATATAAGAATGACTTGTAGACGATAAATTGCGTCGCACATTTTTTTAACTCTGGAATTATTTTAGCTAAACTTACTCTCAAGTTACTAAACATTAATAAGAGCTAAGAGGTCCGAGTTGACACCACATGTTAGATTCTCCATACCAAAAGAAATTACATTCTTTGCTCTTTCATATTATCTAAATTTTAATCTAGCATCCAACATAACAAAAGTTTAATTCTTACTAACGTATCATCTTTTTAAAATCGACAATAAAGATTAAGAAAACAGTTTTAAGTAACTTGGGTTTATAAGGTAAAGATATGCAAAATTGTAAAATTTGTTTATCAATGGAACAAAAGGATGGAAATCATTTCATATGATATATATATTTAATCACTGGTTAATTATATAAAAGGTCCTGATAAAATTAAAACAATTTTTTTTATCAAAAACAATATTTTAATAACAGTGTGTCAAAGTATAGGATGATTTTTTTATTATATTTGACTTACTTAGTTTTCTTACTGTAATGATATGATTAAAGTCTGATATACAAATATATGTATGACATAAAATGAATTGAATTACGCTCCTTAAAAATACTGAATTGATAAAAAAAATTTTCTTCTTAATTTTTTTAATTTCTGTTAATCAATATCTAATTATTAAAACCTTTACATTTTAAACTATCTCCATCATTTCCACTGGCATTTGTGGAAACTTTAAAAGCATTTGATTCTCTATCTCCATCATTTCCACTGGCATTTGAAGTTTAATTTGGAATGTTGATGTACATAATGATTTACACTTTGAAGTATACAATTGAGATCATCTCACATGGAAACCAATCAATTGGCGACATGGCATAGCATAAACTTCCAAGGTATTTATTTAAATAAACAAATACGAATTATCTTAGAAAATTTATAATATTGTACCTATAAACTATAAAGTGCCCTCAAACATTTGTTTATAAATGAAATTGTGATGATCTTAGGGAATCGATAACATATTTTGTTACTTGTTCCCACAAATAAGTTGTAATCAATGGATTAAGCAAAACAAAGGATGTTTGGGTATGAATATCCAGTATTAAAAAAAATAATAAACCCTAAAAATGATTAAATTTAATATTCTTAGATAATTTTTATGTGTACACATAAGTATAAAGATCATCATTATATGTATGTTTAAAGCAGTATTCACAGTAAGGTTTTACTCGTATTAGGTTGGGGTTACATGCATGTTGAAGGTGAACCTAAACATAGTCTATATAAATTTTTATGTGTTAAAGTTATCAACTTTAACTCAAACACACTTAAATTATGTCATAGTTGTGTTATGTGTGGAATTACCCTTTTTAAAGTACATTTGCAAATATATGGTTACTAATATCCGGTGTCTTTCTTATTCTTTTGTTCCTTATATCTCCAAGTACGTCTCTGAGATGTTGAGAATCCTTGAGGCTTTGTCAAGTAGAAAAAACGGGCCCTAAGTATAAACTTATGTATAAAATAAAAAAAATCAGTACTATGACAATATATATGGGCCTTAAATGAGTCAAAACTAACATAATTTCGAATCTTAGCGCAATATAATATGTTTATCTAAGTTAATTTAATAAATTATATATAATATATATATATAAATTAAATAACTAATATTACAGTTCTAATTATATTATATAAAACATATAAAGGTTAACATCTACACAATTTACGAAAAAAACAGTGGGTTCCATTCACTAAAATCATGTCATAGTTGTGTTATGTTTGGAAATTACCCTTTTTAAAGTTCATTTGCAAATATATAAGTTACTAACATCCGGTGTCTTTCTTTCTTATTATCTTCAGGGACGTCTCTAAGATGTCAGAACCCTTAAGGGCTCTATAAGTAGAAAAAATGAGCCCTTAATATAAAATAAAAAAATGAGTACTATGACAATATATATGGACCCTAAATGAGTCAACTAAATATATTTCAAATATCAGCGCAATATAATATGTTTATGTAACTTAATTTAATTTAGATCATATATATATATATATATATATATATATTTAAATTAGTATTAACAGTTTCTAATTATATAAAACATTTAAATGTTAACATCTACACAATTTACGAAAAAAAAACAGTGAGTTCCATTCACTAAGGGGAGTGGGGGCGCTCCGTGGTAGATAGTTGTGGTCGGTGATCACGTGTGAAACATTGCCGCCACCCAAGGTGACGACGTGTGATGGTCAAAACGCGTCGTCTGGATCATGCGTAAAGAAGAGGAGGTACTGTTGGAAATGCGACCGTTGGGGAGAGGGACTTGCATTTTAAAATTAAAAAGAAAAACTTAAACACTATATATAAACCATACATTCTTTTAACCCACAAAAAATACCATATCTACACGAGTTGCGAGGGGCGTATGTCTAGGGGTGACATCAAAAGACCGACCATCATACTTGAAGTGGTGACGTCGAATGATTTATGGTTTTGGCATTCATATTTTGGTGTTCCTGTTTCAAACAACGACATCAATGTTTTGTACGCATCGTCGTTGTTCAAAGCGTAACAGATGGTACCAGCACCCTTCTGTCCATTTATGGTTATCTTCTGTGGATATTACAGACGAGTTATCTTCTTATGAAAGCTCTTTCATTTCATGTCGATGGTTAAAGAAAACGCGTTCAAAGGAGTTGTAAGAATTGGCAAGAAAATATGTTGAGAGGGCTTTTGGTGTTTTAAAGGGTAGATGGGGCATACTAAACCTACCGGTTCGTTCAATGAATAAAAAAACAATTCATAAGCATAGTATATGCATTTATCATATTACACAATATGCTAATAAAAGAAGATGGATGTGCAATATCTCTAGATTGGGTAGCCGGATTCTCTGACACAAGCTCCCGTTCCCGAAAATGTCCAACAAGACCTGCGTAATGAAGAATTTCACTTTCGGTTGAGATATGATTTAATTGAACTTGTAGGTTCTTTAGGTTTGTAATTTCCGGATTTAGACGAGGAGTAGGTTTTCTTTATGTATCTTTTTATTTTTATATGTTTTTTTTAAGTTATAACTAAAATACGTCTAGAAATATTGTTTTTTATTTGAAATTATTATTGTTAATTTATTATTTAAAAATAAAAAAATTCTAGTCACTAGTGATGAAACTAAGCTAGATGACGTGACGTGTTTTAATGATTCTCACCCCATCCTCTAAAAAGAATTAAAAGTAAGAGGAAAAAAAAGACAAGAAAGCTGCTGAAAAATAGAAAAAAGGAATTAAAACCCAAGGGGAAAAAAGAATGACCTGGTTAAAGCCCAAAATGTAAGCAAACGAAGGCAAAAGCAAAAAAGGGAAGATTTTAGTGAAGAACATGTCTCCAAACTCTAGTGTCTTCTATGAAAGTATTGCGCTTAGCCTCAACACCACAATTCCTCTGGTCTCTAAGCTGTTGCTCAAAAGATATATACACAAAATAAGTATTATAAAAATTAAAATTTTGGGCTCCAAAGAGACTGAGAGCTATGTCTGGTAGCCCACCCCGTAAACGGCTCTAACTTGTTGCTCAAAAGATAATATACACAAAATACATATTACAAAAATTAAAACTTTGGGCTCCAGATAGAGTGAGTTATGTCCGGTAGCCCGCCCTATATAGGGCTTAGACCGGCCCTGTATATCTATTATCAATTGATTTTTTATAATAGTTAACTCGAACACTTAGTAATCATACTTGTATACAATGTTTTAAATATCGGTATGAACCGTCCGATTATACCGGTTAAACCGGATATTGGATACGAGTCCGGTACGATAAAGGCCGGTAAAACCCGAATACAACATGTCTTATGTGCCGATGGTAAATCCGGTTCTACCGATTCAAACCATTGAACTGGTTTCATTATCTTAAGATTTGATTTCTTAATTTTAATAAAATACGATATTAAGGTAATATTGATCTTCCATATTTCCGGTAATTAACCTAGTACATTCTATTACAATATTTCATCGTTGTTGAAACTATTACTTACCTCGTACAATGCAATACTGCTTATAACTAATAAAAATATTCTTAAAAATACTTAATAGTTTACAATAAAAATAGTTGTTTTTAGATAAAACTATGATCAGTTACATAAATCCTAGTTGATATTGGATTGTTTTTTGAGATGAGTTTATATTTTATGGAATTTATAGGGTTAACTAGTAACCTGGTTCGACCGCCCAATACAACCCGGTTGAACCATTTTAAAGCCAAACCCAGTATGACTTAAAAACTGGCTTTTAAACATTGCTTGTATATTTATTTTTTTGTACATCATAAAACTAAACCCTCAATTTCTTATGAAAGAAACACCTTTTTTTTATCATGCATTGATACCGCTAAGCTATAAAAGCTAAATTGGTATGTCAAATATTTAGCTCAAGATAGATATACATGACGGAAAGGATTAAAGAATTGGAAAATAATAAGGTTACTTGAGGGTAAAAAAGAAGGAAAAGGTTAAATTATATAGTAGTTTTTTTTTTTTTTTTAATAAGAAGGGTATTAAACCGACTCATATTAAACTTATTTATAGCGGCTTTGGATCCGTTTTGTCAAACTCTACAATTTTCACTTTAAAATTTTTCACTTTTAGATTTTAGAATTGTTAATAAATCATTATGTTTTTTTATTTGGGATTTTTTTCCGTCATTATGTTTTTTTTATGATTCATTGTGTCTTTTTACCTCAGCGTTGTGTTACATTTTATATATTTTTACATTTGCAATATATTGTGTTATATTTTGTGAATTATTGTATCTTTGTATCGTTTTTAGATTTAAAAGACTTTGTAAAACAACTTTATCAAAGTTACTCAAAACGAATAAATGATAAAGGGTTTTAAGGTGAAAAAAAAAATGAATATTGAGAAAAAAAATCAAAGTATCAAACATTAAATCTTATATTCCAATATGTACCAAGGGGAATTTGCAAAATGTAAACTGTATTTGTAAAATGTATTTGTTAAAATCGAAGTTAGGGACGAGGATAATTTGTTATTAAAGGTACGTAACTCCAAATTTGCTTTCGAATTGACATGTTTCAATCTGTGACATCTTCCGTTATGTGTTTCAATTCGTATTAGTTTCTCATATCCTTTTATACTTTTCATATCGTTACATTGTTATATATGGTTTATTGGTTTACTTTGATATTGATATTTTGTTGTCATGCATGCGCTACTTTTAGTTATTTTCAAATCATCATCATCATCATGTTTCCTATTAGATTTTAAAAGAAAAATATTATATGAGTTGTGAACAAGTCGTTTAAGAAGCTTATCACGAGTTGTGAATATTTACCAAAGGGAATTTGTAAAATGTACTACTTTTAGTTATTTTCGAATCATCGTCATCATCACATCTTCAATCTTTTATGTTGCGAACCATTGAATAGACTCATTGTTATTGACTTATTGTATGATGTTACCACAATTATCTTCTTATTATTGAATTTTTTATATACGCTTATGTTTTAGGAGCCAAATTTTTATAGTCGCACAAAACCCCCAAATGCTTAAGAACAACCCTACATATAATTTGAGGTGCATTCATGTTTACATAAGAGTATTCCAATTTGGATTTGATGTGATATTAATATGTTCTAGTTCGATAGGCATTCCCTTGGATTTTGTCGGTTTTGGTTAGAGGTGTAAACATAATGAAATCAGATTACCTAACTATCAACCCCTCACCTAAAGATTAAGCTAAACGAAATCAAAGCGTAACTAATTGATGCAAAATGATAACTAAAGTAAGCAAACATGTTTCGTATTATACTCTACATTTTTTTTTCAAAAAGAGACTTGATTAGAATTATATATAAAAAAAAGTATTCGTGTTTACAAATGACATGTGACAAAATAAAGAACGAGAATAGAGAAATATATAAAATATGGTTTATCTTATTTATTATTTAATCCGAAATTGGCCGAATTCATCATAGTTTGTAAAAGACAACCAAAATTATTTATGGTTTTGGACCGAATTTTTGTTTGGTCAGTTTTATTTTTGGGATATTGGATTTAAATAACCTCAACTTTTACCAATTGGCCGATAACACTTCTAACTTTCGATTTGTACACGGACACTCCCAACTTTCAACTTATTGGCCTATAACACTCCCTAACTGACCAAACCCTAACCCAGTTAGTTTTTGCTAATGTGGCATTTGACGTGGACCCTTTTGCTGACGTGGCAGCTGACATGACATTTTTATAACGTGACTGCTGATGTGGCGGCTGACATGGTATTTTTTATGACGTGGCAGCTGACATCAGCTAACTGGGTGAGGGTTCAGCTAGTTAGCGAGTGTTATCGGCCAATAAGTTGAAAGTTTGGGAGTGCTAGTGTACAAATCAAAAGTTAAAAGTGTTATCGGTCAATTAATGAAAGTTAGGGTTATTTAGATCCAATATCCTTTTATTTTTTTAGTTTGATTTGTATAACATATGTATTCACTTTCTTGTTTCGACACACAAGAAAACTGATAATCTGAATTCTGATGTCCCGTTTCAGTTGGGCTGAGAGTTGACCCTTGAATTTGGGTCCTAAAAGACTGAAAAATATTAAGTACGAACTAGATGTTTTAATTGGGCTGAGATCTGACCCATGATTATAACTTTTCCGAACCGGGCCTTGATTGTTTTAGTTTTATTATTTGGCTAGACTAGATGTTTTAATCATTTTGGATTAATAACTAAACGTTTCTTATATAACTAAAAAGTTAAGACTCGTTTTATTCTAAGTAAACTAAAAGTAGGGTAAAGTTATAATCTTTTATAACCATATATGATACAAAAACTACCATTTTGCCCCTATACTATACTCATTATTATCTTTAATGCTGGTTAAAACTAGGCTATTTTAACAAATACAAGAACTAACTAAGAACCAACTATCCCACTAATTTTTAACTAGGAGACACCTATTATCATATTATTTTAAAATTTATATATTTATACGATCTTATAAAACTTAAATTACACTTTTGTGTATTTTAATTATATGTCAATTTTTAAATATTGTAGCATTTGACTTCAATAATGACACTAGATGTCATTTATTTGAAAAGTTAGTTATACTTTTTGTCCTTTCTAGCAACTGATGTTAACTTTTTCAAGTTAGTTTTTTTTCTAAATGACATTTTTTTCCTTACACCTAAAGGATAAAATGTGTAATTTTGATAAGTTTTCTCTTTTATATCTTTTTTACTTTATTATTTTGTTTATCACTTCTATTTAACAATCTTTCCTTTATTTGAAAAGTTGTTATACTTTCTATATTTTCACCAACTGATTTTAATTTTTTCCGTTAGTTTTTCTGAAAAAGACATTTTTTTCCTTTAAAGGATAAAGTGTGTAATTTTCATAATTTTCTCTTTTACATCTTTTTACTTTATTTTTTTATCATTTTTATTTTATAACCTTTTATATTTTATCAATTAATATATCAACTTATTTATTTTACAAACATATACCTTTGTACTATTTATTTATTTTCTATTGTTTGATTAATTTGTTTATTTAGTTTTCTATATTATTATTGTTATATTTCAAACAATTAACTAATTATTTTAGGGTTATAAACAAACCTAGTTGAGCCAAGTCTAGCCTTTCTTACGCTTGATCTTGTCTCATTTAAATTAAGACATCGAGCGTGTAACTGATTTAATATATGAATACATAAAAAGGTTAGACCATGCATAATGGTTAATGCCCCTAAGGGGTATTTTTTGCCACATCAACATCATAATGCCTTTTCAAAAGATGTGTAACGGTTAACGCCTCTTAATAACTATTTCGTTCAATACTTTCCATTTTTTTCTCCTCTTTTGGCATTATTTTAGAAATGCCCCTCTCTTTTCATGCCCTTATAACGCCCAGGGGAAGGTGCTTGGGGCATTATAAAATCCTTTCATGCTCCTATAATACGCATTACGCATGGCCTTATAAAATAGTAAAGAATCTTAGAAGTTTAATTAATATGGTATTACTTTTCTTTCGTTCATATTTGTGCGTTTATGTATGTTCATTAATCGTATACTTAGACGATTCAAGAACATAAATGTAACACAAACATAAACTTAAAAGCTTATGTTCACAAAGCGTTCATTTATCTATACTATTAAAGCGTTCATTTATTTATACAGTTAAAAATGAGCATTAACGAACACATACCAAAAAAAACAAATATAAATAATACAATAACTTATCAAAATTGTGAGATTATTTAGTATTTTATAACCGTTTTGTATATTTATTTATTAAATCATTTACCAACTTGTGAGCCGAGCTCTGTATATCTTAAGTTAAATGAACCGAGATCAACTATAGAAATTTAGAAAAGATAAAATAAACGGGACAATGTAAAAACGTTTTTAAGTAAATTGGTTTTTCTTTTAGTTGTTGGCCTTTATTATTTATCTAGTTGAGTCTGGAAATGTTGGCTATGTTGATCAAAATTAATATGTCGGGTACGGTCAATGGCGGATGCATTCAAGAGGTAGGGTGGGCCTAGGCCCATCATCCATCAGCCTCCAGCCCGCTTAGTTTTGTTTTTCTAATGCAAAAAGTTATGGAATTTTTTTTACTTCATTGGGTCAATATTCAATATCACTTTTATGATTTTCATATTTTATATGCACACACTCGTGGATTTGGCTTTTCTTTGTATTTAATCACAATAACCTTCTTATCATTTTTTTTCTTAAATTAGCTCAAATGCTTTCTTAATTTAGCGAAAGTGCCTATAGCTTTTGTTTCTGAACGGCCCAAGTGCCTAAGGAGTACAAATATGGACGGCTTAATTACAAAAAGAAAAAGTTTCTAAACAATTTTTTTAAAAGAAAATAATCATTTTCAAGTGAAATTTATGGTAATATTAAGTAAATAAGGATGAATAAGTTTACAATATCACTAAGTGGATAAATATGACTTAGTTTTACCGACTTGTTTTGACCCGTCTTGTTTTCACCCGATGAATTTTGTGCACCCTTAAAAAAATTTCTAGATTCGCAACTGGGTACGGTCTTTAATTTAATTTTAAATCTCTAGTTAACATATAGGTTATATAAATAGACATTCATTTGTCTTTATATAAACAACTTTTGGCATACGATAATAATCTTTTACATATTTAGATTTTATTTAAACGTTTGTTTAAATGTATCTTCCAATTTCTTGCTTTTGTCACGCATTAGTGAGTTGAGCTCGGCTCGATTTTGTATTCACTTTTCACAACCAATGCCAGCCATTATGTAAAGCATGCTTCGTTGTCTGCTACTCAATATTCTATAGAAACTTTTTTGAAACTACAAACTAATATTTATACTTGCGTTAACAATATCTCTTATGTTAAGTGTTATCATTTCTTTCTGTTACCACAAGAGTTCTGGGACTTTGTTATGTTCTTCCACGCTGCACTATCGGCTATGAAGGTGTGTGGTTTATGCTATTTTTGGCCACACATGTTTATAGGATAATTATTTATTTGTCATAGCTGTGTTTTCGTTTTTGTATCTCTTTCGTACCTATCATGTTATAAAAGGTTGTTTATATTTTCCTTGGCATATACCTTGTAATTTGTATAAAACCATCATGTCTTATATCATCTTTGCAGAAATATGTTACACAATGTAGCTCTACATTCCAGTAATTACATCACTTAATCTACAATCTTACATTATCATTTATAGATATACACTGAACTACAACTTGTTGTTGCCTCCTACTTACTTCACGTCACCATAACAAACCACCCACAAACACCATACACACACAACACACCCCAACAACAACTACGAGGTGACAAAATAGACGCACCCCCGCTGCAACATGCGAGCATTCCTCCTAGTAGCCTATAAATAGACATTTATTTGTATTTAGAAACAACTTTTGGCATATGATAATAATCTTTTACATATTTAGATTTTAAATAAACGTTTGTTTAAATATATCTTACAGTTTCTTACTTTTATCACACAACAGGGAGTTTGAGCTCGGCTCAATTTGTATTCACTTTTCATTATGGATAAATAAGTGTTTTAAAACGTGGTTGGTATAAACATAACCAATTGAGAATGGTTTTCATTCTTTTGAATATATGGCGAGACAATTGAACATACTTTCTGAAAGAAATTAATTTTTGACAATAACGTTTACGGCATAATTAAATGCATTGCTACCACCTTAGATATATTCGACATAATATATTATACCTGATACAACTCTATTTATGATTGACGATAAAAATTATATAAAATGTGAATACATAAAATAAAAGCCGTATGACCTGACAAAATTATTAACAATGGAAAAGCCAAAAAGTATTATTCCAAATTTGAAGTCTCGTTTTTTAAAATACTAATTGCAATTCCATTAATTCGTATGGAAATAATAAACCAACATGAGACACAAAGTATAAAGGTATAGAAAAACAATTGAAAAAGGGTAAATTAGGAAAAGGTCAGTCTTCAAAGTGTTCCCATTTGATCAAGAACCCACATGAGTTACTAAGCAAAAGAGCCCATTAAAAGCCACTTGATTAAAGAAATTGTCATTTTGGGGTGATCCGGATTAGACGTTCAAGTGACCTAATTTGCTTAATTTCAAGAAATGACTATGTTTAATTGCAAAGTTAGGCACAAGAATGGTACTTACCACTTACACTAACACAAAAGCGTCTTATATCTAGCTTATCATCTATCATTAAGCTACTTAAAGTTGCTACATTGAAAAGATATAGATACTTTAATGACTTATACATGATACAATGTTAGTTTTAACGGTTAATTACATGATATACGTCATGTTCTTTGATCAAAATTACATATATATATATATATATATATATATATATATAAACTATTTATTATTCTTGTCTGTAATTTTAGTGTCAATTTTTATTTATGGTCAGACATTCAGGTAAAAGTAACTAAATTTCTCTTAATATTATTGCACTTTTCGTCATTTATGATTCAAAGTTTATGTAAACGTTGTCCTTTAACTTTAAAAATTACAGTGGCTGCCATTTACGTTTGTACATGATTATAGACGGTGTCCTTTTGACCTAACCCAGTTAGCTTTTAACGTTAAGTTTGATCATGTGCATGCATATGAGGACAAGTTGGTGTTTCTACCATTGACCTATTATATATATATCTTTCTCTATCTATATTTCACTCTCCCACTTTTTATCATTTTACTTAACAACCACCACTACCACCAGTTGATTCGCAAGCATGTGCCTACATTAGTAGATCAATTTACCCATCACTATTGTATAGTTAGCATTGAGAATTTTGGAAAGCGGCCTTAGTAGTACACTAAATAGCCTAAAAGGGTTGAACCCGTTTTTTAGCCACTTGTCATGAAGCCGTCTTGCTGGACCCCATAAGGTGTTTATGAGATTCACAAGATCAGCCTTCTAATAGTCTTTGATTGAGATTCACTACCTTTGTTATACCTTGGACTCCTGAGATAGTGGCCTAAACTTATGGTGCATGAGGCGTTTCAAGTTTAAACACTTTTGTCACACATATTTCTGTGATTGTTAGGATACTCTGAAAAGATAAAACGAGTGATCGAAAAGCCACACACTAAGCATGCCTCTAAGCAAACCCAAATCCATTTTAGACATTATTAAATTCAAAAAACTTTGCCTTTATAGGTACGTCCTAGTGTCCTACCAAAGGGTTTTTGACACATGTTAAAAGGTTTGCATACTCAACTATGCATCGACTCCGATGCTTAAAGTTCTTCTTAGTTATCATGAGGTTAATATCCTCATGTGGCACCATTCAAAAGGTTAGAATCAATGATGGAATTATTTAGCATGAAGCTTAAGAAGGTCAAACCAAGCTTTAACACACACAATTACCTTGAGCGAACATAAAAGTATATTTAGAAGTATAGTAGACAATCAAGTAAAAAAATGATGTGTGTTCTGCTAACTGGTATTGCCTTCCAGATGTTGAAACAATTTGTTTCTTCAAATGGAATAATCTCTATCTTGAAGCCATTTTGCCCCTTGGTTTTTCTAACGTTGGGAGTGTTTGGCAAATTGCCTTCCAAAACACGATGAAGTAACCTGTGTAAAATATTAATCAACTTTTGCATGTAGAGTAGGGACGAGCTCGGTACCATATCGGTACATAAAGTGCTTGGTACAGTACGGTAGGCCAAGATAAAAAGCGGGTAAAATATCGTACCTTACTGAACTGATACCAAACTGAGAAACGCCAAAAATAGGTGCCGGAATTCTATAGGTACAATACAGTTCGATACCTTTTTTCAGTTTCTAACAATCAATGTTATTATGGATTGTCTATGATTTTCGTTAATTTAATGTCACACAGTTTTTGAGTTTAACGTTATTTAACATCCCTCGCCACAACACGGGCTTCATTCTAGTTTGAGTGTATTCACACATACTGTCTTGTCAATAGAGGGTCACGTTTATAACTATGTTTGGAACCCCCTAAATACTACAACAACAACAATTATTATTATTATTATTATTATTATTATTATTATTATTATTATTATTATTATTATTATTGTTGGTAGGAATAGTAGATAACTAGATAAATATGCTAGGCCATTGCAATTAAATTACTAGGCCCCTTGATCACAAGTCAAAATCGTAAAAAAAACCAAACAGTTTTAAGCCTCATATCCATTACACATTTATTCACTACATGAACAAAGAAATATATGTGAAGTGACTTCAACTCAATTATACATTTCGTATTAAAGGGTATGTTTGTGATTTTGAATATTTTCTAATAATATCAACAATAATATTCGCCACTCTTTTGTGCTTATGATAGCATGAATCATGTACAAACTTAATTAAATCTAAAAATTATAAGAAATAATAGAGTAGTAATACAGGGATAACTTATAAAGAATTAGTAAGAGTATATTTGTCTTTAAAAATATACAAGGATTATGGAAATCCCTATTTTCATGTCAATTATAATTTGTAAATGAGATATTGGATTTAAATAATCCCAACTTTCATCAATTAACAGATAACACTCTCAACTTTCGATTAGTACACCAGCACTCCTAACTTTCAACTTATTGGCCGATAACACTCCTTAACTAACTGAACTGTAACCCAATTAGCTGAAAGTTGGGAGCACTGGTGTACAAATCAAAAGTTGGGAGTGTTATCGACCAATTGATGAAAGTTGAGATTATTTAAATCCAATATCCCTTTGTAAATCTAACAATGTCATGTTTTTTTAACAACACATGCTATTACATAACTAGCATAATTTCATATTTTTTTTAATTATTCAAATAGCACATACCACTACATAATTACCACAAGCACAATCTCATGTTTATTTTTTATTTTGTAAACAATACACGTGTTGTTACATAACTAGCAAAATTCTATTTTTTATTTATTTTGTAAACAACACATACTATTGTATAACTAACACAATTTCATGTTTTTTTTATTTTGTAAACAACACATATTGTTACATACTAACACAATTTCATGTTTTTGTTTTAATTTTGTAAATAGCACATGCTATTACATAACTGGTCAAAAACAAATTTATTTCCAAATATGCTCCCAATAACAACACAAAAGAAAAAAAATATCAAGACATAAAAATTACACAACAAAATAAGAACATACGTATAGATTTAAAATCAACACAATACATTTTTCATACTAGCATATCTCAACTACATAACTAGCACACTTATAAAACCCCTTTTATAACTTTTTTAAAAGTTACTTTTATAAATAAACAAAGTATAGTAATATGATACTCACATTAAAGATAAAAATATACTTGATTTTATGGTATATATTTAAAAAAAAATAAAGACTTATATAAAAGTTATTTTAGTTTAAAAAACTTGATGGAATTAATATTTAATGGAAAAGAGAGTAAATGACTAAAATACCCATAGATATTATATAATATAGTAATTATTAATGATGAACTCAAATCAATCATAGCCCTTGATTCAATTAATCAACAATCAATTCTTATTGTTTTTAGATGACATAAGGTTTGTATGGGGATCTTAACTCATAAGAATTTTGTTGTCAGATATGCATTTATTTTGTTGTTTGAAGAGACTTATTGTAAATAAGCTACAGGTTTGTTTGCGTGATGCGTCAGATAAATTATATAACATATTAATTTTCTAAAGTTAAAAATAACTATAGCAATATCAATGTACCATACTTATATTAAAGATAATAAAATGTTTATTTTTTGGGTTTTTTTTATAAAAATAATAATAATGTATTAAATTAAAGATAATAAAATGTTTACTTTTGTTTTTTTTATAAAAATAATAATGTATTAAAATTTTATAGTTGTTTAATATCGTTGGAATAGTTAGTTTAAAAATCAACAATATGTTTCAAAAGTTGTATTGCGTAAACCTACATCCTAGTGTTGAGGAATTACAAGTCACATATATAATCAAGCTTTATAGTTTCTCACTTATTCCCAAAGAAATAACAAACGAGCTAGAATAAAACTAAATAGGTCAACCTTGCCTCCTTTTGCTCTTTTATCGTTTACCTCATTAAACCCATCGAAATGGGCCTCCGAAACCCCACGATATACACCAACATACACCTTGTAAAATTTTAAACTTTAAACTTTTTGTTTGGATAACATACTATTTAACCAGAAGAATATCGGTTTAGGGACCAAAAAATCATTTAAGCATAACCTTTAGTCAATAAACAAAGATTGGGGTTTGGATAAGGCTTAGGGAACATTAGGTCATGGGTTCGGTGTCCACAATGGGGTTTTTTACTAAATTTATTGTGTTTTCTCATGAATTGGTGTATAGACATTAAAGCCTAGTGGAAATGGATATGATCAGGTGGTTCTGCTAGTGACATGATGATACTCCAGTGGTCCGTCAGTGATCCAAATTTATCGTTCAAAAATCAGATAAACAAACAAAGCTTGGGGCTAGCTCAGTTGGTAAAAGATATTGGCTCTTAGTGGGAGGTCAATGGTTCAAATCTAGGAAATGGTGTAAATATAAGAGTTTTGGTGGCTTTGCTTAAGGGATTCCTAGTAGGGGTGTGCAAAGTCGGTTAATCGAAAAATCTTAACCATAACTGTAACCGATAGTCGGTTTACAGTGGTTCAGTTTGTTATATGTATAAAAACAAGGTTTAAATTGGTTTGGTTAAATCCAGTTAATGTAGATACCTTAATCGTAACAATAACCAAATATCAGTTAATCATATTCACTTAATCATGACCATTTGGTCTGATTGGTTAATGGTTTGATTTTCGGTTATAATTTGATTTTTACGCACCCCAAATTCATAGGGTTTATGTTTTAAGAAAATTAGCTAGCACAAACTATATATATATATATATATATATATATATATTAACATTTGTTAAAATGTTTTCCACTGTAGCATTAGTCATATTAAGTTTTTTTGCCTTTTATTTATTTTTTTTTGTCATTATTTTAATCTTCTGCTCTCAAAATTCAGTGTTATCAAGTTATCCCTCTTAACTTTTTAAAAACTTTATAAGATATCATTTTGACTCTCTCGAGTGTTTTACGTGCTTATTAGTATGTAAGTTTTTTGTTGATCTATATTTTGTCAATATGTTTTTGTGCTTATGTTTATATACGTTTTCAGTTGGTTTACGTTTTGTCATATATAATACGTTTTCACTAGGCAGTATATAAGTTTGAGTTACTTCACATTTCAACGCCGTCGCAACGCGCGTTACCATTTTTTAAATTAAAAAAACTATTTTCTTACGCGCTTTATTTATATACATTTCGGTATACATCTAAGTTGGTTTACATTTTGACGTAAATTTTTCTCGTTAGTGAGTCAGGTCAAATAGAAAATACTTTTTTTGCTTAGAGTTAATTACTGTTTTCGTCCCCGTGGTTTGTCAAAAATCACTATTTCAGTCCATTAGTTTAAAAATTGCAATTTCAGTCCATGTGGTTTCACTTTCGTAACCATTTCAGTCCACCTCGCAACCATTTCAGTCCCTGTACTTACAAAATAAATGGATTGAAGTGGTTACGAAAGTGAAACCACATGGACTGAAATGGTTACGAAAGTGAAACCACATGGACTGAAATTGCAACTTTTAAACTAATTGACTGAGATAGTAATTTTTGACAAACCACAGGACGAAAACAGTAATCAGCTCTTTTGCTTATTTTATATATGTTTTGTTTTGTTTAGAAACAAATAAGGTCAGATAGTGATGATACAATTGAAGCTACTTTAAATTTCGATGTAACACAATGCACACACAATAGGCCAAACGACTGGTTAATAAATAATACGAGGGACCTTGCTTAAAATGCGCCGGGAGCGCACTACGCTCCTTCATCCTCTCCTTCATTCATTCACAGTGTTCACTGACCTCACATTCTCTCTCTATATACGTATGCATCTATACATACACAATCATCATATAAAATAAACCTCCGTGTCTCATTGCATTTGCTTCCAAGAAACACCAATCGTAAATCCACCCAGATCAGCTCAGTCAAATCTTCCACATTCAGTCGTCAACCGAACGCTTAGGAGCTCGTATTTATTACTTGTTCCCTCAATTATATATAAAAAATATATATACATACATTGTACCATCACATAGCTGGAGTATTAATGGATCCGCCAATAATCAACGAGACCTCATTCTCAGCTGCCAATCCTTCTTCTTACAGTTTAACTGAGATTTGGCCCTTTTCCAACATCAATGGCGGTGCAAATGAGGGTTTAGGGCTCAAAGTTAACAGCTTTATTAGTGGGTTTGGAGAAAATGAGGAATCTTCTGTGACAGATCAGAGTGGTGGTCGTAGGAAACAAAGGGATGCTCATTCTGAAGATGAATCTTCAAAGATTGTGTCTACTAGTAGCAACAATGATTTGGTATTTTCTTAATTTACCCATAGTGGTTTTTTTTGTGGATTCTTGTTCTTGAACTGAAATTAGGGATTGATTTGGTAATTTCTAAATTTACCTGTATTTTTTTTTATGGAATTCTTGTTCTTGAATTGAAATTTGGGATTTATGTGATGATTATGTTATATTATGGTTGTGTTTGTTATGCTGAATTTTGTTACAATTTAGATCTAGATGAGGTATTCTAGATCAGCAAACATTTGGCTATTGCTATTTGAATTAACAAAAGGTTTTTTTTTATTTTTTTATTGAAGATTCTTTGTTGAGAGCTTTTTTTAATTTTATATGCAAATAGAGAAGCATGAATGGAAAGAGAATGAAGGTGCCTGGATCGAAAGACGAATTGGGTGGTTTGAAAGTTGACGGTGAAGGGAGTTCGGGGTCGCGTAGTAAGGGTGCAGCTGAGCAAAGCAGCAAACCGAATGAACCGCCTAAAGATTACATTCATGTTAGAGCAAGAAGGGGTCAAGCTACTGATAGCCATAGTCTTGCCGAGCGAGTAATTATTGTCATATCTTAATGAATTACTATATGTTTTTATATAATTTTAATCTATACCGATGATATGAACTTATGAACTCGTTTGTTTTCAGGCGAGGAGAGAAAAGATTAGCGAAAGGATGAAGATTCTTCAAGATTTGGTCCCGGGGTGTAATAAGGTGTGCATCCGTGTCGTTTTTGTGTTTGTTTCCTCAAATTCTGATAATATTGGTTTTAAAAATTAGGCAATTCAAATATTGTTTGGTATGTGATTGTTGATATTCTTCTTGAATACTATGAAGGCGATTTTTTTATGTTATCTATTAGGTTATAGGAAAAGCGCTTGTACTTGATGAAATAATCAACTACATCCAGTCTCTACAACATCAAGTCGAGGTACTTCTTTCAACATATTTTGGTTCCAATTTAATAATCACATCATACGCTAAATTAATGAAAAGTTGACCCTGTTTTTAATATATTTGGTGTTGTAGTTCTTATCTATGAAGCTTGAAGCTGTAAATTCAAGGATGAGCTCTCCTATTGAAGGGTTTCCTACAAAAGAAGTAAGTATTGCAACACCTTTTATCATATGTGACATTTATTCAACTTTCGTACTATAATGTGTTTTATTGTCTTAGGCCTCGTTTGGTTATAAATTGCGTTTTAATTTTATATGTAATAAACATGTAATGAACGGTTTACAGTCAAAACCAAATTCTATATCCAACGTACATTGTTTGTGGTATACATGCTATAAGTGAATAAAACGACACAATCATATCATCTAGCTTGAGGACCATACCTCATGATCTCTACAGAATCGTTTGTAGCCATTTGCAGAGTCTGCTACAAATCTACAAATGTGTTTGATGAACCGATATTACTTTTGGACCACATGCTTTCGTCATCCTCAAGCTTTATCTTGTTGTATGGAGTTTGGACCACCCTGCAGCAGCACTTATGTGGATCTTGTTTTCACTTGCTTGGGTTATTGCCTTACTCTGATTCCTTGATGACTCTTTATCTTCTGACTTTTGGAAGTCAAACAAGCTATTATATAAATTTTTTTTAGTAAGGAACGTTTATTGGTGTACAAAAATTGATGTGCCACATTAAACTTTATAAAACCGTTTTGTAGGTAATTAAAGTAAAATGTCATTTCGTCCCTGAGGTTTGGCCAGTTTTGAGACTTTCGTCCAAGACGGTTTGTTTTTCCTCATCTGGATCCAGAAGGTTTGAAATCTTGTCATTTTCATCTGGCTCGTTAACACCATCAATTTTTCTCCGTTAACTCAGGGATATTTCCATCTTTTTTGTCAACTTAAAGGGCAGTCGGTCCTTTTCAGGGGATTCGGTCTTTTTACATAAAGTGAAAAGACCGAATTGGTCTTTAAGTTAGCAAAAAAGACGGAAATACCCCTGACTTAACGGAGAAAAATGGATGGAGTTAACGACTTGGATGAAAATGGCAAGATTTCAAATCTTTTGGATCCAGATGCGGAAAAACAAACCTTTGGACGAAAGTCGTAAAATAGCCAAACCTCAGGGACGAAAATGGCATTTTACTCTAAAAGTAATGTCAGATTGGGAGTTGGAAAGTAGTAGGTTTGACTTTTTAAGATTAACCATAAATGCTTATTAAGTTATTATCAAATTGTTATATAATTTAACCTTTGTGTAGCAGCTTGGCCCACCGCAGTTTGATGCAGCTGGACTTCTTTTCAGGCCACCAGCAGCACGGGAATTCGGTCAAGAATCACAACCAGAGTGGCTTCATATGCAATTAGGAAGTAGCTTTGAAAGAGCAACATAAATAAAGTCAACATGAAGCATGCTGTTGTTAGTCAACCAGAAACTAAGAAATCCTGCATTAACAGTCGAAATGTGAGAGACTTTCTGAGGTATGTAAGATAAGATACATATAATATATGAACTTATATTATATCATCTGTAAAAATTTGCATTTCTGGTCAACCTTGATTAGACCAAAGACTACTGAGAGAAATGCTTTTACATGTTATCTTGTTTTTCTTTCTGACTGATTCTGTAAGGTGTACTCGTTAACAAACTGTTGCATTCTCCATGTACGATTTAAAAGTGTATTTATGATTATTTTATTAAAATGCATGTATGTGTATCAAAATCACGACGAAAAAAAGAACACATGATATAAAACATAGTGGGACAATATATGTAACATTATTTTTTTATATAGTGGAAGTCAGTGAAGCTGAAACAGAAACTGAAATAGCGAGGAAGCTTTAGAAACCTAAAAGAACACAAAGAGGAATTAAACTGTTTTAATGTTGGTAGTTAGCATACAATTAAGTTTCGGAGAAATTTAGGTATTTGTTGTGTTTATGTCTTCTGAGTGACACAACTTCCTTAGATGTCGGGCTATCTCTGTTAAGAGTTCCGCTCCTTTTTCGCCCTTTTGAAGTGTCATTGCAGTATGCTTTAAGAATCCACTATCTGCTTCTAAGACTCTTAATCTTTCCTTAATTTGCGATACTTCTCTTTTTAGGGCTACCCTACTTTCTTGCGCTACAAATCGACAAGCAAATCGTTAGAAAATAGTTAAATAAAAACACTTGATAATTCTAAATGAAATACATAAATTGTTTTATTAGTTATTACCTGTATTTTCATCTTCATCTTCCAATGAAGATGACTCCATGTGGTTTTCAAGATCCCTCAACATACTATAAAGCTGATTTTTTTCATTTTCAAAATCTAACAATGGCTCCTCATATGTGTCCCCTTCGTTTTCTACTGATCTTCCGGAGTGGCTTTCATCATCATCCTCATGAGCCCTTGACTCCTTGAAATCCATTGGTGATGAGCTTGGGGGCTCGTTTCCAAACAGGCTCACGGGCTCTTCATAATCATGTTCAAACGGGGTCACGGGCTCCGGAGATTTCTCACCAAAAAATGACGAAGTTTGAGATCTCCACTCGTGGTAATATTCATCAGCTTCAGCTTCACATTCATCCATACCTACTTTCCTAACGTCTCCATATTTCTCTCTGTAGCTCTCAAGTTCTGATTCCATAACTCTAACTTGTTCGTCTCTCTTAGCTAACATATCTTGAAGTATTTGAATCGCTTCTTGATCATATTCCGCCTGTTCTTCCATCATTCTTTGGTACTGTACCGCTTCCATTTGAACAGATGCTTTCTCCGCTTGCAACCGTGTGATCATCGCCATTGCATTGTTAGCTGCAACCGCAGATGCACTCCTTTCTTCTTCTAACTCCATCGACAATGACTGAAGCGCCTTTCGGTCCAAACGCGCTTGTTTTTTCAACTGTTTGATAGTTGAATCACCTTCTCCTGATGTTTCATCGTTTGTTTCTGATAACTCGGGTTGTTCTAATGGCGCTCTTTTGGGAGCTATGCTAGCAAACCTCGGACTAACAGCCATTGAATCTGTGAGTGCGATCCCAAAGAAATTGTTGCTTTTTAGTAAATCTGGAGTTCTGCAAGACTCTTCGTTTTCTTCGGAATCTGGTAGCATATCTAGTTCGCTATCAGACACAAATTTCAGCTCTGTATATCGCGACTCATCAGTTTTCCATGTTGGTGTGAAACACGTTATCGCCTTTGGAGAAGAAATCACCCTTGGAGAACTTGTTGCTATTATAGAAGCACGAACATTCGAAAAGCTTCTAGAATAATCTTTTGTCGAAGCTCTTGTATTCAAAGGCTCGCCACAGCACGAACACCTTTTCACATCAAGAGTGCTTTCGCTATCATCATTAAACCCGTCATCGTCCTTTCGCTGACTCCCAACGAAGGACTTCTCCTTTTCGGTTGCAAACGAGAGAAGACAACCCTCACACATGTTTTGTATATCAGAAAGTTTTCTATGAACATGGCAAAAAGCTAAAGAAGATATGTCTTTTTTGTGACATTCGCATATGGATTCGTTGTAGTACGTCTTCGGGTCATTACGCACGAGTGCATGGTCAACCCGCGTGCAAAGCACGCATGGTGGTTCCAGCTCGAAGATATTCGCAAAAATACTTGTCATGAACGCAATAAACCCATCGATGTAAAGAGATGCGATCAATATCCATTCGAGAATGGCCCATAACAGGAAATGCGTGGATCCACCCATTTCTTCGATAACAAATTTCTGTAACGATCTTTTCGACAATGCCATTGTTTCGATAATTTAAGAAAGGAAGAGAGGCCAAATTTGTTGATGTAGGGAATGTTGTTGATTGACAGAGAAACAGATGAAATGATCATGACCCTTGCTAACAAAGTTTGTAGATCATGATCAACCTCCTTCTCTCTCTAGAACTGTTTAGAGAGAGAAAGATAGAGATAGGTTTGTAGAATACTAAACGAGGTTTCAAAAGTTTTGGATAATTTGGTGGAATTGCAGAGGCATGTTTTGCTTCCAAAAATAGAAGAGGTTTATTAGGGGTCAAGTTTGCCTATATTAGCGTTTAATCATGGACTTTACAACCCAATATAACACCAAAAATGTAGTTATTGGCAATTAGGTGACACGAGTTGACGATTGAATTACTTAACCTGAACACGGTCATCATATATTTATACGTATCTAAGATATCAACTTTAGCATGAACACATCTAAAATTGCTTAACACGAACACTTGTTTGTTTAATCATTTTATCTAGATGAGTCAAATGGGTTGATGAGTTGTAAACGATTTATAATCAAGTTGTAGCTGTGTTAAACGAGTTGGAGAGTTGTAACAAATGAAATACATGGGTAGCAAATGGGTTTAGAGGTTGACCTTTCTAAATAAATGGGTTAATCTGGTTAACATAAGCACGACCTTTCTAAGTAAACGGCTTAAACAACACAACTCACGTATTAAACTAATTAATTATGACAACCCAAAACCAAATTATTTTATGATAACAACATAATTTAAGTAAACCAACTTAGTTGAATTAAGTGATATAAATAGAATGTTGTTTAAAACATGATATTTTACAACAAACTCAACATTTTGCTGTTTTAGTTCAGACCATCCTAAAAATAGTTGATAAAGTACCTTGTACATGACACATTTTGGAAATCAACAGCATGTTTGTGAAGAAACACTAATATAATCTAGTATACTAGATAATGCTCAATTGGGTATCAACCGCATGTTCAGAACAAAAACTAAGTAGAATTTTTTGAAGAATTGCTACAACCAACCTGACCTGAGCTGATCAGACATGTAAAAACTCTTTATTTTTTTCGTCTATTTAATTATATCAATAAGGTTTTAGGCATATTCTTTTCGCACGATAAGCTTTACTTCGCTTTGTCCATAGTTATATTAAAATTTGATAAATATTGTTTTTGTTATATGGAGCAAAAATTACCATATACTTAAGATTACTTTATATTTATGTGAATTGTAATTTTATTGTTTTTTTAATATACAAATTATTTTTTCTTTATTTTATTATATTTTTATGTCTTATACAACTTAAATTGTTCAATCCGTATATCACACTGGTTGTTAAGATATTATTGTATACAATGAAATCTTTAGAGACTTATGATCATTTTGAATTCTATGAATGTAAACTTAGTTGTTACTTTTAATATTTGGTGGATTATGCAATTTATGTATCTACCTTTATTTATATACGTGTGACTTATAGGTATTAATATCTGAATCCGTGTCATACACGAGTCTTATTTCCCCTTTTCTTTCATCATTCATTCACCTTCAGAAACCCTAATAATAATCTATGACACCGTGAGACAAGGCGAATCTTTTTTGTTTGTTAAGACCCATGTAGCTGAAGCTAGAGATGGGCATAAAAACCGGTTCCGAACCCGAACCGGTAGAACCGAACTGGAACCGGTTCCAGTTCCTACCCGACATTAAGTAGAACCGGTACCGGGTTCAAAATACCCGTTGGTTCCAACCCGGTTCCACAATTTTACCATTTGAATCGGGTAGCAACCGGTTCCTAACCGTACCCGGTTCCTACCCGTACCCGGTTCCTACATGGAATCGGTTCCTGACCGTTATAATATTACCGTTGGAACCGGTTATAGCCGTTAAAAATGTTACCGTTGGAACCGGTTCCTGACCGTTGGAACCGATTCTATATATATTGTTTTGAAATCTATTGTTTAGCACACAATTTCTCATATCTATTCTTCTTGTTACATTTCTTTCTTGTTCTTTTTCACATTCTAATCAACAAATGGCCTCAAAGAGTTCCAAAAACGCAAATTCCCAATCCGTTAACAATGTTCCTCAAGATCAATCGGTTCCATATGTGGTTGGAACATTGTCTCATAATCGCAGTAAGGAAGTTTGGAGCAATTGGGAGTTGGTCGAGATGAGTGACGGCTCGCAAAAAGCTCAATGTAAACATTGTGGATCGTTATTAGCCAAGGAATCAAACTCAACGTTAACGAAGCATATTAATAAGTATTGCAAAGTTTTAAAGGAAATGACATCCGGTCAAGTTCCACTATCCAAAGATGGTACCATTTTTCATTATGAGCAAAAATTAGCTCGCGATCGGATGGCGAAGTTGGTGATACAAAAAGCGTTGCCGTTTGGACACTTCGACGACCCCGATCTGACAAATCTTATTCGGGAGACGCTACAACCTCGCTATAAACATGTAAGTCGTCGCACTTTAAAAGGTCTTTGTTTAAGTTTATGGGAAAATGCAAAAAAAGATTTAATTGTTTTTTTAAGAATTTAAAAACTAGTGTAAACCTAACTAGTGATGTGCGGTCAACTCCACATGGTTTACCGGAATCGTACATATGTGTCACCGCTCATTAGGTTGATCCCGATACATGGCAAATGATGAAACGTACGATTGCGTTTGACGAGTTTCCTTCTCCTCATACGGGAGAAAATATTTATAAAATTATAAATGGCACAATAATTAAATATGGTTTAGAAGATAAAAATTTTTCAATATCCTTTGATAACGCTTCAAACAACACAACGGCGATTGAAAAATTAAAGTTGAAATACAAACCAATACTTGGTGGTGTTTTTTTTCACACACGATGTGTTGCACATATTATTAACTTAGTAATGCAAACCGGTTTAAAAGATCAATTTGTATCGGATTTCATTATAGCATTTAGAGCTATGCTCCAAGATGTTTTCAAAAGTGGAAAAGAAAGATATCAAGATATAAAAAAATTTGTAAAGATGTCAACCAAAAAATTATTGGACCGAATTGGGATATACCGACTCGTTGGAATTCAACTTGTCATATGTTTGAAATGGCTATAAAGCAAATGGGCACTTTAAAATCTTTTCATACAACTTTAAGTGATGAGTACCTTGTAGTCCCCTTTCCCGACACGGCTTGGGAAAATATTAATAACCTAAGTACTTTTTTACAAGTTTTTAAAACTACAACGACTTTGATTTCCGGTGTTTATTATCCTACTAGTTCTAAAGTTGTGGACCAATTGTATTTGATAACAATTAATTTTAAAAAGTTTGAAAATTCTAGTGACATGTTAAGGAATATGACGAGACCAATGATTCAAAAATTTAAAAAATATTTTTTAGAATTACCACCCGTTTTTCTATGTGCCGCTGCTTTAAATCCAGCTTTAAACGTACCGGGTGTTGAAGCTTTAATTGATGAAATTTATGACAAGTTGGATATGCATGAGGATGATCCAACTTTAAAAGCAAAAACAAAAAAAATATTCAATGAGTGTATGGCCAAACTTTATGATCATTATTTAAAAAAATATGGTGAAAAAATCATACAAATTTGTTTGAGTCTCGGTCCACGGCCTCTAACGATGAAACAAGCGGGGATCCACTTATAACCATGTTGAATGTCGTTAGAGACGAGACCGCTAAACAACAAAGGGGTAGTGAACCAACAAGTGAACTTGGGAGATATAAAAAAAATCAGTATTCGCTTACTATGACCACCGAGGAGTATAGGAAATTTGATGTTTTGGCATGGTGGAAATCGAAAGAATCCGAACACCCGATTCTAGCCACCATGGCTCGTGATATACTAACGGTCCAAGCTTCCACGGTAGCTTCGGAAAGTGTGTTTTCTCTTAGTGGCAGGGTTTTGTCAATTAGAAGAACAAGACTAACTCCGGAATCGCTAGAGATGACAATATGCTTAAAGGACCATTTGGATGCCGTTGATCGTGTTCAACATAAAACTAGTCTAGAAGATGAAGTTGAGTTAGAGCATAAAATTGTTGACGAAGAGGAGGACGAAGAAGTGGAGACTAACGATTCGGACGACGATTGTACGGAGGTACCCGCACCTAAGAGAAACTCATCGGAAAGTGTTGCACCTGCCGCTAGTAAACGATCAAAGAAATAAAATCTTACTAGAACCGGTTCTGAGTAATTTTTTATTTTTTTTTTGTAACCGGTTAATTTTTTTTTATATTGTAACCGATTATTTTGTTTTTTTAATTTTAACCAATTATTGTTACTATTTTTATTTATCAATGTAACTAATAATAAAAATCAAACATAACAAACACAATAGAAAGAAACATTACACAAACTTTATTAAAACACCAACGATAACATTTATCAGGAACCGGTAAGTAGGAAGGGGTTTATATACAAAAAAAAACGATTTTTTAATCAGGAACCGGTTCCAACGGTAACATTTTATCAGGAACCGGTTCTGAACAGTAAAAGTCAGGTTTTTACTGTCAGGAACCGGTTCTGAACAGTAAAAGTCAGGTTTTTAGTGTTCAGAACCGGTTCTGAAGAGTAAAAGTCAGGTTTTTACTGTCAGGAGCCGGTTCTGAACACTATCAGGAACCGGTTCCGCACCATACCCGGTTCCACACCATACCCGGTTCCATAATACCCGTACCCGGTTCTACACGGTTCCATATTCTTGGGTGTGAACCCGGGTAGGAACCGGACCCGGTTCCAATGACATTCAAGCAGAACCGGTTTCGGGTTGGAACCAGTTTCGGGTAATAATAAAACCCGATTATGCCCATCTCTAGCTGAAGCCTAAGGGTGCAATGTAATTAGGGGAAGGCAAAGCCCAAGGCCTAATAAAAAGGCCCAATCTTTACTAATGTAGCGACTAATATTGCCACATGGTAAAATATTTGTCATTTTAACTTGAATTGTTTCACTAATTTAAACAGTTTTGTTCAAATGCTTGTTTGAGTTATTTTTTTCTTTACATTAAATTATTTAATTGTTTATTTATGTTAATTGTTATTATATGTTATTGAGGTTAACATGTATTTTTATGTATATAAGTTCATATTTAAGGAGTCAAACTTTGCATACGAGCTGTAGAAAAGTCAAATCTTGATTTATTTTTGAGCTACCATGAGTCCATGATGGTGCGGTCTTATAAAACTTAGGAGTTATTTGGCAACTTCTGAATGGGTAAGTGTTGAACTAGTAAAAGGTCTGAACCATTAAGTGCTAAACCAGAAAGAGGTCTGAACTATTAAGAGTCAATATAATGTTTAACCATTCAGAGGAAAATGTCTGACCAATTCAGATAAGAGGTCTTAACCATTCAGACGCAGTATAATCCTTAACTATTAAGAGGCAAATGTCTAAACTATTTAGACATCTACTTGCGAACAAACAACTTGAAACATTAAGTGCTGAACCAGTAAAAACTGAAACAAACAGCCCCTTAAAAAGCATATAGTAGTGACTATTATCTGACATTAAGTGTTACACTTTTCATTATCATGTGTAATACTTAATTTCAGTTATAAAAATGAATTTTCAGATTTAAGACTTATATAGTTTACATTGTTCAACATTGTTAGATAATATAATTTACTTTGAGTAACCCGTGTAACACACGGGTACTTAAATTAGTATTAAGTTATGTTAGAACTATTTTTAAATGTAGTGTATTGATGTACTTGATGACTTTCTAATCATATTCATCACCGTAGACACTCCCATGCGGTTGATTAAAGAAAACTTGATGGTAAAGGTGACCATTTATTCTACTATCCAAGTGCATTCTTGTAGCGTCAACAAAAAAAAAAACCTTTGCCTCGTTGAACTTTTCCAAAAACCCATTTGTTACAAATTTCATCGAAGTCAAATCCGTTACCATAAACACTTCTGCTAAATTTGTAAAACTTACCACAAGAGTCCCCTGACATTACCGTCAGGTTTCTAGCATCGCCTAACTGTATTGCAAGGTTGTTACCATAGCTCACATCTCCGTCCCCAGCAACTATTGTCTCGTCATCTACTTTTACTGCATCAAAAGGCTGCCCTGAGTTGTAATCCTCTCTCATTTGTTCCCACATGTCCTGGTTTCCCTCGTATATTTCATTATTGTTCTTACTTGATGGCTTTCTCATCATATTCATCATCGTATACACTTCTATGTTGTTGATTAAAGAAAGCTTGATGGTAAAGCTGACCGTTTATTCTATTATCCAAATGCATCGTCATAGCATCAACATAAAAAAAAAACATTTGCTTCGTGAGTAATCAAGGAAGCAAGGAGGATATTTCCATATTTCAAATTCCATCCAAGTCAAATCTATCACCATAAACACTTCTATTAAATTTGTAAAACTTACCATAAGAGTCCGTTGACGTTAGAGTCAGGTTTCTTGCAGTGCCTAATTATATTGCCAGGTTGTTAACGAAACTCATATTGTAAGACCCTGTCTTATACTATTGAAATTTCTATAAAAATTGCACATTTAAACGAGAAAATGCAATTACACGTCATTTAAAATCTTGGCGTTTATTAAAACTTTATTTACGTTAAACATTTCGACGTGTCCTTACTATTTTGTTTCATAACATTGAAACCCAAATGCGGAAGCTTGATCTTTGATTGTGTTCGGTTCTTCATAGATCTTGATCGTCCTTCGGAGGTACTTGTGAATCCCCTGAATTGGAAATTTGCAAAATATTAGTATTATAGCAAATAACCGAAAGCATAATGTAACAACTTGGTAAAATATTCAAATCAGAAAAACACCGTTTCTGAGGTGGCGTCGGCCGAAAGTCTTGTCGGCGACGCCTTTTAAAACCTGCGTCGGGGCTTTCCTGCCGTAGGCAGTAACTTAAGACGTCGGAACAATATGGATGCGTCGGCGACGGCCAGGTGTACCGTCAGCGACGGTATCTGCTGCAGCAGATTTGCTGCAGCTTTATTTAATTACCCGCTCGACTCGTTTCAAGTCCCGAACAATAAAACACGACTCGGGGCTTTCGGTGACACATCAATAAAACACTATTGACTGCTTTCATTTAACGGTTGCTAGCCGTAGGCTAGGCTGGCCATCGTAGCTTGATATGGCTGTCGTAAGAACTTTTCTAGTTTTTGCCGCTTTTGTTACGAAATCTTCGTAACTTATTAAATCTATATCCGTTTCTCATGAAACTTGTTTCTAAATAACCATAAAATGTTTTCTTACATATTTAACCGAAATCCTTAACCCGGGTACTTATTCCTTATGAATTATGCATTTATTCCGATTTATACTCTACATTTCCGATTTTGCCCTTTAACTCCATTTAAACTAAACTATACGTTTACACATCCATTTCGGTATGCATTAACACTCCATTATTACCCGTATAGTTGTCTTAGCGAAAATACATCGCTTTATTCAACTAAACTTTATATATTAACTATTTTGACCCGTTTGGTTGTTTTAGCGTAATCCAACGCTTATTTCAACCAAACCTTCTATCTTAACATTTCTTCACTAGGATATCTATCTAACTCCCACCACAGCATTATTTGTGGTGGATTTATCATCAAAAATTCATTTTATCCAATATCCACCCTTTAGTTCGATAGTTTACGGAAAAGACCGTTTAAAAAGGAATTAAACCAAAAAGGCTTATGCTTTTTCTCTTTTACTTTACCGAAAAGACCTATTATATTATAAAACTCAATTTTAAATTAATATTAGAGTCGTTTACTTATTTTCATCACTCGAGGGCATTTTGGTCAACTTAGTCTCTTCTTTTACGACAAAGGACTTACCTTAACATGTTTTGACCAAAATGAACATTTAACCATTATCTATGTAAAATAATTATGTTCTTAAGAACATAATGTTTACGGATTAGATTATTGGATTTACCTTACCTTAGGTAGTCTATTATTCATTTATGACCTATTTAACTCTCATCGGACCTTTAAGTCCTTGATGAGAGTTTTGACCCGTTACACGTACCTGGCTCGGCTCATACCATGATTCGTTCAAATATCATGCTCTGTTCTTTCTAAGAACACAAAAATTTAACAAGCGATATTAGTCATCATTGTCATGCGGTGATACTATCACCATTTGACTCGTTCGGTATAAATAATCGTTTGTCATTATGAGATGGCACTTATTTGCCATCTCGCCTATTTAACCCATTTCGTTTACACTGTATGATCATATTGCTTAAAAAATCATTTCTTAATTCACTTGACCCATTATGCCTTACGCCATATGGTATCTTTTCGAAACCCCTTATTTATTCGTCATCACATGACTAATTTACCGTTTTACCCTTTTTACGATAAATCATGGTTTAATACCATCTTCACTCGTTCTAACCCGTATCTATCCGTATTGGAACTTTATGTTTCGAAATCTTTTCCCGAATACCCAAAACATTTATTCACTACATAAGTAATTCTACAATTTTAAAGATGTAAGCTTTACTTACCTCGAAATCCAATTATGCTCTTTCCGCGTACTTGATCCGTTTGATCCGCTTCTTTCAAAGCCTACACCTAGCTTGTCAAGCGTTAAACTACCTTTTATCATTCGCAAGATGGTTAGGTTAGTCATCATTTAACACGACTATTCCATCTTACGGATTTTACATCAAATTTATCATTCGATCCTATTACGGGTCAGTTTGACTTTTAAAAGTCAACTGCCTATTTACACATACAAACTCACAAATAAGTTTAACAACTTATTTAGGCATTTCGGTAATTACCCAGTAAGCGCTATTCTTAGGCCATTATTATAGCTACGTTTCCCAAACCAAGTTCATGTCGTTTCTTTCACTTAAACAAATTCAAGCGATTGTTAACATCAAGTTAACTTAGCTTTTGATTAACAAATGTTAATTTATCCATTAGCTAGGTTTTCATCTTTATGTAACAACCCATTTCATCATATTATTAGACATTCATTTCGAATACCTAATATAATCCAATTTTACGCACAAATTAGTAAACAACATGATCTCAAACACCTATTAACATTGACATAGCGTTAATTTCATCATGTCATGCGAAAACCCATTTCAAGTTATGTATGAACATGTATTCGAACCTCTAATTTGTTCAATTATCTTACACATACATACAAGTATGATGATCATGAACACTTATATATCATCAATTTCATCATATAATAAAAACCTACTTCATAATCTACTTGTTAATCACGAACACGTAATCTTACACCTAATTGTGCATAATTTCTTTAAGTTTAACGAAATCAAGCATACATATACACTTAATATCATCTTTGGATCATCATCCAACAATCTAATTGCAAGTATTCTACTTGTTTCAAATTATAACTTTCACCAAATCAAGGTTTTGAGACATACCTCATGATCCCCTCGTTTAGGTGATCGTTTATATGCATTCATGTATTGATTTGAAGTTAGAATTGACCTTCAATTTGTTGATTCTTGATTGAACTAGGGTTTCCCTTGTTCTTCTCCTGATCATCGACATATACACACACTTAGTGTGTGTATTATGTGTTAATTTTGTGTTTTAATAAAACAAGTTTCCTTTCTTGGCAGCCTTGGTCCCTCAAGTTTAGTTTTTGATTAACAATGAGACTACAACTCATTGTTTGGTTACTTATATGCATGTTTTTAACTAGGTTTATTTGTTCCTAGTTATTTTTGTTTACGGGTTTATTTTTACCACTAACGGTCTTTTACCCACTTTTAAATATTAACGTGGTTTGATCACCAAACCCGTTTTTGGGGTGTTACAAATCCACCCCCCTTAAAGAGGTTTCGTCCTCGAAACTTTTCTTACGTAGTTCCTTGGGTTCAACCTGACTTGGTTTCGTTTTCACCTGAGTATTGCTCATATTTTAATTATTCAAAAATTCCTACCAGGAAGGTATGGCAGTGCCTATTGGGCTCCAAGGTGCATGCGCTCTTCATGTGTAAGGCCTCATGTGCCATTACTGTCACACCCCGACCCGCAGCGGAATAAAAGTCGGGGCATGATTTGGGTTATCACCAAAGCTCACGATATTTACTAAGAAGTTTCATATTTATTAAATTCAAATTAAAATTTAAATACCCAACAAAAATTTCATACAAATACAATAAAAATCTAAATGTTGTTCCAACGCAATAACTTGTTTATTCTTCTAGGTCATCCTAAGTGTTTCTTTCCTCAACTCGATCACATGTATCATGTGTAAAACAGATGAGATTTTGGGTCAACAAAAGTTGGCGAGTGAACCTTTGATAAAATATTTAAATAATTGCTTATTTTGTTTATTAAAGAAAATTGTGCATAAATCACATGTGAGCAAATATATATATGTAACCAATCACAAACCACATTGAATGAATATATGACATGAATGATGATGTATCTGAGATCAAGGCTCAATCAAACGGAGCCGATCTAATGAGGCACCTGATGCTCAACCCGTATCCCACGAGGAGCTGATGGGCCTAATGAAATGAGTGCACTTAAATTATAAATTGAATCCACATATAAACCACACAACAAGCAATTCACATTTGATCACAAAATGATATAAGCACAAGTGTTTAAATAAAATAAAGGAATGGTACGACACATGATACACCCCAAAACGTGATTAAAACAGGGAATTTGTAGAGATTCACTCACCTTGGGTGCGTATTCTTGAATGGTAAAGAGAGCGCACGAGTTGGGAATCTAATCAACGAGTAGGTACTAACCTCGAAATAATAATGCGATAACTCGATAAATAAATAAACTAATATTTTGGTAAAAACCTTTGTTTAGTTTTTAAGTTAATTTTATGATTTTTTTATTGATATAATTAAGCCCCTTGAAAGTATATATATATATTTTTTAGGCATTTAATAACTTTTCTTTTTTAATATAAAGAATAAGTTAAGGAATTAAAATAAAATAAAGTGACATAAAATAAAATAGAATAAAATAAAATAATAAAAAAAATGACAGTCTGACAGGCTTTATGTCAGACCGGTTCGACCGGTTTTTGGCATGCGTGTACTGAGGCTCGAACCCGTGACCTCTCGGTTGCGTGCACGCAGCTTTTCCAACTGAGCTACGTGTCTAACCCGAAAGAATCTGGACTTTTATTATTCTTATACACATTTTAGGTTCATTCTATTTTAATTAAATTTAAAAAGATAATTAAATGGTCCGACCGGTGTGAGTCGGGGGATTCGAACACCTTGGTGATGTTACGCACCCAGCCCAACCAACTGGGCTGGGGGTCTAACCCGTTAGAACTTGCGTTTTAATTATGTTTATATACTAATTATGTTTATACGGAAATGATAGATTTAAAAAGGGATTTAAAGTGGTCAGGCCGGTGTGTGCTTGGATTCGCCCCGGTGATCCCAGGTTTGGTTTGCACCCGGCCCAACCAGTTGGGCTGGGTGCTTAACCCGATTAAAACCCGTATTTTATTATACATAAAAACATAATGCCATCGTCTTCTTCGTTTAGAAATTTAAACCTGAACTTGTTCCCGTCTGAATCAAACTGATTCGTCCTACTCTAATTGCCTGAACAAAATGCTTAATTGGATTGAACTTAAAAGAAAGGACACAGAGGTCTACCGTATATCAGAGATGGTGGCACGATTCCGGTGGGTGGATTCCGACGGTTTCGGTGGTTCTCCGGTGGAACAGAGCTTTTCCGACGACCGAGTTTTAGAGAGTGAATAGAAGATATGAGCGAGTTCTGATGGGGGATTCGACTGGTATTTATAGGGGAGAGTCGAGAGCTCGGTTTTGGTAAATTGGCTTGAATTGATTGCCAGTTCATTCGCAGCTGTGCGTTTACCAAACTTAGACGGACAGTTGTCGATTTCGTTTAGGAAACACGCGTGGATCTCCACATCTCCGGCGAGGAGGTGTTGTTGTGGATTGCAGGTTCTCCTCAGCCTCAATATAGATATAATAAGAATCCAGAATTTACACAACTTGTGTGTGTATCGCAGTGGTGTTTGTTGTGTGTGTGTGTATCCGGGGGAACCCGGGTTCGACTCCCGGTTCACCCATTTATTTTAAAAAAACGTTTTTCTTTAATTGTTTTTATTACACCTTTTTATTTATTATAACTAATCATTAATTAGTTGATTTATTTTATTAATTAACTCTTTAAACTTTATTTATTAATTTATTGTTAAATATTAAATCTCGACATAAACAAAAATTCTCTGATTGATAAAATGAGGCGGGTTTTCGAAACCCGATTTACACAAATGTTACAATTACTTTCATCTAGTATCCCTTTTTTTTACTCAATCGAGTCGCCATTTGCCCACTCGGTCATATGTACCTGTCAACATACTTATTCTACACAACCTTATATTGATAAGCGCATTCAACAAGTTTCAAATTTAATTTTTATCTTGACCGATCTTGTCGGTTAGACTTATTAGTCACCGGTTATCTTATACTTCATAATTTGGGTACACTTATATTGCCTTCGCAAGGCTTTTACTAACTTTCGAGACCCTAGTTTCATAGCTCGTGTCACAAGGTAATAGTATACCATTTTATATATATATATATTGACCGTGATTGCATCACGTCATGTTAAATTTTATATCTATCCTTTTGGTTTTCGAAAATTTTCTTTTACTTAGCCTCTTAAGGTGATGTCGTTTAATACATCATTCCTCTTCATTCGTGATTCCAAGGTCATTTTGACCTTGTAGATTATTACACTATTCGTAACTCGAAGGTCGTGTGATCCTTTAAATCATCCTTTTTTTCCATGTCGTTCTTTAAATATATTTGGTGTCAATGCACCTCTTTTGTACTTGAAAGGAAAAATTATTTACGTTGTCCTTTCTTTTTCCGCCAAATCATAGCTCCCTTTTACCATGAAGGCTAATTTATTTTACTTCAATTATGGTCCTCAAGCCATGTTTAATCCGGTTTATTAACATTTTTGTTTGCTATGACTCCGCGAGTCATTTATGAATTACTTTCACTTGTCGGATCTATTAGTCATTTCATTTCCATTGGGTGATGATCATTTGCGTCTAAACCTGGCGTAATGTCAACTGGCGTTGACCACTTGTCACCACCGAGTCACAACTACCATCTTTAGTGGCAACCACAACATTTTGTGTATGTTGCCCCGAACATTTATTCAGATCAGACACTGCCTGTTGATAGCCGTGTGCGACTGCGCGATTGTAATCCATGACTAGATCAATTTTTGTTCGGACAACTCTTCCGACTCTACGACTTCATATGTCATTTATGCGTCGGTTTGCCTTACGTTTACCGTTATCCGGTTTAAGCCTATATTTTCTTTACAACCCGTTACCTGGGTTCTTTATCTTAATGTTTTAACGTTCCCGTTATCCGTTTTGCGTCTTCATTTATATTAATTCACGACCATTTTATGGGTTCATTTCTATTTCATGCTCCCATTATTCGATTTGCGTTTACTTTTAAATTCAATCACTATACTTCTTTTTGACTCGTTTGGCTTGCTCGTGTGAAATCCATCACTTATGAGTGATCGAATCTAATTCTTTATTTAACCCGTCTGATTCATTCTTGTGAGATTCATCACTTACGAACTGTCAGACTTTATTCATTATCTGACCCGTTTGACTTGTTCGTGTGAAATACATCACTTTTGAACAATCAACTTTATCCTTCCGTATGACTTGTTCATGTGAAATTCATCACTTTTGTAACATCCCTCAAAAACGGATTTACCAAACCCGCTCCGTTTATCAACCGAACAGTCAGTCAAGAATTTCGTTGCGAATTAAATGCCCAAAATAATTTTAAACGATACATAATCAATTATTATACGGGAATATATATTTAGTTTTTGAAAAACTGTTGAAAATCGCAAAATAAAAATAAAATGTTCCAGCCGGGTTTCGAACCCGGGTCAGTCGCCGAATCGGTTCAAAGACTTATCACTTAACACACAAACCACTGCGCCACTTGTATTGTTTGATAAATATTGGAATCATTTAAATTATAAAGTGACGTTACGAATTCAAAATCGGCGCCCAATAGTTCAGTCGTCGGAATCCCGGAAATCTCGCGAGTATTTAACGACAACTTACGTTATAACGTAAACCATTACTAAGACATCGGTTATAACCGACGTCTGAGTCCGTGACCAAAGTTATAACCGCCGGAGTTTTTATAATTTACGAATACAGCCGGAAATCAGACCAGGTTCTTCGACGATTTGCCCTATAAATTCACCCACAACCCACTGCAAACCTTTTCGCTCAAAACCACACCTTTTCTCGGCGTAATTCCACTCGCCGGAATTAATCTGTTCGTCGCTGGAAAACCGGTTTCCCCATTGCCGAGCCTTACTGAACCTCCTAAGCTTATACCGAAGTCACCCATACCTTTTCCAAGCTTTCCGAAGACTCGCTGCTACAAGACACCTGACGCCGGAGCCTATTGCTGTCGCCAGAGTTCTGCCGGAAAACAGAGAGTCCAGTCGGTATACCTCTTCGCCTAAATTCTTTTTCTTTTCACTCATATCTCACCTTAATGAACTGTAAGACGCTAAGGAACCTGAATAAAACTCGAACCAGTCAGACTTTACCTCTGGTTATATTTCAGCGAAGAAGACGAATTAACTGTATCACATAAGTATAATTTAAATCAACTTATTAATCGGGTTAGACACACAGTCCAGCGGTGGACTGTGTGCACATTAAGCATACAAACGTCTCGAGTTCGAATCCGGCTTCACACACGCTGCCTTAATAAAAATCATTTTTTTGTTAAACTGAACCGGAGTCGCCACTGGTATATGTTAAGTATATTAATAACCGGAATAATAACCAAGTTAGACACACAGTCCAGCGGTGGACTGTGTGTATGTTTTTATCACAGGTCACGAGTTCGAGTCCGGTCTTCTGCACCGACTCGGACAATTATCTATTCTTTTTAAATAAGGCAGAAAAGGAAATAACTAATTTGTATTTAAGTATAATAAAAATCGGATTATATAACATGTTAAACACACAGTCCAGCGGTGGACTGTGTGTTAGTTTAAGCCACAGGTCCCGGGTTCGAGACCTGTGGAGCGCACCGTCCGAATTGATTTAAACTGTTTTTAAAATAAAATGATTTTCGGTTTAAACTAATTAATATATATATATATATAATTAAAATCAGATATATAACGGGTTAGACACGTAGCTCAGTTGGTAGAGCTGCGTGCACGCGTACGGGAGGTCTCGGGTTCGAGCCTCACTCAGCGCACTTGTATTCCGATTCGAACCGGTCAACGGTCAACGGTCAGGTCAACGGTCAGAAAAAAATAAATTTTTTTATTTATTTTTATTTAATTATTTTAATTAAAAATCAATTAAAAATATTTAAAAATAACATTTTTAAGGTTAGAAAATAGCCTCAAACTCACAAAAATACACCCAACAATCCTACTAAAATAGATTAATAAAATCCGTTTACTTACCAAACCATAATGCGATTTATCTAGGTTAAATCTCACTCGTGGTTAAAACCACTTCGCGTGCATTCAACATCATCAACCGAACGCACCCACTGTGAGTGAATCTTACAACTCCCCTTTTAAATTACACGTTTTGGGGTGTGTCATGTGTTATGAAAATAATTAACTTATTTATTTAAACTTGTGCCATACCATATCATGACCTAAACTTAGATTGTTTACATTGTTGTGATTCCTTAATTCATTTGTCAAATTATATGAAACTCAATCATTAAGCCCATCAGTTCCTCGTGGGAGACGAGTTGAACAACGCGTGCCTCAAATCAAATTCATTATTGTTCATGTGTGTATCATTGAGTTTATATTGTTTGTAGTTGTGTCATTCATATTATCATGTTTATGCAATTCATTCATTAGGCCCCTCAGTTCCTCGTGAGAGACGAGTTGAGCATCGCGTGCCTCTAAATGTTCCATTATTGTTCATGTGTGTTTCATTTAATATCTTATGATTGTTGATTAAGTTTACATCTATTTTTACTCATGTTTGGTTGTGCACATATTTCATAATCAATTTAAATAAATTTGTTCAAATGTTTTCCATAGGATTCACTCGCCAACATTATGTTGATCCAAAAACCCTTTTACACATGATACAGGTGAACAGGTTGAAGCAAGGAAAACATAGGATATGCCTTAGAAGAGAACAAAGAAGTTTAGATTGTTAGTTAGAACATGTTGTAACATTTATTGTAAATTTCCATTTAATTTGTAATAATGAATATGAGACGCATAATAAATGTCATGAGCTTTGATGATAACCCAATCATGCCCCGATCACCTTTTCCGCTGCGGGTCGGGGTGTGACAACTTTTGAACAATCAAACTTTATCCTTCATTTAATCCGTTTGACTTGTTCGTGTGAAATCCATCACTTCTGAACAGTCAAACTTTATCCTTTATCTGACCCGTTTGACTTGTTCGTGTGAAATCCATCAATTTTGAACAGTCAAGCTTTATCTATTATCTGACCCGTTTGACTTGTTCGTGTGAAATCCATCACTTCTGAACAGTCGAACTTTATCCTTTATCTAATCCGTTTGACTTGTCCGTGTGAAATCCATCACTTCTAAACAGTCAAACTTTATTCTTTATTCAATCATTCTTTATGGCCTCACAGACCATGAATGATGATTATCATCATCATTTCTTTCTTTTCTCTTTTTATCTTTTCTACGATCATAGTCATCGACTTTGATCATTTTCCGTGTGGGCACTATCTCCCTTTCTATGACCTCGCGGGTCATTTATACCTTGGTTTTACGTGCCCTTTTGTCAACCATGGTTTCCTTTGGTCATTTATTTCGATGTGCGCCTATTATCGTTTTTATGGTTTCCACGAATTCAAGCGATTGTTAACATCAAGTTAACTTAGCTTTTGATTAACAAATGTTAATTTATCCATTAGCTAGGTTTTCATATTTATGTAACAACCCATTTCATCATATTATTAGACATTCATTCCGAATACCTAATATAATCCAATTTTACGCACAAATTAGTAAACAACATGATCTCAAACACCTATTAACATTGACATAGCGTTAATTTCATCATGTCATGCGAAAACCCATTTCAAGTTATGTATGAACATTTATTCGAACCTCTAATTTGTTCAATCATCTTACACATACATACAAGTATGATGATCATGAACACTTATATATCATCATTTCATCATATAATAAAAACCTACTTCATAATCTACTTGTTAATCACTAACAAGTAATCTTACACCTAATTGTGCATAATTTCTTTAAGTTTAACGAAATCAAGCATACACATACACTTAATATCATCTTTGGATCATCATCCAACAATCTAATTGCAGGTATTCTACTTGTCTCAAATTATAACTTTCACCAATCAAGGTTTTGAGACATACCTCATGATCCCCTCGTTTAGGTGATCGTTTATATGCGTTCATGCATTGATTTGAAGTTAGAATTGACATTCAATTGTTGATTCTTGATTGAACTAGGGTTTCCCCTTGTTCTTCTTCTGATCATCGGCATATACACACACTTAGTATGTGTATTATGTGTTAATTTTGTTCCTTTCTTGGCAGCCTTGGTCCCTCAAGTTTAGTTTTTGATTAACAATGAGACTACAACTAATTGTTTGGTTATTTATATGCATGTTTTTAACTAGGTTTATTTGTTCCTAGTTATTTTTGTTTACGGGTTTATTTTTACCACTAACGGTCTTTTACCCACTTTTAAATATTAACGTGGTTTGATCACCAAACCCGTTTTTGGGGTGTTACACATATCTCCATCCCAGCATCTATTGCCCCGTCATCTACTTTGATGGTATCATAAGATTACCTTGAGTTGCAATACTCTCTCATTTGTTCCCACATGTCCCGGTTTCCTTCGCATATTTCATCGATTTTCGTTTTCAGCATACTTTGGTAAGCTAATTTGTTGACTATAAAACAACAATAACATTTTAAGTAACAAGTTTATAACAAAAAAACAAATTGTACATAATGACTATAAAAAACAACACTAAGGTGTGAAGTACAAAGTTTACCACAAAAAAAATAAATAAATAAACAAGATCACATTGTTCAGGTTGGACCAACTTTTTAGAGGCCCTAAACGAAGTTGAGTTCTTAAGGCTTCAAAAAATTGCTTAAGTGAATTGTTATTTTCAACTGCACTAGTTTCTTATGACCAATTTGAAAATATTATGTTTGATTCAAGTACATGACCAATCTCCAATAGCTTGTTATCTAGGACCTTTTATCACATCTTAGATTAAAAGAACTGGAAATGATAAGAGCAATGCATAATTCTCATTATTAATTATTATAGTACAAAACTCCTTGCAAAGGTAACTTCAAGATGAATGTTTGTACAATACCCGTTATTACAAAAGGGTAGGGGCGCTTCACTAGTGATGGAATTTCATCACTTACAACATCTAATCACCATACGTTATGTCATCGAGTCAAATTCTATCGCTAGTAATAGATTTTACTGGAAATGCCCACCACTAATGATGGTTTTTTTTTAATTTTTAAATTATAAATTAATAATAAAACAATAAAATTATAAATTATAAATTTCATTCAAATAAATCCTAAATTACAAACTAAAAAAACTAAACATGCAAACTAAGAAAACCTAAAAAAATTACGGCATCTCCCAACCCCATTTTTCACATATCTCGCGTTTGTGTTGAAGTATGATCGGTTTATACGGTTTGGCGGGATTGTCGTGTGGTTGTAACAAGATGTTTAAATCACTATTTTTTTCTTTTGCGCTCAAGTGTCTAATATACGCATCCTCACGTTTAAGTTTTGCCGCCACAAGTTTTTCTCTTCTTTCTTTGGATTCCGCCGTTTCCACCAATTTAGCCTCTTTGAATTCGGTGATGGACTCCGCCATCGCTTCCTTATCTCTGTTTGACTAATCACCACTTTTCTTGCGGCGCTGCCTCGTGGGTGTATTGTCTTGATTGGGTTCATCATCGGATTGTTCGTTCAAATTCATTTCGGGCATGTTACCAGACTCGGAAGTAGTGTAGTTCCCGGACTCGGAAGTTTTGGATCTTTTAGGACCTCCTCTTCTCGTTGGTGTCACACCCCAACCGATGGCGGAAACATCAGAGTGAGACGAAATAGATTGCTCATCACTCATAACACTATTTGCGACAATAATTTATATAAACCAAATTTCATTTCCAAAACAAATTGTCAATTACAACAAGAAGCAAATATGACAACAACATTTATTAATATTCTAAGTGAGTTTCTAAGCCATTCTTACCAAGTTCCATCATGATCAACATCTCTAACCTGCAACATGTTAAAAATAACGTTCAATACAACAAGTATTGGCGAGTACACAAGTTTGTAATACATAACATATGTATAAAAGAATTTACTCAAATCCACATGATAATTGTATGTAAGGTAAGCTAGCATGCAATACTTAATTGTCAAACCCAAGTGTCCACAAGAATGTATGTGTCCCTCGTCACACGAAGTAACGAGACTAAAGTATGAATGTAACAAGAATGAATCAGCTTTAAGACTTAACAATACCCCGACGGGCGGTGTGCTACTCCTATAGCGCTATATATGTTAAGTTGGGGCTAGCTAAGTTAATGACAATAAGCATGTATGAATTTAGCATGAAGCAAAGCATAACAACAAGCATGTATAAAGGATTGAGTGTATAAAGCATGTAGTGTGTATTTGTGTGTTTTTGTATGATAACATGTTGCAACCCAAAGTGTGTAAAAGGAAAATGGGTCAAGTGTACTCACGGTTTTGCAAGCTTCCACTTGTTAGTCCCGTGAAGAGGTTGGAGGATGGAATGATCACCAAGTTATCCTACAATAGGAAGAATGGTTTGGTAAGTTTTCGAAGGGTAATAGAGAATTTGGAATGGAAGGACGATAAAGTAGTTTATATGGGAAAGTAATCATCTAGACTTAATACTCGTTTTTGACACTATAATACCCATTCGGGTTGATGTGTCTTCATGGGTGGTCTATTCATTAGAATCGTAACGAGAGATTAAGTACGTAGGTGATGTAACCTAGTACCATGACGGATAACCATGTGATTACCATCAAGAGTTCGGTTAGTATAAGTGTATACATATATACGTAATAAATAAATAATAAATGACATGTAGAATCATAGAAGTCATGCATGGAGGTAGGAGGATAACCTTCCTTTTAAAACCTCTCGTATAGTATACCAATGCACAAGTCGTCACAAGGACGACAAGGATGGTCATGAGTAACATAAAAGTAAAAGACAAAAGTAAACGAAAACATCAAGTGAGGTGGTGGATCGAAAGTAGGATAGCCAAGGCTTCCAAGAGATCACACACTACCAACTCAAGTCGAGCTTGGAAGGATACAACACTTGTGGGTAAAACCCTAATAAAACCAAAAAAGTTCTTACACTTGGGTTCCCAAATATGGTGATGTTCCAAGTTAGTCTTCCATGGAAGACTTATGGAGTCATTCCAAGATACTCCAAGTAATAAGAAAGAAAGAGAGAAAAGAGAGGGAAAGGTGAGTTAGAACTCACTTGATTTAGAGAGAAGAGCTCTTTGAGCCTTTAGAGGAGAGAAGAGAGAAATGAGGTGTGAGTTGAAGTGAAATGGGATGGGGTATTTATAGGTAAAGTTTGGGAGGATGGTAGTTGAGGGTAATTAATGTAAGAAACACAAACTTGACCATCAACAAGCTTTAAACGAGTTTTCCCGGATCACGCCTCTCTCGCGGGCCGCGAGAGAGTAGAAGGATCTGGTCGCGGGCCGCGTGATGTATGGCGGGCCGTGAGATGTTGGCGGGCGCGAGAGTGAGGATTGGGTCGGTCACGGGGCGCGAGGGAGGGTATTCCAGAATGTTCTTTGGTTTTTATCACTTTTAGCCCTTAAACTTAGTTTTATAACGGTTTTTGCATGTTTTTAAGCATATAATGAATATAATTTTCGAACGCATGAATCTTGCACGTATATAAGTTGTAAGCATGAATTAAACGATTGAATGTATAAACAAGCATGTATCAAGTATGACCTTTATTACGATTCAAGTCTCGGATTACAAGATTGGGAAAGGAAGTACGAATACAAGTTTCCAAAAAAGAAATACAACAATACTTTCTAAATAAGGAAAGTATGAAAAAGCGAGGCGTTACAGTTGGAGTCGTCTGCCTATGCATGTTGACCAAGCCAACTGGCTCCCACTTCGGGTGATGTCTCGCAACCTCCCATGCCGCCATGTATGGAAAACTTTTATGCTTGTATGTCCGACAATAGTATTCTAAGGCGTTTTTCTATGATAGTCGCATCCCTCGCTCCGCTTTGTGGATTGCGGGACTACAAAAAATAAAAAAAAACTATTTTATAAAACAAATAAAAAAAGAGTTTTCGGTTTCTTAAAAAAATCAGTTTTCTTTTTTTAAAGAAAATAACAGTTTTATGTTTAAAAAAATAGTTTTATGTTTAAAAAAATAGTTTTATGTTTTTAAAAAACAGTTTTCTGGTTTTATTTAAAAAAATTACAGTAAATGTTTTTTAAAAACAGTTCTATTAAAAAACAGTTTTTTTATAAAAATAAAAAAATATAGAGAAAAGTTATAAAAAATGTACCAATTGAATGCAGCAAGTGTTAAATTTACTCATTTTTCAGTTCAAATATCTTCACTTCGAAGTCATTTGATCCATGTTTCGTTCGGTCGAATCGAGACGTTTGTCAAAATGAGAGATAACTCGTCTTCAAAACAAGTCTCTTTTTTGTTCATTCGAATGTGTTTTGTTTTCGGAGGTGTGCAAGTATGCCTTGACCAAGGCTACCTCCTCAATGCTCGTCCACGGTCTACGAACGGTTGTTGGGACGATTTCAACTTCTTGATCTTCTTCTTCTTCTTGTACGGTTCACTATCGTCGTCGTCATCAAGTTGTTGTTGTGGTTCGGGGAATGCACGGGCAAATTGGTGAATGACATTGTTATCTTCTAGTGGGTCGAGGTTGAAATGGTGGGTTTGAAACGGTTGTGTTTGAGTTTGATGAGGTTGATATGGTGGAATGAAAGGTGGGTTTTGATATTGTTGGGCTTGAAATGGTGGAAATTGTTGGGTTTGAAATGGTTGGTTGGGAAACGGTTGGGTTTGAAATGACGGGATTTGGTTGGATTTCTCTTGCAACCGAAATCTCGCCGGCTCGCCAAGATTAGGTCGAACCTTTGGTCGTACGTGTTTTTTCTTCGAACCCGAACCTCGTTTGCTTGAACCTTCCATTTTGGGTTGGATTGTATTTTTTTTGTAGTTTGAAAGAATGTATTTGTTTGTGTTGGGAGATTGTATTTGGTATTTTATAAAATTGATTTGAATATATACATAAAACAAACCATCATCAACGGTCATCTATATGAAGCAACGGTAGAATTTTTGAATAGATAACGCGTGCTCATGGCAAAACGTTGTATCTTCCACGCGTTTTGAAAGGTGGTGGCGGTGGTGTATAAAGCGTCACCACGCGTTGTCGATGTGTGATCGCGGGGCGCCTCGTCTACTCTAATGTACATACAGAAATTGAATTAAAATCTTATAACATTATTAAAACCAGTAATTAAAAATACCTATAAATGGACTAAAAAATAAAAAATACTTTATTTCTGACATTATTTTATATTTTTTGATACATAAAAGACAACTCACTATAGCATAAATAGGTTGCTGTTGAACATTGACTTAACGATTGTAAACTACATTGTGCTTTGAACATAAGAGTATAAAAATCAAATGAAAAACAATCACAATATAAAAAATAACATTTCTATATCAACATGTTTTTAGATTTACAAATAACACCCATTTACATGATAAAATATAACATTTTCACTCTGTTTCAAACAAAATATTTTATTCAAACATCCCTAAATCAATAATACTTTAAATATACTATAATATCTGTTTATAATATGTGAAATGAAATTAAAAATATCATCATATGACCGGACCTTATACCATTCTTCACATGCATGTATAAATCTAATCACTTGCAAGCATTCAGGGCACCAAACATTTATCCAACACATCCAAACAATATGATGTTCATACATACATTTAGCAGACTATCTTCAAACACAAAATTGTTTCTAAAATCAGATTTTACATATCCCATAATAAAGGCATATTCGTTGGAAAAAATCGTCAAGCGGCCGCCGAACCACCGTCGGACGACCGCCAGAGGGATAGGGAGAGAGTGGAGAGAAGTGAGGGTGTATCAAGAGAATGTGAAGGTGAGAATGAGGAAAAAATGATAAGGGCTGAGAGTATTTATAGATGAGTATTAAGTCATAGGCTTAGACTTTTGGGCTTGGGCTTATAGAGTAGCTCATGTAATAGCTTCTTGCCCAGTATCGCATACATTACTCCGTTTCAGTCCATGCTGGCGCCAGAATTTTCGTTTTCGCCCATAAACTTTTATGACAAATTATGGGGATTGTTGTGTGGTAATTAACGTGTGATTTTTGGTTTTATAAATTGGGGAAATCTTTAGAGAGTGTATGTGATGGGGAAGAAGATGGTTAATAAAGACTGAAATTTTGTCAAATAGGGTTATAAAGAGGGTTTTTAAGTTAATGATATATGAATGAATCAATTTGCCCTTGGTTAAGTCGAAGATAATTGAATTTACTAACTAGATTTGTATAAAAAGATACAACGTATTTGTAAACCAAAGAATTAGACATAATCTGTAATTGTGTTTTTTAAGGCATGTTTTATAAATTAGATAATACACCAAGGACACAAACTATAATTCACTCGATTGTTTATTTTTTTTTCTCTTAGATAAATATAACATATAAAATTTTGATAAATAAAAGATAACTCAACCCGACCCGCACGAAAGTTTGAACTTGACGATTGACCGATTGTCAAAGAGGCAAACACACACACAAACACAACACAAACACACACAGAGAGTCCAGATCTACGAGACGGCTGATAATTATTATTTCTTCCAACTGCAAGAACTCTCGAACCTTTCTTTCCACACGGGGGCCAACACACATACATCATCACATATAAATTACACATTGCAATTCATACCCATCTCCTGATTATTACAAAACCCTGCTTTCCGATTTGGGGATTCATGTCGCACGAGACCATCGTTAAAGAAGCCTTGAACGCTCTTTATCATCATCCAGACGACGCCGTTCGATCCCAAGCCGATCAATGGCTTCAAAAGTTCCAACGCACCATCGACGCTTGGCAGGTACTCTCTCCAATCTGGTTTCTTCGTTATTAATCTGATGTTTCAATAGTTAATGACTTTGTACCTAATCACTTAGGTTTAGTTAATTTGCTTTATGATGCTACAACTGTATCGATTTAATTGTGAATAGCTGTGGAGTTTTTAAGATTCTTGATTAATTAGGGGTGTTAGAAGCGGGCAATTTTACCCATAGTATTGAAAATCTGAAAGTTGCAATCCTTATGATAACAAGAATCAAACAACCGGAGCTATAATAACATAGGTAGAGGGATACCATGTAACAAAAGTTGCAATCTTTATGATGTTGGTGTTGATTACTTTGGTATTAATGATTTTTAACTAGGGTTGCACTGCCATAACTAAAGCTAGAAGCTGTAAGTTTTACCTGTTTTATAAACTTTACTGGTCTAGTTTTGGTTAAGTGTCGTTTCTTTTTGGACTTGATGAGAATGAGATGCTTTATACTTAGTGGGTTTTTTATGGTGTTAAACTATCAGAATCTAAAATCCCACTGGTTTTGTAAGACACGACCTGAATCTCTGTAGTCTTGTTGGTACAATTTAGTTATCAGTTGAATTATCGTAAGCATAATAAGATTTACAGATGGTTGGTTCAGTCCGTTAAATTATCAAATCATTATATGTGTCTAAGTGGTTATTCTGCAGATAGATGTTAATTTAGTTTCAGAATCTGGGTTTTCTTTTAGCAAAAGATCATGTGACTCTTATGTGACGGTTACACGATTAAACGGAATAAGCTGATGTTTACTCAATTTGTGTAGGTTTCTGATAATCTGCTTCATGATGCAAGTAGCAATGTAGAGACTCTAATTTTTTGCTCACAAACTCTCAGAAGTAAGGTAATTCATTCATGTTTACTGCCCTTTTAATCAAGTAAGGTATTTTTCTATACTATCTTCAAACTTCATGTTTTAAGTTTTCACTGCTAACTTTCATGATAAATATATATTTTCATTTATCCATATATGTTTCTCATATTATTAATAAAAATAGGTGCAACGAGATTTTGAAGAATTGCCTTCTGAAGCATTTCGTCCACTACGCGATTCGTTAAACGTGAGTAAACATTTTTACCCTTGTGTAGTTGTATTGAATGCCTGGTTTGATAAGTGGTGTTTAACTTTAAACTGCAGAACCTATTGAAAACATTTCACAAGGGCCCACCTAAAGTTAGGACACAGGTAACGTCTACAACTTCTTATTACATAAACACACACTCACTGTATGCTGACTCGCAACTGTAAGGTTTGTTGTTATATAGATTAGTCTTGCTGTTGCTGCTTTGGCTGTTCAAGTTCCCGCTGACGATTGGGGAGACGGTGGCATTATGAATTGGCTTCGAGATGAAATGAATTCACATCCAGATATTGTTCCGAGTTTCTTAGAGCTACTCAGAGTCTTACCGGAGGTACGCATGTTTATCTAGATATTGTCTCCGAGTTGATGTCATAAATTCTATTATCAAATATTAATGTATTTGTAATATATTTAATATCAGGAAGTTTTTAATTACAAGATAGCCGCGCGTCCTGATAGACGCCGGAAATTCGAAGATGAACTTGTTTCTACGATGGATGTTGCTCTTGGTATATTGATTGCATGCTTAAATATTCCAGAACTAAAAGAACAAGTAAGATTTCGTCTTATTTTGTACTCATGCATTATTAAGAAAGAATTTGTCATTTATAGGATTGGATACTATAAATGATGTATATATACATGTTAGAACAAATAATAACAAGTCACCAGAAAGTCCTAAGCTTGAGTTATTTGATCAAACTCTTTATAATCAATGTCACTCTTAAGCTTGCAATAGTTTTATACTTAGCTGTCGACTCAAAATCCTAACTTTTTGACTTGTGACTTGAATTTAAGAGTCGTTACACATAGAGAGAGTTATGGTGATATTAAAGCAAAGTAGCAAATATGTGTTTTGAATATTAAAGGTAACATTTTTATCGTTCTCCAGTGACTTGATTTGACACGTAACAAATTAGTAGAGAACTAGGGATGAGCTTGGTACTGTACCAGCACCGAAAGTACTGATCCTGAAAATCACCAAAATGGGTACCGGTACTGGTGTCGAAAGTGCTCGGTATGGTATTCAAAGGTAAAAGTGGGTAAAATACCATACCGTACCGAACCGGTACTTAACCGAAAGTGCCGATCTTGAAAAACGCCAAAAATGGGCACCGAAATTCGATCGGTATGGTGTGGTACTAATATTTTTTGGTACCCAGTATCGATATCTTGTCTGTTTGAAATCCTTTTGGTCCTATTTTAATTTTTAATATTCTTTTCACATATAGTTAGATTTTAGTTGTTAATCGATTGTTATTTGTTAATACCTAATAGAATAACTTCTGGCATTTAATTTTTCATTGATTAGTTTGATAACTATAACTATAGATAATTAACACAAAGCACGCCTTTTTTGCATTCTTTTGACTTATTTCTTCTCATTATTTGTTTTAGTTATGTGACATTCTAACCATAATTTGGCATTCAGGCTCTGGAGGCTTTTGCATCTTGTCTTCGGCTAAGACATAGGTACATTTTTCTGCTGCTGACTAAATGTTTTAGATAAGCAAAATTATCATTATATTTGTTAAGTTTTTTGTTTTCTATTTTTTTTTGCTTACAGGATCCCTGCATCTGTTCTTGCTACGCACACATTGGTGCTAACGGCTCTCTCTAGCTTAACTTCTGATGTGCTTTCAGAGGCAGCTGTGAATGGTAACATAGAACAATATAACAAAATACATATATATTTTCTTTTTACTGAAATCAGTTTATTTTACATATGTTTATTGAGTTGATTATTCACTTGTTTCTAATGTTATATTATTCGGGTGTGTTGCTTATATGCAGTCATTTCTGAATTAATACATTACACGTCAGCAAGAAATTCGGATGGGTTTGCTGTTCAGATGCCGTTAATTCAAGTTATTGTGCCTCAAGTTATGAGTCTGAAGCCACAACTTAGAGATTCTTCAAAGGTGCTTGTTTTGTTTTCATAAGATACACATTGATTGATTTTATTCTTCTTTTTTTAATCTTTTAAATATTTTGGTTTAGGATGAGGAAGATGTTAAGGCGATGGCTCGATTATTTGCTGATATGGGTGATTCCTATGTCGAACTGATTGCAACCGGTATGCTACTACATCATTTACTCATTTGGACTCTTGGTACTAGTTTTAACATCCATATTATATACAGGTTCAGACGAATCGATGATGATTGTTCATGCTTTGCTTGAGGTTGCTGCACATCCTGAATACGATATTGCTTCCATGACATTTAATTTCTGGCACAATCTTCAAATTTGCTTGATAGAAAGGTGTGTCTGTTTTTCATGTTCTCACTTTTTTACAAAACCAAATCTTTAGTCAAGTATAATATTATTATTTTACAGAGAATCATATGCATCACATGGCAATGAATCATTAATTGAAGCTGAGAGAAATAGACGGGTGCAGGTTTTCCGTTCATCATACGAAACACTTGTATCACTGGTGAGTTAGTTAATTTTTTTTGCTATTTTTGCGACAAATTCCCAAAAATGAAATATATAGTTAATGAGAAAGACATATTTTATAACGAGATTGTATTATGTTTCTTACAGGTTAGTTGCAGAGTTCAGTATCCTCAAGATTACTCAGAACTTTCAAAAGAGGACCAAAAGGATTTCAAACAGACAAGATATGGTATCCGTTTGCTTTCATATTCAAGATGCACTTTATTTTCTGATTACCATCAGTAAAGTATTTTATTTATATTTACTGACATAGTATTTGATTTGTAGCTGTTGCGGATGTTTTAATTGATGCTGCATTAGTTCTAGGAGGTGAAACAACACTCAAAATTCTATACATGAAGCTTGTTGAGGTACAATAGAGCATAATTTCGTACTGTTATAGGTTCATGTTATTGCATCTTATATAACATTTTAATGGAATTATATTAGTTCTGATTGTGTTAATAATTATTTTTAGGCTCTAAGTGGGCCCCAAAATGGTGATATGATGGATTGGCGACCATCAGAGGCTCAACTATATTGCATCAGGGCCATTTCGGATCTTGTTCCTATCGCCGAGTCAGAAGTTATGCCCCAGGTAGAGTCAAACCTACAACGTGATTCCTTCTTTGACTTATGTTGACTTTGATCCTTTCAATTTCAATTATTTGTCATTACTATTTTGGTTAATTTCGACAGATTATGTCAGTGCTACCTAAACTTCCTCATCAATCATTACTACTTCAGACAGGTTATATATGATGTTTATCACTTTATCGTATTATTCACGCTATCTAGTTAACACATTAACAGAGCTATGATTATTATCATTTTTTTTTCCAGTTTGCTTGACTGTTGGAGCTTATTCTAAATGGCTTGATGCTGCACCAACCGGCCTCTCGTTTTTGCCTTCGGTTATTGATATTCTTGTTCGTGGTATGAGTATGTCCGAGGATTCTGCTGCAGCTGCCGCCTTGGCTTTCCGGCACATCTGCGATGGTATATTTCATAAGATAATTCTTGTTAGTATTCTACAGATATTAGTTATCTTTGTTTATTATATATTACTTATATTAGGTCATGATTAGTGTCCCGTAATTTACTATTGAGTAGAGGTGCAAACGAGCCGAGCCGAGCCCGAGCTCGACCAGGCTTCAGCTCTATTAACTTATAAGAGCTCGAGCTTGGCTTGTTGGTAGTTTCTCAAGCTCGAGCCCTGCTCGTTTGTTTTCTATTAATTCATATATTAAATAAAAATAATATAAATAATAGACTCGTTTGGGCTCGTGAGCTCGGTAAGTGAAGCTCAGGCTTGGGATCATTTACTAAACAAGCTTATTTTTAGGTTCGGGCTCGCCTCGTAAACAAGTTTAAATAAGCCCGGCTCGGCTCGCTTACTAGACCACTATAATTAAGGGGTAAATGTTAGCAAGTATTAATAAAAACTATTATTACTATAAGGCTCGACGAGCCCGACGAACTTCACATGCAAGGCTCGAGCTCGAAAAATAAACGAGCTTTATTTAGGCTCAAGCTCGGCTCAAGCTCGATACGGCTCAGCTCGTTTCAAGCTTTTCCTCGAGCCACTCGGATCGTTTGCACCCCTACTAGAGTAATGCATATATCCAATAATATAACTCTATGTATGGATTATGTGACGCTTGTAATACACTGTATCTGTCCAAATAGTTGATAACAAAAGATTCGTGTTTTACTTTAGACTGTGGGAAAAAACTCCGAGGATCTTTAGACGGGCTTTTTCAAATATATCAAACGGCAATGACTGGGGAAGGTTCGTTTAAAGTAGCAGCTCAAGATTCGTTGCATCTGGTCGAAGCCTTAAGGTACCACTACAATCTTGCAGAATATTTATCATTAATTAAATAAAGTTCTCATAACTTTTTCGTTGCAGTATAGTTATCACCGAGCTTCCTCCAGACCAGGCTAAGAAAGCCCTCGAGGCACTTTGCATACCCGTTGTTGCACCTTTACAGGTTCGACTAACTTCGAAATAAACGAACCGAAAGAAAACAATAACTATGCTTATGCTGTACTTACTCATGTGTCTTCGAGCAGGAAGTGATTAATCAAGGTCCTCTGGTATTGGGTCAAAAACCAGCACGTGAAATCACTGTTCATATCGACCGACTTGCAAATATATTTAGGTACCAAAACAATTTCTTTGCTCCAGTCACTGATTTAGGTTTATACAGGAGCTATAGTTCTTTAAAAATAACGAATCATTTGCAGATATGTAGATAATCCGGAAGCCGTTGCCGATGCAATTCAAAGACTTTGGCCACTTTTCAAAGCCATCTTTGATATGTAATGTTATCACCATATTTTGAATTGTGGCATGTTCTTTATCTAAAGTACGAATTTTTGAATGATGAATATGCAGTCGTGCCTGGGACATGCGGACAATGGAATCACTCTGTCGGGCGTGTAAACATGCTGTGAGTTAAAGCTATATGTTTTTTAGGGTTACTTTTTTCTTGCTAATAACTCGTGCAATTAAATAAATGGTGTTGTGAAGGTGAGAACATCTAAAAGGTTTATGGGAGTTACAATTGGAGCAATGCTTGAAGAGATACAAGGGTTGTATAAACAACACCATCAACCTTGTTTCTTATATCTCTCTAGTGAAGTTATAAAGGTATTATTCACCTCAAAAGTTATTCATCTTCAATCTAATATAGAGAGGTAATTATTGGATATTATGCTTGCAGATATTTGGATCTGATCCTTCTTGTGCTGACTACTTAAAAGTGTTGATTGAATCTCTATTTAGCAATACTGCATGTTTGCTTACAAAAATCCAGGTCTGATTTCATATTTTCAACTCATAAAGATAAACAAATGTTAGCAAATATATAAAATATTAAATTATTTATATTGTTATCTTTAGGACTTCACTTCCCGGCCAGATATAGCAGACGATTGTTTTTTGCTGGCATCAAGATGCATTCGGTATTGCCCACATTTGCTATTCCCATCTCCTGTATTCCCGTCATTGGTGGAATGCTCCATGATTGGCATCACAGTGCAACACAGGTTATTTAACATGTTTATGTTTAATTAATTTAAATATAGTCTATATTAACAGTTTAATAATAACTAGTGGGCTAACATGTCATTATAAAAGTTGAGAGTCTAAAGTTGTTTTATTATTGAAGTTGAGGGGCTAAAGTTATGTTAGTTAAAGGGCTAAACATGTCATTATTAAAGTTGAGAGGCTAAACATGTCATTACTAAAGTCGAGGGACTAGACATGTCATTACTAAAGTCGAGGAACTAGACATGTCACTATTTAAGTTGAGGGGCTGAAGTTGTTTTTATTAAAATTGAGGGGCTAAAGCTGTTTTACATAAGGAGTTACACATGTCATTATCAAAGTTGAGGGGCTAAACATGTCTTTATCAAAGTTGAGGGGCTAAAGTTGGTTAATGCCAAAGTTGAGAGGCCAAAGTTGATTGATGGGACAATAGCATATTTATAGTATATAGAATATCTGGTTTGGGAAAATATGTTGCAATAAAATATTATTTGACATGCAGGGAGGCATCAAATTCTATACTAAGTTTCTTATCCGACATATTTGATTTGGGAAAATCGAGTCAAGGACAACAATTTATTTCAATACGGGATAGTGTTATTGTGCTTCGAGGTGCGAGCCTTACGAGGATTTTAATTGCTGCCGCAACTGGGGCTCTTCCAAGTTCAAGATTAGAGACGGTAAGATATTTTGACACCTTTTTTTTTCTCTCTAATGTGTATTTTTTATATTATTAATGTATTGATGTGTAGGTGGCATATGCCCTGCTGGCACTATCACGAGCGTATGGGGTTAAAGCTTTAGAGTGGGCTAAGGAAGGGGTGTCTTTAATTCCCATTACTGCGGCAACTGACATGGAAAAATCAAGATTTTTGCAGGCGTTATCGGATGCAGCGTCGGGTGTAGATATCAAAGGTCTGACAAATCCAATTGAGGAGCTTTCAGAGGTTTGTAGACGAAATCGTACGGTTCAAGAGATTGTTCAAGAAGCCTTGAGGCCACTTGAGTTGAATTTGGTCTATGTATCATAGAGTTATATCATTGGGAAAAAAGGTCATTTTTTATGCCTAATCTTCTCTTTGTGGATTACTACATTTTTTTCTGGGCTTATAGGGATGGTGGTGTGGTGTATAATTGTTGTAGTTTTTTTCCTTGAAAATTTTGGTTGAGGTTTTATTACTTTTGGTTTGCTTATGTATACCATCCCTTTTCCGATTTCATGAAAATGAACCCATATATGTTTTTGAGTGTCATGAAAATTTGGTAATCATATTACAATGTTTTGGGTTAGTTTTCTGTTGAGGTTATGCTTTAAGACAGCTTGTGTCATTTACTTGGTAAAAATGCATTTTTGTAGCATTATTTGGAAGAATGCCAAGAGGACTTTTATGCATTGCTAATATTTGCTTGTAGTTGCTTTTAAACTACTTATAAGTTTTGAGTAAATTGCACAAAACGTCCTTTATGTTTCCTCAAACTTGCAGGTTTCAGCCTTAATGTTTATAACTTGCTGAAAACATCCTTTATGTTTCCTTTTGTTGCGGGTTCAATCCTTTACCACTAACCAAGTTAATTATCTCAATTAAATTTCCTCAAATGCCTAACATGTGAGGGTATATTTATCATTTTAATTTTATTTTTTATAAAACCCAAAAAAAAAAAAAAACTACAGAATCATTTTAATTATCTTCATCAACTTCAATTAAAAAACCCTATCCTCTTTTTCATTTCAATTGAAAGCCCAGTTAAGTGTTGAAACCGCAGATACTTTTGCTACTTTACTTGAACTGGCTGCAAATAATGACATTGAAGTGTTTGAAAAATGGATCGAATCTGACCCTGCTGGCGTTGATGAAGTTGGGTTGTGGTATGGTCGTCAAAGAGGGTCAAAACAGTTGGTTCTTGAACATCGAACACCATTAATGGTGGCTGCCATCTATTGAAGCAGTTATGTCTTGAAATTAATTCTTGAACGATTGAAAGCTGATGTGAATCAATTATGTGGTGTTGATAAAACCACCACACTTCATTGTGCTGCTTCTGGTGGATCTTTAAACGCTCTTAAAATCGTTAAACTGTTGTTGCTTGCGGGTGCTGACCAGAATTTGATAGATGTTAACGGGATGTGCTTGTTGTTTCACCAAAGTTTCCAGTTATGAAAAAGACACTCGAAGAGCTTCTTGGCGTTGATGGTGAAAGTACCGTTTTACCCTTGCCGGAGACAGAGCAGGAACCCGATAACAACCCGGAATCGGATTTGGTATGTTCTCTAAAGGAGTTAAATTTTAGTAACGTGAAAAGGGAGTATCCGATGAACATTGGATGTCCTGGGTCTTCAATTTTCAGATGAAGAATAAGGGGGTAGGGTTATTAATTGAAGGTGATGGAGTGAATTAAATGGTCCTGTAGGTTTTTTGGGGTTTCATAAAAAAATAAAATTAAAATGACAAATATACTCTTTCATGTTAGGCATGTGAGGGAATTTAATTGAGATAATTAACTTGGTTAGTGCTAAAGGATTAAACCTGCAACAGAAATAAGCGTAAATGCTGTTTTCAGCAACTTTTAAACATTAAGGGTGGAACCTGCAATTTTGAAGAAACATAAAAGACGTTTTATACAATTTACTCTAAGTATTTAATGCATTTCTGAAAGATATGATAATCAAAGTCTTCATTCTAAGCACCTTTGCTAGTAATCTCCAACAAAAACAAAATAATAAAACTCATATATGCTTATGTTTCGATTACTACTCGCAACTTGGTTTTGAAAAAAATATATCGAGGCTTCAATATCTCAAAAGTGATCGATATTAGTTTTTATCGTATAACAGAAAAAAAACGCTTGTACTTGATTGGACGTTGCAACAACTTGTACCATCATGCTTTAAAAGTTTTCTAAAAAAAGGAAACAATGAACACCGGTACCTATACCGACATTGTGAGGGCCATATCATATATTTAGAATTTTATATAGTATTACATTTTATTATTACGATAATGAATATGGTAAACAACTTTAATGTATAGAAAAAATAACTAAATATGAGGAATTTCGATAACATGTACGTTTGTGCTTCGATTACTTGTGCATTACTTCTCACAAGCATAGCATAACGAATATCCAAGACAAGCATCAAGTATAAGATTCAAGTTTTCATGTATATGGGATCGTTTGTGTGTTTCATAAAGTTTAAGTGTTCGTGATTTTGTATATGGAAACATGTTACACCTGAAAAGTGTTATAAACAAAAGTGGGTCGAGTGTACTCACGGTTTTGCTAAGTCTTTTCTACACTTGACAATCTGTGAAGACGTTGGTTTGAGGATGACGCCGAATTATCCTACAAGAGGAAACGAGGCGTATGAGTATAGAGTTTCAACGGGAGATTAGGAATATTCGAGCATGATTAAAAATAAGTTTGATAAAGTATTATGATACGAAAGTATTCACTAAGATGTAACACTAGTTCTTGACACTATTGTAACTCTTACGAGTTGGATGTGATTTCATAGGCTCGAGACCTATTAGAATCGTGACAATGAATTACATACTTTGGTGTTAAACTTAATAACTTGATAGTTGATTATAAGGTCATTATTAAGTTTAACACTAAAGTACGTAATTCCTTGTCACGATTCTAATAGGTCTCGAGCCTATGAAATCACATCCAACTCGTAAGAGTTACTATAGTGTCAAGAACGAGTGTTACATCTTAGTGAATACTTTCGTATCATAATACTTTATCAAACTTATTTTTAATCATGCTCGAATATTCCTAATCTCCCGTTGAAACTATATACTCATACGCCTCGTTTCCTCTTGTAGGATAATTCGGCGTCATCCTCGAACCAACGTCTTCACAGATTGTCAAGTGTAGAAAAGACTTAGCAAAACCGTGAGTACACTCGACCCACTTTTGTTTATAACACTTTTCAGGTGTAACATGTTTCCATATACAAAATCACGAACACTTAAACTTTATGAAACACACAAACGATCCCATATACATGAAAACTTGAATCTTATACTTGATGCTTGTCTTGGATATTCGTTATGCTATGCTTGTGAGAAGTAATGTACAAGTAATCGAAGCACAAACGTACATGTTATCGAAATTCCTCATATTTAGTTATTTTTTCTATACATTAAAGTTGTTTACCATATTCATTATCGTAATAATATAATGTAATACTATATAAAATTCTAAATATATGATATGGCCCTCACAATGTCGGTATAGGTACCGGTGTTCATTGTTTCCTTTTTTCAGAAAACTTTTAAAGCATGATGGTACAAGTTGTTACAACTTCCAATCAAGTACAAGCGTTTTTTTTCTGTTATATGATAAAAACTAATATCGATCACTTTTGAGATACAATGTTACATAAAATTATGCCTATTTTTATTTAAGCCTCGATATATTTTTTTCAAAACCAAGTTGCGAGTAGTAATCGAAACATAAGCATATATGAGTTTTATTATTTTGTTTTTTTTGGAGATTACTAGCAAAGGTGCTTAGAATGAAGACTTTGATTATCATATCTTTCAGAAATGCATTAAATACTTAGAGTAAATTGTATAATACGTCCTTTATGTTTCTTCAAAATTGCAGGTTCCACCCTTAACGTTTAAAAGTTGCTGAAAACAGCCTTTACGCTTATTTTTGTTGCAGGTTTAATCCTTAACCACTAACCAAGTTAATTATCTCAATTAAATTCCCTCATATGCCTAACATGAAAGGGTATATTTGTCATTTTAATTTTATCTTTTTATGAAACCCAAAAAACCTACAGGACCATTTAATTCACTCCATCAACTTCAATTAATAACCCTACCCCCTTATTCTTCATCTGAAAATTGAAGACCCAGGACATCCAATGTGATCGGATACTCCCTTTTCACGGTACTAAAATTTACTCCTTTAGAGAACATACCAAATCCGATTTCGGGTTGTTATCGGGTTCCTGCTCTGTCTCCAGCAAGGGTAAAACGGTACTTTCACCATCAACACCCAGAAGCTCTTCGAGTGTCTTTTTCATAACTGGAAACTTTGGTGAAACAACAAGCACATCCCATTAACATCTATCAAATTCTGGTCAGCATCCGCAAGCAACAACAGTTTAACGATTTCAAGAGCGTTTAAAGATCCACTAGAAGCAGCACAATGAAGTGCGGTGGTTTTATCAACACCACATAATTGATTCACATCAGCTTTCGATCGTTCAAGAATTAATTTCAAGACATAACTGCTTCAATAGATGGCAGCCTCCATTAATGGTGTTCGATGTTCAAGAACCAACTGTTTTGACCCTCTTTGACGACCATACCACAACCCAACTTCATCAACGCCAGCAAGGTCAGATTCGATCGATTTTTCGAACACTTCAATGTCATTATTTGCAGCCAGTTCAAGTAAAGTAGCAAAAGTATCTGCGGTTCAACACTTAACTAGGCTTTCAATTGAAGATGAAAAAGGGGATAGGGTTTTTAATTGAAGTTGATGAAGATAATTAAAATGATCCTGTAGTTTTTTGGGGTTTTATAAAAAATAAAATTAAAATGACAAATATACCCTCACATGTTAGGCATTTGAGGAAATTTAATTGAGATAATTAACTTGGTTAGTGGTAAAGGATTGAACCTGCAACAAAAGGAAACATAAAAGATGTTTTCAGCAACTTTTAAACATTAAGGCTGAAACCTGCAAGTTTGAGGAAACATAAAGGACGCTTTGTGCAATTTACTCAAAAAAAAAAAAAAAAAAAAACGCTTGTACTTGATTGGAAGTTGCAACAACTTGTACCATCATGCTTTAAAAGTTTTCTGAAAAAAGGAAACAATGAACACCGGTACCTATACCGACATTGTGAGGGCCATATCATATATTTAGAATTTTATATAGTATTACATTATATTATTACGATAATGAATATGGTAAACAACTTTAATGTATAGAAAAAATAACTAAATATGAGGAATTTCGATAACATGTACGTTTGTGCTTCGATTACTTGTACATTACTTCTCAAAACTTCGTTCAAAAAAATATACGTCAAAACATAGATAAAATAGGCACAACGCAACGTTATACTCCAAATTTTATGTAACATCGTATATATCTTAAAAATGATAAAGAGAAAAATAAAATATGCTTAAAATTAACTTTAATAATAAACTAATAGGAAATAAAACAAAAGCGTGGATCTTCTTGGAAGTTGTAACAATTTTACTATCATGCATTAAAACTTGTCCAAAAAAAATAAAAAAATAAAAACGAATATCGATACTTGTTTAAGACGGTATTGTATATTCGGAATTTTATATAATATTACATTATGTTATTACAATAAAAAATGTTGACATTTGTGTTCCGATTAGTTATACATTGCTACTCACAATTCAGTTTAAAATAATAGATCTAGACCTGAATAAAAGTAGGCAAGTTGCAATGACATAGCCTGAATTTTATGTCACGTTGTATCTAAAAATTATAATAGAAAAACAAAATATGCTAATAATAAAATTTAATAATAAAACAATAGGAAAAAAAGCTTGTGCTTGATTTTATTTGAAAGTTGGAATAATATGTATTATCGAGTTTTAAAACTTGTATAACACACAATCTTACTATATATACAATTGACGCAAGTATTTTAATTATCCTATTCGCATTTATCGCCCAGATCCCTTGTTTTTACCGCCACCACTCCCTATTCACACGTGTTCACTACAACACAAAAACCAGTGATCTTCTCTAATCATAGATCGAAGGTGTTTTCTACTCGTTTTCTTTCCCATTTAAGTGGATTCCAAATCCGGTTGGAATACAAAATACTCTTCGTCGGACTGGATCTTCTGCGTTTTAGGCATAAGCTCCACTAAAATCAGGTGGTTTAGATGGAAAAGCAAAAGGACCGATGGTTAAGCTGTTGACGGTCTTAAACATGAGATCTTCAAAACAATGTGAAATAAATTCAAAAAGTGTGTTCATGATGTGTTTTTTTTTTCAGTTTTAGATATACTTTTTTTATATGTCAGTTTTCTAAATCCCACAACTGGTATGACCCGTTTCCTTTGTGGGTCAAAGGTATGTCATCGTAATCATCTAACATGTTTGCAGCACTCTGAAGTGTGCACTCGCCAGATCTTGGTTTTTTCTACAAATATTGGGCTCGATAAATATGGTTTTTTATTATAAAAATGTCTTAAATTTTACTTATGCTATTTAGGAGTCGTGTTTGTTGCTGAAAAGGTCGACGTGTGGCTGGTTAAATTCAGTTCTAACGTATGGTATGCTATTATTGTAGCCCTGTGTGTTATTAGGGATGCCAGATGGTCTACCATATCTGAACTTCTTCAAGAATTAACTTGTTACAACAAATAACACCAAGTTGTTGAGCATTTTCCAACTACTTTCTGTTTTATTTCTATAATGAAGTTAATTTGACTTGCTTTAAGAATCGTTTGTAGTCACAATCAACTTCATTGCATCACCAAACTTCATCGCCAGGCTATTAGCATAACTCAAGTCCTCGTCAACAGCTACAAGTATACTTCTCTAGGAAAAGTATGGCGGAACGCTTCTATTCATGGAAACTTGTATTCGAATCACATTCGTATTTCATTTTCAGCTCTGTAATCCGAGACTTTGATCATAATGAAAATTCATACTTCATACATACTTCTTATGCATACAATCAATCATTTAAATACATGTTTTCATGCAAACAAACACTTATTATACGTGCAATACTCATACATTACACATTTATACTTGAAATACTTAAAATCTGGCTAAAATACGAAAAAAACCCGGCCTAACCTAACATCCTTTTTGCGAACTGAACATCTTCGTGCGAAGTGGATGGTCACTTCGTACAAAGTGAAGTCACTTCGCACAAGCTCACTTCGCATGAGGTGAAACTGGCAGCAACCCATTCTGTAAATAAGAGCACTCCTACACTCCTTGACACTTTCCAATCTTCATACTTCCTCCCCAAATTGCAAGATTCTTGGCTGAAACTTCTCAACCATCTAAGTGAGTTTTAGCTCGCTATTTTTCTTACTTTCTTATAATTTCTTCTTTTATCTTACTTGGATAACCTCTAGGAAGATTCTCACAAGTTTGCCATGGCAAACTAAGGTGAAACCTCAGCACTTTGGAGGCCCAAACTAAGATCAAAATTTTGTTTTTATTCATTGTTTTTGTACTTTACTTTTCTTGATTTAAAATTATGCATGTATCAAGTCTTGAAACTAATCAAGTTCACCATCCTCAAAATGGATGAACTTGTTCTTTAGTAAGAGTGAGAACGATGGGAGACTTGGCTTTCCAAATTAAGTTCCACCACCTTACTTGTACCCCTTGTATGTTAGATAGTTGTGTTGTATTTCCATTTATTCATGACCAACCGGGTTTATCAACGATGTTGATAAACTTTGTGCTTTGGTGAATCATATAATGAGGTGTTCATACCTTCATGCTTGACCTCTATGATATTTGACGGACAAATAATATAACCTATATAATATGAAGATATAAAGTATATATACATATCTAGCCGGGTTCATGATACTAACCAGATTATGGTTAGGTGTTATGAACTTGGGTTAATCTGTCTTTGTTCTAGATTCCTTATTCGGTGTCAAAACGAGTGTTTAGACGAGATATACTTTCAAGATCTGTTATCTTCGTACGAAGTGGACCATCACTTTGCACGAAGTGGACCATCACTTCGCACGAAGTGGACAGTCACTTCGCACAAATATGTATTTTCGCATACGTATACTTTTATATACTTTTTAATTCTGAATCTGGATCTCTCACCAACTCTGAATACTCACACACCTCCGTTTCCCTCGTATAGGGTAACTTCGGTGTTCCACCCTCCAACATAACGACTCACGGGTTGCTAGGAACGCTTTGCAAAACCGTGAGTATACTCGACTCCCTTTTTGCTTTTAAACACTTTTGGGTGCAATACGAGTACGTAATCACAGTCACACAACCCACATACTTTATGCTTAAATCACAACTCAGCAATCCATTTACGTGCTCAACCCGTTATACTTAAGTTCATGAATGCTAGACTATTCTTATGCTTTATACTTGTCATTAACTTTATTCAAGCCTCCCGTAACATGTATAGCGCTATAGGATTAACGTACCGACCGTATTCTTAAGCTCATGTTAAGTAAACAAAACGGTCTATTTATTGTATGATTAGTTACGCTAGCGGGAATCTTTGGGTTGACAATTATAGTTGCATGCTAGTGTTGTATGTTAATTTAAGTTAACGTTTATGCCATGTGGATTGTTTTAAACTTTTACATTATCTAGTATTCAAACTTGTATACTCGCCAATGCCTTGTATGTTGAACTTAATACGTATTGCAGGAAATTGATGTTGATGTGGACGCATGGAATCTTGACAGAATCGTCTATCTAATCTAGAATGCAGAATCCCCTAGATCAGATTTCACAGAAAACACAAGAACAACCTCCCTATATATAGAGATAGATTATGCTCATGGGCTAGGGTTTCCCTACATGGACTGCTAATGGGTTTAAGGCCCAATTCGCCTACCATGTGTTATATTGTATCTAGTTCAGCCCAATTACTTCTAATCAACTATTATAAAACTAAACCCGCTAACCGTTTATCATTTTACTAATTACAAGATATCCAAAGACTAAATCTAAGCTGTTGTCACAAATATGCACCAACAAACTCCCCCTTGACAATAGCTTCATAAAATAACATAGTCTTCAGTCTTCTTGCGATCTTCAACATGTTTGAAAAACGTTGGTCTTAGGATAGCTTCAGCTTTAATAGCTTCTGTCAGCAACAGACTCCCCCTAAGCTGATGTATCCAATCACCAAATCTTCTAAATCGCTAGCGATTGAGTAAACTCCAGTTTAGTACTTGCATAGCAATCTGCAAAACTCTTCAACTTCGTCTGCAATGTAGAAAGGAGGTTCTACCATGCATCCAAGCAAACTCCTCTTTACCAAACTTCTCAGCAACACACTGCTACAATCTGTATACTATAAAACAAACATCTCGAGAAACCATAAGAATTTTTCAACATAAGTTAAACAAATTATTATTATTCAAGAGACAGTAAAACTGTATCACAGATTAAACACTTCTCAACTCAAACCACATACTCAAACTTTTTTAAGCACACATAACCTGCAGAATCGTAAAGTTTTTGAACTCAGCTTCTAACACCGTCTCCCCCTCTTCCACAAACAACCATATCCCGTACATTAAGAATATACAAGAAAATGAAATGTTTTTGGATTTTTATATTTTCTGAAAGCAAATAAATCACGAAATAATAAACACTCTATTTTTGTGAGTATCACCGGTACGAAGATCATATCAGCAACATCAAACTGTTTTCACACTATCTAATTATTTTATATGCAATATTCATGAAAAGCAGTTCAAGACGATTACCAGTATTGTTTATCCACTTAAACAAAATACATGAACATTTCAAGTACCATTACCTCATGATCTGTTCAGATAAGGTATATTGATATACTAGTGTTGTAACATCCGTCAAAAACGGATTTACCAAACCCGCTCCGTTTAGTAACCGAACAGTCAGTCAAAATTTTCGTTTCGAATTAAATGTCCAAAACATTTTTAAACGATCCGTAATCAATTATTATACGTGAACATATATTTAGTTTTTGAAAAACCGTCAAAAATCGCAAAATAAAAATAAATTACATCTGCCGGGTTTCGAACCCGGGTCTGTACCGAGTCACTCAGTGACTTATCTTCACACACACAAACCACTGCGCCACTTGTTCCGTTTGTGATATAATAGAATCAATTAATTCATAAAGTGTCTTTGCGAATTCAAAACCGGCGCCCAACGATTCAGTCGTCGGAATCCCGGATTATTCGCGAAGTCTTAACACCAATTTACGTTATAACGTAAATCTTTAATCACATATCGGTTATAACCGATGTTTGAAGTCCGCGACACATTTCAAAACCGCCGGAAACTTAACCCGATGAATACAGTCCAAAATCAGACCAAATACATTTCGATTTTCCCTTATAAAATGACCCACAATCGTCTGCAAACCTTTTCGCTAAAAATCACATCTTTTCACGGCGTAATTTCTCTCGCCGAAATTTCCCTGTTCGTCGCCGGAAAACCGGTTTCCCCATTGCCGAGCTTTTCTGAACCTCTGAAGCTTATACCGGTGATACCCTTACCTTTTCCAAACTTTCCGGAGACTTTCTGCTGCAAGGCACCAGACACCGGAGTTGTTTTTCTGTCGCCGGAATTCTGCCGGAAAACAGAGGAAAAGAGTCGGTATACCTCACGCTTATTTTCCTTTCTTTTTACTTCTATATTACCAGTAATTAACCTAAAACGCTAATGAAACTTGATCAAAAGCTCGAACCAGTCAGACCCGACTTCTGGTTATTCTTTCAGTGAAGAAGATGAAGACTTGTTATCATATAAGTTTAATTAAAATCATGAAATAAATCGGGTTAGACACACAGTCCAGCGGTGGACTGTGTGCACATATAAAACGCAAAAGGTCTCAAGTTCGAATCCCGTCTCACACACGCTGCCTTAATAAAAATCCATTTTTTTTTACTGAACCGGAGTCACATTAGTTATATGTTAAGTATAATAAAAATCAAGTTATATAACATGTTGAACACACAGTCCAGCGGTGGACTGTGTGTTATATTAACCCACAGGTCCCGGGTTCGAGACCTGTGGAGCGCACCGCCGAGCCGCTTAAATTGTTTTTAAAATAAAAATGATTTTCTGTTAATGTTAATTAATGTATATATGTAATTAAAATCGGATATATAACGGGTTAGACACGTAGCTCAGTTGGTAGAGCTGCGTGCACGCGTACGAGAGGTCTCGGGTTCGAGCCTCACTCAGCGCACAACAATATGCCCCAAAACCGGTCAACGACCAGTCAAAGTCAACTGGTCAATGTTACTGTAGCAGAAAAAAAAATAAAATATTTTTATTATTTTTATTTAATTATTTTAAGTAAAAATCAATTATAAATACTTAAAAATAACATTTTTAAGATTTGAAAATAGCCTCAAACTCACAAAAATACACCCAACAATCCTACTAAAATAGTTTAATAAAATCCGTTTACTCACCAAACCATAATGCGATTTATCTAGGTTAAATCTCACTCGTGGTTAAAACCACTTCGCGTGCATTCATCATCATCAACCGAACGCACCCACTGTGAGTGAATCTTACAATTTCCCCTTTTAAATTACACGTTTTGGGGTGTGTCATGTGTTATGAATTAATTAATTTATTTATTTAAACTTGTGCCATACCACATCATGACTTAATCTTAGATTGATTTATTGTTGTGATTTATTTATATTCCGTTTGTCAAATTACATGAAACTCATACATTAAGCCCATCAGTTCCTCGTGGGAAACGAGTAGAACATCGCGTGCTTCAATTCAAATTCATTATTGTTCATGTGTGTTTTCATTGAGTTTATATTGTTTGTAGTTGTGTTATTCATAATTATCATGTTTATGCAATTCATTCATCAGGCCCCTCAGTTCCTCGTGAGAGACGAGTTGAGCATCGCGTGCCTTTAATTGTTCCATTATTGTTCATGAGTGTTTTCATTTAACATCTTATGATTATTGATCAAGTTACATCTAATTTTATTCATGTTTGGTTGTGCACATATTTCATAATCAATTTAAATAAATTGTTCAAATGTTTTCCATAGGATTCACTCGCCAACATTATGTTGATCCAAAAACCTTTTTACACATGATACAGGTGAACAGGTTGAAGCAGGATAGCATAGGATATGCCTTAGAAGAGAAACAAAGGAGTTAGATTGTTAGTTAGATCATGTTGTAGCAATCATTGTAAACTTTCATTTAATTTGTATTAATGAATATGAAACATTTAATAAATGTCATGAGCTTTGATGATAACCCAATCATGCCCCGATCACCTTATCCGCTGCGGGTTGGGGTGTGACAAGTGTGTCCCACTTCAGGACATACCCCCGCGATCAAGGTATGCACAAAAATTCATCGTAGTAGGTGAGTATACCGAAATTCATCCTTTCGAATTACAACGTTAGATAATTGGTGATCAGGTCAGTACTTCCGTACAACAAAGAGACCAATATCCAACGAGGGTTAGGGCAAATACCAAATTTTGGTACGATTAATGCAATTTGCACATTTGAATGACTCTCTAGGAGAGCTTCTTCAATATTTGGGATTTGGCATTTTAGCTCTTTTAAGATATCCTGGTTGTGCCTAGGTTAGCATATATCTGGATGCAGCAGAAGGACAACCTTGATACCCCGGATGAAATAACGATATAAAGACTTAAACTTCAGATTTTGTCAATCTATCAACGCAATATTTAAGGTTATAAAACCATACACCACTTATATATTCCCCACTCATACACAGTTTAGTTTATTTGTATCACAAAGGTAAGTTGATTATTTCATGCCTTTTGCCTACTGGTACATCATATGATGAAGCTGCTCTCACACTTAAGCAATTTTGTTTTAATATCAGTGTGACAGTCTAACTTGCTGATGTACTATCATTTCTTCCTTTTCACATTGTGAAACCTCATTTTTGATTTTCCAATTTTTTTATGTTTTTAATTTTTGAAAAGCAGTAAATTATTTACAAACTATATTTATGGAAAACTGGTTATTCAGGATTCCTCATCCCGTTGAGTTCGACTAAATGTTCAAAACGAGCCCTGTCAAATGCTTTTGTGTAAATATCTGCAAGGTTATCTAGTGTGTCGACTCGATGCAGTTCAATTAATTTCTTTTCAGCACAATCCCGTATAAAATGATGACGAATGTCAATATGTTTTGTGCGACTGTGTTTTACGGGATTGTTGGTGATTGATATATTGGCATTATTGTCTATTATAATAGGAGTACAAGTGAAATTCAAACCGTAATCGCGTATCTGCTGTTGTATCCAGAGAACCTGAGAGCAACCCGCAGCAATATATTCAGCTTCACACATAGAGGTAGACACGCAAGACTGCTTCTTGCATTGCCATGACACAAGCCTCCCTCCTAAGAACTGACAACCACATGTGGTAGACTTCCTTGTAGATTTGCATCCTCCAAAGTCCGAATCAGTGAAAGCAACAAACTTCAAATCACTAGCAGCTGGATACCATAACCCAAGTTTAGGTTTCCCCTTCAAATAACGAAGAATCCGCTTCACCGCTTTCATGTGGGGCTCCTTTGGATTCGCTTGATATCTGGCACAAAGACATACTGCGAACATGATGTCGGGTCTTGAAGCAATCAAGTACATCAGAGAACCAATCATTGCCCTATATTGAGTTGGCTCAACATCCTCCACACTCTCATGATCTGGACCAAGATTGTGATTCTCACAGATAGGTGTATTGAAAGTAGCACAATCCTCCATTTTGAAACGAGACAAAATGTCATACACATACTTTGTCTGATATATAAACATTCCATCCTTCTTCTGTTCAACTTGTAAACCCAAAAAGTAGGATAATTCACCCATGCACTCATCTCAAACTTGCTCTTCATTACCTCTTTGAAATCATGACACATGTTCTCATCAGATGACCCAAAAATGATGTTATCTACGTATACCTGTACCATCAGAAAGTCTTCCTTCTTCCTTTTAATGGAAAGTGTACTGTCAATCTGACCTCTTTCGAAACCATGTTTTAACAAATGTGCTGACAGTGTTTCATACCACGCCCTAGGTTCCTGATGCAACCCATACAATGCTTTACCAAGTCGATAGACTTGATTTGGATAGTCTGGATCAGTAAACCCGTCTGGTTATGAGACATACACCACTTCTTAGACTTTCCCGTAAAGAAATGCACTCTTCACGTCAAGGTGGTAAACTTTGAAGCCCTTGAATGAAGCAAAAGCTAGGAACAAACGAATTGCTTCCAACCTTGCTACTGGTGCAAACACTTCATTAGAATCAATCCCCTCTTGCTAATTGAATCCTTTCACTACCAACCGAGCCTTGTTCCTTATAACGATCCCTCGGTCGTCTTTCTTGCACTTAAACACCCACTTAGTGCCTATTTCCTTCTCTCCCGCAGGCAAGTCAACTAGCTCCCAAACTTTCAACTTCTTGGACTGAGCTAGTTCCTCTTGCATAGCTTCTACCCAACAATTGTCTTTTAGAGCCATATGAACATTGTTCGGCTCCTCTTGGGCAATAAAGCAGCTATATAAACATCCATGAATCAACCCTGTCTTCTGAATCGAAGTAAACAAACAGGAACCTTCAAGCACTCCTCTTCTTGTCTGAACACCTGCAGCAGGATCACCAATAATGTTTTCAACTGGATGATCTCTGTGTACTCGTGTGGTAGCAATGGTGTCAACAACCAGATTATCTCCCAGATTAGATCCAACCTCCCCCTGAATATTAGCAAATGGATTAGTGAAGTCCTCCCCCTGAATAGGTTCAGACTCACTATCACTGGAGTCGTTTGGAGCTGCACTGGAAGAAGTTTCTGGAGCACCTGTCATCGATATACTCGATCTAGGCATGAAGTCACACTCTCCATTTTCACTGATCACAGTATGGATCACTTGAGACTCATCTGCATTTGAAACATTAGGAATATTAAATGATTTAAAGACACTTTCATAATCATATAATATATCAGGACCACTCGTTGATTGTTGAGGTGAATAACTAGTGATTTCCATGTTAAACCCAACCTCAATTTTACCAGTTTTAGATTAAAACCCTTTTATTCGGTGTTCCAGGCATATAGCCTAGAAAGTAACCCTCATCAGCTACTTCACCGAATTTTTGCTTATATTTGTTTTGCACAATGGTGCAGGGTAATCCAAATGGTTCAAAAGCTAAAGTTTGGTTTTCGGTTAAACAATAGTTCGTGACATGTTTTGTTAAACCATTTAACCGTCAAAACTTTGTTCAGGACATAACACGCTGTGTTCACAGCTTCTCCCCAGAAAAGAACTGGAAGCTTTGAATCAGATAGCATAGTCCTTGCGGCTTCAATCAACGTCTTGTTCTTCCTCTCAGTGACTCCATTCTGTTGAGGTGTATAAGGAGCAGAATATTGATGTTCAATTCCCTTGCGAAGACAATAGAGATCCAGAACTTGATTCTTGAACTCCGTGCCATTATCACTCCTTATCCTCTTGATCCGTGCATCATGGACGTTCTCTAATTTTGTAAAAAGATCTATCAGCATCTCTGCTGTCTCATCTTTTGACCTAAAAAGAAAACCCATGAATATCGTGAGTAATCATCAATGACAACTAAACAATAGTACTTTCCACCTATGCTCCTTACGTTCACTGGACCGAATAGATCCATATGAAGTAATTCATATGGGGCATCTATGGAATTTACTGTTTTAGACTTATGAGGTTTCTTATGTTGTTTTCCCTTTTGACATGGAAGACATTATCTTCCACGTGAAACCTCTGCACTAGCACCCCTTCCAATAAACTATTCTTAATAATATAATTCATTTTTCGATAGTGGATGTGGGCCATGCGTCTGTGCCACAGCAATGACTCAGCCTCAGATGCTTTTGATAGTAAACACGCGACCACAGTGGAAGAATCCTTAGCACCCATGTCCATGATATAAGTGTCGTTTATCCTTGGCGCTCTCATCACTATCCAGTCACCCGGTATCACCAAACCAGGTTTCAATACCAAAGCTTCAGACTTTGTAAAGTGGACCGAGTGACCCTTGTCGCAGACTTGAGACACGCTCATAAGATTGTGCTTCAGCTGCTCAACATAGTTCACTTTGTCCAGTTTAATCTTCCCGTTAGTCACTTTTCCTCGACCGGTAATGTGCCCTCCTTTAGCACCTACAAAATTCACATAACCACCATCTATATTTTCAAACTCTATCAACAACCTCGCATCCCCCGTCATGTGCCTGGAGCAGCCACTATCAACATACCACAAGTTGATAATCCTCCTTAGCAGCTCCTGCACCACCCAACAAAATTAGTTATATTGGGGGACCCAAGCCTTAATGGTCTTGCGTCTTCCAGATTCATAAATCATAGGAACATCCATCCAGTATCCATCACTCCTAACAGGAGTCTTGGATCTTAGACCTGTTGATGGAAATGGTTTTTGATTTCCACCAGGTCTGTGGTCCTGAGGTTTCCTAACCATGTTTGGACTTTGCGACCTTTGCAAATTATGTTTTTGGTTCCATGGATTTTGATGATGATAATTTCTAAAGCCATCGTTATAAAAATTTCGACTACCACCATTCTAGTATCGATTTTGATATTGACCTTGACTTCCAAAATTATTTGATGGACCATTAAAGTTATTCATTCTTGGTGAACTACTTCTAGGTCTATCATATCTGCCTGATGTAGATGCATGCTGAAATCTTTGTTGATTTCTTTGAAAACGAGGAACTTTCTGAGTTCATTTTTCAGCCTTATCTACACCAACAACAACACTTTGTTGCCTGGTAGCAGATATCTTTGGTGAGTTAACCTTCTTCTCACCATCACCACTTTTTGCTGGTGATTTTCTTTCTGCCTCTCACTTACCTGTACTTCACTCTTTTTGTTAGGACCACAACTTACTACATGTCCCTTTTCATGACATTTGAAACACGATTTTCTAGCCGAAGACTTCTTCACTGAAGCCTCTTACTTAGATTCATCAGGCAATGATGATGATGATGATGCCTTTGAAGGATCTTGTTTAATTTGCATAACTTCTGATTTTTCTTTGTTTTTGTTCTTAGCAAACTGCACATTAGACTCTTTAGTAATAACAGGGACCTCTTCATTTATGTCACTCCCTTTAACAAAATCAACCTTTTTAACAAAAAATTGTTTTTGATTCTTAGGGTGTGTATTCTTTGTTTTCAAAACAGTTTCTTTGTTATTCTCCTTCTTGGCGTTTTCAGTCACATCAACATCCTCTGATGTGGAACTACTAGGTGTAGTTGACACATAGTCTGTAAGCTCTTCTTCATCTGGCAAGAAAGAATAGTCGTGACTAAGAGGTGGTGGAACTTCATTCAGACCTTTGAAGCCCACACAAGTCTTGTCATTACTCTACTTCAGGGCAGTCATCATATGTTTCATTGTAACATTCGTCAAAAAAAATGAATGAATCCTAAAACCCGACCTGTTTTTGTAACTCGATCCGTATTCATATTCCACGTAATTTTGTTTAATGTTTAAGCAATAAAATGTCTTGGATTCTATGTTTTGATCATACATGTTATCATATCTGGTGATTTATAGTCTTATACATGTTTTAGACAACCTTGTAAATTCATTTCCATGTATTTTGAAGCAACCCTCCATATCTCAAGGTCTAAAACTAAGGTTTTCCTTAAGTTAATCAAAAACTTTGGAGACCTCATGAACATACCTAACACATCACATCCTAACCTTCTTATCATTCAAACTTCATTATATACATGCCTTAAGATAGGACATTGTGTTTTGGAGAGTTTAGATGTAAATGATCGCAAGTAAAAAGCTCTACATGTCGTATTCTTAGTTTTGTCATAAGATGACTTTCGGGTGACTTTCTTGCTAACTTTTCTCCATCCTTGAGCTATCATTCTGGTCTATTCAAAGCTCCAAGATATACTTGGTATACTAAGGATCAAGTAGGTTCAAATGGTGCATAAAACTGAGCTCCAGCGTAACGGGAATCACAAACACAAGTTTTAGAACATAAACCTCGACCCGCATCAAGACCCAAGGTTAAGCCCAATTCCCGACACCATGGATGTTGGATTACTCTCTTCCATATGATAGTACCCTGAAAATAATGAACGTAGACGAAAAACGTGCGCGTAACGGAGTTATAACGAAGCGGGAATCGCGAAAACAAGATTGGTGTTTGTTGCTGATTTGAAAGACGCGAAAATCTTGTTTTAAAGTCATCCCACATCGCCCAAATCACCATTTTGTGCTCCATTTCACACCTATAAATACCCTTGCTTGGTTCTTTATAGCTTGCAACTCCTAGTTTGAGTATAAACAAGTGGAATAACCAAATTTGGTGGCTCCACAAGCACAATACCCCTTTGGGTGTGGTGTGTAGTAGTTTTTATTTTCGCTTTCGACGAGGAGGTGCTGCCCTTCAAGCTCTTCTCATTTTGTAAAGTTCTTCTTCGAGGTAATCTTCCTTTCTTTGTTTTTTCATTTGTTATTATTTTTTTAATATTCATTTATTTATTGCTTTCTTAGTTTAATTAGTTTAGTTTAGGTTCTTAGTTAAGGAGTATTAGGCTCGTTAAGGTAGCCTAGTTTAGGCTCGCCTTTAGGCTTTTCATAGCCTTGTAGAGGCTCGTTAGGCTCAACGGGGCTAACATATCAAGTTCGTTCATTTAGCTATGCCTAGCATAACGTTTACTTTTTTTGTTGCCTTCGTTTGTCTAGCTTAAATCATGCTTATCAATTGGATTTTCTCCTTATTCTCGTGCGGTTTTTCACAAAGGATTAAAAACGCAAACACTGTGAGTGAATCCTTACAAATTCCCCTTTTCATTCACGTTTTAGGGTGTATCATGTGTCGTAATTTACTTTATTTATACAAATACATGTGCTACCACCATTATGTGATCTAAGGTGTATATTTGTTTGTTGTGGTTATGTGTGGTTACATTTTATCATTTCAGTGCAATCATTCATTTAAGGCCCATCAGTTCTTCATGGGATACGAGTTGAGCATCAGGTGCCTCATTAGATCGGCTCCGTTTGATTGAGCCTTGATCTCAAGTTCATCATTCATCATATTCATATGTTCATTGTTGATATTATGTGGTTTGTGATTTAATTATATATACATATGCTCATATATGGCCCATGCACATTTTTATTGAAATAACCAATTTAACAAACTGTTTAAATGTTTAACTTAGATTCACTCGCCAACCTTTGTTGACCCAAAAACCATTTTTACACATGATACAGGTGAACAGGTACGAAGAGAAGATTGGACATAGGATGGGCCTTAGTTAACAAGAAACGAATTAGTGCAATATACTTGTTATAAACATCGTCTTGTGTTTGTAATTGTTTATATGAATTATTTGTATTTCGAGACACTTGATATGAATTAATGAATATTTAAAACAAGTAATAGCAAGTCATAAGCTCTCGAGTTAACCCAATCATGCCCCGATCACCTATTCCGCTGCGGGTCGGGTTGTGACATTCATGACAAAAGTTGAATCTCTGAATTGCTTTAACTTCTTTTCAAGCTCACAAATTTTAAGTTGTGATTCAGAAAACTCTTTGTCACACCCCGACCCGCAGCGGAATAAGAGTCGGGGCATAATTGGGTTATCACCACAGCTCATGATGTTTACTAATATGTTTCATATTTATTAAATCCAAATTACATTTCAATGTTCCAAGTCAAATTCATACAATACAAGGAAAGAAAAAATTAACTAAAACAAATCCATAATCTAAACTGGTTTATTCTTCTAAGCCGCCCTATATGTTTCTTGCTTCAACTTGATCACCTGTATCATGTGTAAAAATGGGAAATTTTGGGTCAACAAAAGTTGGTGAGTGAACCTTGTTAAAAACATTTGTTATCAATTCATTATTGTAATTTATTTAAGAAAATTGTGCAATAATCATATATGAACAAATGTATGTAAACATAACGATCACAAACCACCTTGCTTAAACATGAAATAAGAATGACAATGTATATGTTGGCAACGTCCCGTTCACGCTCATAGGTAATGGGGAACGGACGGCCTATGCTAATGTATGTGAGATCAAGGCTCAATCAAACGGAGACGATCTTATGTTGGCAACGCCTGGTTCACGCTCATAGGTAATGGGGAACAGCTCACGCTCATAGGTAATGGGGAGCGGCGGCCTATGAATTGTATGTACTGAAATGATAAAATTAATCTAAACTTCAACCACACAAACAATGGATACACATTGAATACACATTTGATCATGAACATGATGGATGCACAAATGTTTAATTATAATAAATAAATAACGACACATGATACACCCCAAAATGTGATTAAAACGGGGAGTTGGTAGAGATTCACTCATATTGGGTGCGTTTGTTTGAAGATGTTGAATGCGCACGAGTTTAGGGGATTGATCGACGAGAGATAACTAACCAAATAAATAACGAAAAGGTACGGTAAGTATGTGGATTTTATTAACTATTTTAATAGGGTTTTTGGGTATATTTTTGTGAGTTTAAGGCTACTTTCTAACTTTGAAAATGTTATTTTTAAGTATTTTTAATTGATTTTTAAATTAAATAAATAAATAAATAAAAATAAAAAAAATGTTGACTTTGACCGTTGACCGAGACTGTTGACCGTTGACCATTGACCGGTTCTGTCAGTTCTATTGTGGCACCGAGTGAGGTTCGAACCGGTGACCTCCCGTACGCGTGCACGCAGCTCTACCAACTGCGCTACGTGTCTAACCCGAAATAATTCTGTTTTTAATTATACTTATATACTATTTAGTTTAATCCGAAAATCATTTATTTTTAAAAAGATTTTAAACGTATCGGACCGGTGCTGACCACAGGTCTCGAACCCGGGACCTATGAGTTAGCGTACACACAGTCCACCCCTGGACTGTGTGTCTAACATGGTTATTAACTCGGTTTTTATTATACTTAACATGGTTTGTGAGTTAACCCGGTTCAGTTAAGAAGGAATTTTTTTTTTATTTCGAGAGAGTAAAGCTGGGACCGGATTCGAACTCGCGTCGCATGTGTGTTTGTTGCACACAGTCCACCGCTGGACTGTGTGTCTAACCCGTTTATGAAACTGATTTTAATTACTCTTATGTTATAACCCGACTTCGTCTTCTCCGTTAAACTTTACCCAGAAACAAAGTCCGACTGATTGGACTGATTTATGCCTAATATGGTTTTTAAACTGTATAAGTAATTTAAAGGTAACGAATGGAGAGAGTTTGGGGGAAAAGATGTACCGATCAGTGTTGTTCACAGAATTCCGGCAGAGGTCCGTCGGTTTTGAAAGTGAACTCCGGCTGTCGAAATCAATTAACAATTCTGTTCGATTATTTATGAAGTTGAGGTACTTAATCAAAGTTTAACAGAAGTTTGAAAGCTCATACCAGTTATCGGTGTGTTTCCAAAAGTTTCAGAAATTTTCCGGCGAAGGTAGGAATTTCGACATACGTTAACTGGGATTGATTCTGATGGTGGAGTTGTGTTAGTGACAGATTAATCAAATGATTGAAACAGAAAGAGTCGAAAGAATTACCGTGTGGATGTGAGACTCGGTTTTCCGGTGATTTGCAGGCATTTTCCGGCGAGTGAATTTTCGTCGAGAAAGGGTGCGATTTTGAGCGAAAAGGCTACCAGTAGATTGTGGGTGAATTTATAGGGAAGAATCGAGATGTATAGAGTCGGATTTCAGTCTCAATTCAAGGTCAGCCGTTCTCCGGCGGTTACGACTGATGTCGCGGGTTCAGACGTCGGTTGTAACCGTCGTCAAAGTAAATTCTTCGGTTAAATTGGACGAAAACGTTAATTATCGGCGAAGTCGTCGGGATTTCCGACGACTGCTAATTGGGCGCGATTTTGACTGGATTTGACTTCCGTGTTTTATTATTTGAATTAACTGATTTGATATGTTAACAAATAACTAAAGTGGCGGAGTGGTTGATGGTGTGAAGGTTAAGGCTTTGGGGATTTCCGGCTGACCCGGGTTCGACTCCTGGCAGCCGGTTTTCCTTTTTAATTAATTAATTTTTATTTTTTACAATTATAATTTATATCTTCTAATTTGTTTATTAATTATGTATCGTTTAAAATTAAAATAAGTCACAAATAAACAACAAAAATTTAAAACTGATTGTTCGGTTATTAAACGAAGTGGGTTTCGAAAACCCGTTTTTCGACGGATGTTACACTCTTTGCACTTTTCAGAAACCTCTTTTGTTTTCTCACTCATCGTATCATGAGCTAAGTCAATAACTTGAAGTTTTTCGTTTAGCTTACAGATTAGAATATTAATTTCTTCTTCATAACCTTTAATTTTCTTCAAGTATAATGACTCATTTCCTTTTTCGAAAAAGTTTAATTCTTTTAGGTTTGAGAGCTCATTAGCCAGACTTTGGTTTTGCTTTGTTAATGTGTCAACCTCACTTTGCAGTTCACGACACTTCAAACAAACAGAAATACCAGAGTTAGAACATACCTCGCCTATTGATTTGCTTAGATCAGCTATGAAAGCATCAAAATCAGCAGCCATCTTCTTCTCTGTAGCATTCTGTTCTCCATCAGCTTTCTTAGCTACCTTCTCTTGCTCTCCCTCAACATCAGATTTCACTTCTTCATCAATAACAGGAGCTATCTCAGCCATGAACGCCTGTGAGGCGTTGTTATCACTTTTCAGATGAACACTCCAATCATAAGAACCCTCTCTAGCAGTCGAAATCAGGACCATTGATCCAGTGTTGTTTGACGCATTCCTGTTGCTTGAACCATGACCAGGAGAATCTTGAAAGGATGAACTAGAACGAGATTCAGACTTAGCTCTTTGGCACTCTCTAGCGAAATGTCCGTAGTTGTGACAGTTGTAGCACTTCACTTTCGACTTGTCAAAGCCTACACTCTTGCCAACGAACTTCCTGCCCGTTCTATTCATGAACCTCTTCACCCTTCTAGAGATCATGACCATCTGCCATTGCAAATCCATTTCCTCTAAGTCATCGGGGTTGATCTGATCATAATCTTCATCAAACGTAGCAGGATCAGATATTTTTCCCTGAATATAGTTCCGTAAGAAGCAACGAAAGAAGCAAGCAATGCCAGATGTTCTTTAGCACTTTTGACACTCAGTGGCATAGACTTAGAACTGCTGTTACTTGATTGTTGTCTCTTAGCCCCTGACGAGCCTCCTGAAGCAGCAACGAAACATACTTCTCCATCAGAATTTGTCACGATCTGCTCGTTCTCACATGAGAGAAACGCAGTTGCAGTGTCACTAGAAGCATTGTTGGAAGATGAAGGTGTAAGACCTTTATAAATCCCTGGATCTTGAACCTGATCATATCCAGTCTCCTTCTTCTTCATGTTGAGCTCATAAGCTCTCAATTTCCCAACAACCTCCTCCAAGTCTTTCTTTTCATAATCAGCTTCACCCTTTATCATCAACGTGTAAATATCCCACTTTGCAGGTAAAGCATCTAGCAACTTGTCGTTTATCTCCACATCTGTGTATCTCTCTGTGTCATAATTGTCTATTTCTGACATCAGATGATAATATGGAGTGATAATATCTTCAAGGGATTCATTTCTCATTCCTTTGAACACAGCAAACTGTTTCTTCAGCAGATCCACCTTGCTCTTCTTCACATCTGTATTGCCCTCATACCTCTTCTCTAGGGCATCCCACATCTCTTTCGATGTAGTATAACGCTTGAATGTATGTTTGATGCCATCAGGTAATGACATCTTTATAGCAGCTAAGGGTTTCTTCTTAGACTCATACATCCTCTTCTCAGCTTCAAACATATTCACATAAGCAGTAACACGTTGTCTGCCCTCAAAGTCATGCGTTGGGTTAGCGTACCCATCTTGAATACAGATCCACATCCGTGTGTCCTGATATTCAATAAAGGATTGAAACCTATCCTTCCAAGTAAGATAGTTCTCCACCTTCAGCATCTTTGGAGGTTTATTTGTTGTGCCAGCCTCATGCTCCATCCTTAACAGCTCATTTAGATTTGACATATTCGACATTTTTACCGAACCGGCTCGTTAAAAACGTTAAAACTTGTCCGTAATGAGTGGTTACTAAATTATACTGTTAGACTCGTCTCGACGATACGATTCTAATGATATATATTGTCCGATTATGATTTTTAGAATTTTCCGTGCCTTTTTGTCCTAGAAATCACACGAGTCTAACTGTCCAATCGGTTCGTCAAAATTGTCTATGGATCAATTTCTATGTCCGAAAACGTTTATCTCCGGTTACGTCAGCTGGTTAACTTTCCACCTTTTTTCGTGTAACTCGGAACAGTGTAAAATCCGAAATGGAAACTCTTGTTAACAATCCGATATGAAAATCCGGAACAGTAATCCGAGTTGACAATCCGAAATGATGATCCGGAATAGTGATTCGAGATGAAATCCGGAATGCACTGTTCTGACCCGGAATGGAAATCCGGAATAGACTACTCTAATCCGAGATGGAATCCGGAATAGTTCTAATCCGAGATGGAATCCGGAATAGTTCCCAATCTGAGATGGAATCCAGAATACAATTCTGATTCGAAATTTCAATCCGAAATGGAATTCGAAATGGCATTTCTGATTCGAATTGCTCTGTTTTCCAGATTCGAAATGCAAATTCTGGTACGAAATTCATGTAACATCCGTAAAAAACCGGGTTATCCAAACCCGCTTCGTTTATTAAACCGAATAATCAGTTATAAATTTTGTCGCGTATATAATGCTCAAATTAATTTTATACGATACATAATTAATAAATATATTATAATTTAAAAACTATAATTAATAATCAATAATAAATAATGAGATAAAAATTAAATAGAGACACCGGGTTTCGAACCCGGGTCTCCCGCTCAAACAAACACACAACGCACCACCAGGCTACCTGCGCTCTTTGTGAAATAATTGAAATCAATAAATATAAATATTCGTGCCATACGAGTCATCTGCGAGATTCCAGTGAGTAACCGCTCTGATTCAAACGTATACGTTTTAAAGGAACGATTATAACAATCAATCCTTAACCGAAATCACAATCAAACGCTTTAACTCGCAAACCGTTATGCTGAATCACTGTTACAAATTGCCGTTTTTGATTTTAAGACAAGTTGTGGTTTTGGAAGCCTAAGAATACCTTCAGTCAGGAAAACCCAACTCGCTTATTCACTCGAATCAACTCAAAACACACTCGCTAACCTCTCTACAAGTCCCTATTCAGCAAGAACACATCGCCGGAATTCTCTGCAAGTCGCCGGAAAACCGAACCGATTTCATCTCTTTTGCCTTACCCTATAAATAGGACTTCTAGAGCTTCGACAGAAGTCACCCACACTCACTTCAAACTTCCTGAAGATCCTCTGTCGCAAGTTACTCGTCGCCGGAAGTATCTACTATCGTGGGAATCTCGCCGGAGAAACAGGGGATCCCTGTTCGGTATATCTTTCACCTAATCCCTTTCATTTTTATTAATCCCATGTGTAGATTATTTAAAATTTACTAAAGGAATTGATTAATGAAACGAAACAGTCGGGTTGAGAGTTCTGGGTGTTTTTAACGAAGAAGATGAAGTTTAGGTTGTGTATATATTTAATATAAATCGGGTTATATCTCGGGTTAGACACACAGTCTAGTGGTGGACTGTGTGCATTTGAAACATAGAGATACCGAGTTCGAGTCTGTCCTTGTTCCGATTCGGCACAATATTCAAACCTTTTTTTATAAAACCCAAATACGGAACCTTTCAGTTAGTATATAAGATTAATAAAAACAAGTATTTTAACCAGGTTAGACACACAGTCCAGCGGTGGACTGTGTGCAAAGTTAAACCACAGGTCACGGGTTCGAAACTCATCATGCGCACCGGTTCGACTAGTTTAAAAACCTTTTTAAATAAATGATTTCTGGATAAATCTAAATAGTATATAAGTATAATTAAAAACAGAAATATTTCGGGTTAGACACGTAGCTCAGTTGGTAGAGCTGCGTGCACACGTACGAGAGGTCTCAGGTTCGAACCTCACTCAGCGCAAACAAATACAAGGTCCGAACCGGTCAAACAGTCAAAGTCAACTGGTCAAAAAAATAAAAAAAATTTTATTTTCTTTTATTTATTTATTTTATTTAAAAATCAATTAAAATACTAAAAAATAATATTTTTAAAGTTAGAAAATGACCTTAAACTCACAAAAATAAATCTAGAAATCCTATTAAGGTTATGAATTAAAATTATTAATCTCAAATAAAATCCATTTATTTACCGAACCATTATGTTATTATTTAGGTTAGTTCCTCTCGTGGTTAAATCCAAATTCGTGCGCATTCATCATCAATCCAAGAAACGCAACCACTGTGAGTGAATTCTTAGAAATTCCCCTTTTTATTCATGTTTTGGGGTGTATCATGTGTCGCTTAAATTAATTCGCTTATTCAAACTCGTGCTATACCATTATATGATCTAAACTTAGAATGTAAATATTTTTTGTAGTGATGTATTACATATTGTCAAGTTGTATGCAAATTATTTATTAGGCCCATCAGTTCCTCGTGGGAGACGAGTTGAACAACGCGTGCCTCAAAACTCATTCATTAGGCCCATCAGTTCCTCGTGGGAGACGAGTTGAACAACGCGTGCCTCAAAACAATCAATTGTTGTATGTGTGTGCAATATTTAATATTATGTGTTTTGTGAATAAATTTACATCTACATTTACTCATATGTGGTTATGCACTTTATTTTATAATCAATACAATAAACACGTTTAAATGTTTTTCATAGGATTCACTCGCCAACTTTTGTTGACCCAAAAACCATTTTTACACATGATACAGGTGGACAGGATGAAGCAAGGAACACATAGGAAATTGCCTTAGAAGAAAAATAATGAAGTCTAGAAGGATGTATAGAACATGTTGTACTTGTATGATTTGATTGTTTGATCTCCTTTAAATTGTAATAATAAATATGAAACATTATAATAAATGTCATGAGCTTTGATGAAAACCCAATCATGCCCCGATCACCTTTTTCCGCTGCGGGTCGGGGTGTGACAATTCAAGTCTTCAATCCGAATTCCTATACTTTTTAATCCGGAATGCAAGTCTTCAATCCGGATTGCTTAGCTGTTAATCCGAAATGCTGCAGAAAATCCGAAATACCTGCAAAAACCCTAAAAACAGCCGTCAAAAACTCCAAAACACCCTCCAAAACACCCAAAAATCCAATTTCTCTGCTGTCATGATTCTGAACCGAGCAATAATCAAGAGCCGAATGCTCTGATACCAATTGTAGGTCCCCTAGTCCTTATGGATCTTGACATAATCGTCTATCTAATCTAGAGTGCGGAATCCCCTAGATCAAATTTCACAGAAAACACAAGAACACGAACACGAATTCTTTTAAACTGTCTTCTATTGATTATCGAACATAAAGTGTTTACAACCAATTCAAGTCTCTCTCTCTAAAACTCTCAGAAGCAATTCTTTCAGCAACTGAACAATAAAACCAGCAACTAACTGAGCAACCTTAACCCTAATCACAACCTCCCTATATATAGAGATAGATTATGCTCATGGGCTAGAGTTTCCCTACATGGACTGCTAATGGGTTTAAGGCCCAATTCGCCTACCATGTGTTATATTGTATCTAGTTCAGCGCAATTACTTCTAATCAACTATTACAAAACTAAACCCGCTAAGCGTTTATCATTTTACTAATTACAAGATTTCCAAAGACCAAATCTAAGCTGTTGTCACAAATATGCACCAACAAATACATATTGCAGGAAATTGATGATGATGTGGACGTATGGAATCTAGTAGGATGAACTAGAAACTCGCCATTTAAATTTTAGAACTTATGTTGTATTTTGTTTCTGATGTCATTGTTGTACCTTGTTTTCAAACGATGTATTTGACTTAGAAATGAAATGAAACATTGTTTACTAAATACTTGTCGCAAAATAGTGTTATGAGGTCTCTTGTAATCTCGTTTTGTTTCGCCCCGATGTTTCCGCCATCGGTTGGGGTGTGACAGATTGTACAATAACATTATAAAGCCCTAGTGCTCTTTTTGAGGTGGAGTAATTGGTCATCTCTTCAAATGAATTGCGGTTTCCCTCACAAATATCCATGGTTTTCTTTATCAGTAAGTTTAGATAACGAAGCCTTTCCACTATAACAAAAACGAGTTAGGCTATATTGTGAAATAACAAGTTTGCAACAAAAACCTGCATATAAAGGTCACATTATATTTATGAAAACTATTATTGATTGGCCCATTCTATTTATATGTTACTTGACACATTGTTAAGTTTGTTATCGACACTAATTCGTTGTAGTAAAGACATGGATCAAAACATGCTAATACCCCATACAAGCAATTACCATACTATCTAATCAAAACTTAACATTTACACAAAAGCACCAAACAGATTCTAAGATACCCTGGCTTTTCTCAAGTTTGCTTGATAGAAAGATGTGGCCTTTCTTCATGTTCTCACTATTATATATAAACAAATCATTTGTACATGTATGTATATACAAATATATATATATATATATATATATATATATATATATAATATATATATTATTAATCATATGTATCATATGGTAATGAATAATTAATTAAAGCCTAGAGAAATAAACGGGTGCAAGTTTTCCATTCATCTCGAATATATAAGGATTTTCCAAAAAAATATTTTTCAAATGCAATTTTAATAAAGCCATTTAATTAAAATAAAATTTTTTAGGAAGGAGGTAACTTGTCAATGATGCATGAAACCAAGACGGATTCATCCACGTTCATGTCATGTTGGGAAAATTGCCCCACAATTCACAACAGTTCATTAAACTGTTTCATGACAAGCCTCGAATCAACCATCTTGTAATTATTGAAATTACTCATAAGAAAATCTTACTAGAAGAATCTTCTACCATGTACTTGGCTTACAGATTATCCAACAATAAATTTGCAGTTTCTTCATTCTGATAAACATCAATAAGAGAGTCACAGATACCGTTTAATATGTGACCAAGATAGATGTAATTGTCGTTTTCCCACTTTGACCGTTTCCAGATTTGTTTCAGATTGCCTTCCTAAAGTATCTCCGGTATGGGAGTAGTCTACATGCACACCACTTTCAGGGTCGTAAGAAGAAAGTGCATCTTCTTCTGCCATCGACAGAAATCCCACCATTCAAATTTTTCTGGTTTCTCAAACTTGCATGTCATGTCCTTCACTGATTGCTCGTTCGTCATCTTGCATAGAAATAATTTGATATTTGCTGGGGAAAATAGGAATACAACAGATGATTTGAGAGGCGTGATTTTACTTTCAGTTCAAACTATTTCAGTGGTTCTCTCGAATAATTCAATCAGATACAACTCATAATTCAAGAATAAGAACCATATATGTGAATGTTGTGTAATTCGTATGAACCAGAACAATGACCAAAATTGATTACGAAGTTTTTTCCGGGATTGGGTCAATGACTGCCATTAGGCTGTTATCCCTTTAATTTCAAATTGCTTAAAAAAGGGAGCCAATTTTTATCTCAAAATTATAAGGAATTTCTATATAATTATTTTTCTAATACAATTTTAATAAAGCAATTTAATTAAATTAAAAATTTTCAGGAAGGAGGTAACTTCTTAAAGATGCTTGAAATTTTCAACTCGACCCTAGCCAAGGGTTGCCTCCTCTTGAATTATAACAACTCAAGCAAGCGTGCACTCCCGCCCCTTCTAACTTTCTTGATGTGTATTATAATTCCATTTGGTCATAAGTCAATCCCGATTATACTCAGATATCCAAAAGTAACTAGGCTTGCCACTTTTTGACATTCACTATATTTGAATTTGAACGTGGTCATTAAGTTTTTGATAGGCTTTGACATTATGACCATTTCATTTCATGGTTTATATTTGTCTAACTTTGGTAAACTAACTAGGTTTGACACCTTCGAAATACATTGTTCTTAAATCCAAATGTTATCATTGAGTTATTAATCATGTAATGGTAATGCTTACTCACTTCTAATTTACACTAAATTAATCCTACTTTACTTCTTGCTTGAAATTGAATCCAAAATCTTCCGTTAAGAAACAAAATTCTCTACCAAACAAACATTCTACTTAAAGAACATTGTTGCACTCACCACCATTAAAAAAGTTATCATTGGCTATATTGAAACATTACCATTGCCACATAAAAACATATTTTTATGGATAAGTGTGTTACAAGTTTGATTATATGTTAAGGACAACCAAGTAAAATATATCATGTATAACTAATTTTTAAGTTTTTACATCCAAGGATCAAATACAAAAGGCTCAAAAAACACATACAATTAATGCAATTTTTTAAAAAACACATACAATTAATCAATTTTTTAAAATGGAAAATATATATCTGGTCCTTGAGGCTGACGGGATTTTTCAAGAGAATCATTCTGGATCTAAGGCGTTGTTTGGTTCACAGAAATCCCTTGAATTGGAATTACTTTCTTCCAAAATCATGTTTGATTAGTCTCTAGATGGAATTGAATATGAAACTTTCCTATAATCATTGGAATTTACGTTCCTTCCTATGTGTGATGGAATTGAATTCCATTGGAACGTTCACAGCTTACCAAAACATTCTCTATATTACGTTTTTTTTTTCAAAGGACAACCTTTATTAACCAAATACCTCACTAACAAGCAACTAGCAAAGGGCAAAGGGAAAAGGCTATAACAAACATAAGAAAATCCACATTACACATCCAAAGCTAACCATCTAGAACAATCCGAAAACACGCCTTTAGATCTTTTTTTAATCCATAAGAAGCTATAAAATTTAATGTCGCCACATATGCTTTGAATGTTGACAGGGATCTTTTGAACTCCCAACTGTTTCTAGGTCTCCATATACACCACCAACAGATTGATATAATTGATTGTATGTATATTCTTTTAATCATCGAGCCTTGGATATGTTTATGAAAGTTGAACATATCAAGAAAGGTGCAAGCAATCAACGGGTGGATTTTGCACCACATCAAAACCGATTGCCATACAACCGATGCCACCAAGCAAGCACTAAAAACATGGTCCGTCGTTTCCTCCGCTGCATTAACCGAAGGCTCGGTTAAGATATCCCTTCTAATCAAATTGTCGACCGTGGGGATTTGGTTTTGAATCAGTCTCCAGCCCATGATATTCACCTTAAGCGGCACCCAATAATTCCATTCCCAAAGGTTAGGATGGTTGTGCAAGTTATCATTGCTCATAGCCTTTTTCATCGCAACCACTGACAAAAGAATCAGATCCTTCTCGTTTCCATGACCATTTGTCTTGGCCTTCTTTAAAGTTATAATTATTTACCTTAGAAGGTATAACCAACAAACTTTGATCCACCCCTGGGCCTCGAACCTGGCCTCTCTACGACCCCATAAACAGCACCCCACCATAATCTTTGTAAACCTTTTTAGCCACCTTGCAGGTCTTGTTGGACTCCAACGCAGAAGGATCTGGGTGATACACCCTCAACGACTTGGCATCTAGCCAAGTGTCTAGCCAGAAGCGTGTGTTGTCCAAGGCTAGCCAACCCGTGTCGTCGCCCGAGGCCCAAAATTTCAAAGGGTCTGAAAGGTTTTTATAAGCTTTTACATACATAGTAAATTATATATTTAGTATATGCTTCCGTTTATCATACATAAAGATGTTAGTAGTGGAGTGGGAAAAAACTATGGAGGTCTCAAGTTCAAGGTTTGGTGTAGCACCAAGATTATGTTCTTTTTAAGTCATTTCTCCTTGAGCACAATTTTGGGCCCATTTTTTTTATGTTGCCGAGGGCCTAATATTGTTTTGAGAGCTCTCGGAGACGGCCCGAGCGTTGTCATTCCATCTCCCACATTGCTTCTAATGAGATTTGTCAGGGATATGTTTGAAACACATAAGATATTATCCAGTTTCGCAATGCCACCCACGTACCCGTTATAACATTGTTGCACGGTAAAAAAGATCACAACCGCTAAGTGAAATGGATGGCGGATATCAGATTTTTCCAAATACTGTCTTCTGTTTTAAACAACAATATTAGACACCTTCTAAGAGCAAAGACCTAACGTGCCTTCTTCGTTCTTTGTCATGACCTTATCATGTTTGAACATAAACAAAAATGAAAACGAAAAAACATATATTAAAAATACAAACCAGAAACTAAAATTGAACATAAATCGAGTTCTAGACATTGAATCCTCGAACATGAAGATAACTACAAATCCAGTGGCGGATCTAAAAAATCTTCGTAGGGGTAACGTTTTATTAAAAAGGGGTAACGAAATCGAAAAAACATAAAAAAAATCAAATTTTTTCCAAAATTTACACTGCCGTCGGAGCGCCAAGGGATAGCAGAGGCTACCCCTTCTCCTAAGGTAGGTCTGCCACCCTGTGCAAATCCTTGTAATTATAATCGAACATAGCCAACTTTGAACAAAATGCGAATCTATAAGGGGGAAAGGGTTTTTTTTTTGTTTTCTAATTTTAATAATGTCAAACTCCTTAACCAATCAAAGCCCACCACCAATCCCAACAATCAAACAAATGCATCGACATTCACACAATGTTCACAAGTTGTCTTTGGGGCAAATCTTACCCGCCAGCCCTATCCTTGTGGGTGGCAACGGTGTTGTGGCACCACAACAAACCCGGGGAGGGGGATGTAGTACCCCTAAAGCCTTAAATTCGAACAATCGAACATCCAAATTGATGAAGCCCATGAACCTGGCCGACTACAAACATAGTCAAATCCATGAAGCCCTTGAAATTAGAAAAGAACCTGTTATAATATCCCACTCCCTTGTACATCAGGTAGAGCTAGTTACAACTTGAATGGTATTAAAAAAAACTAGTAACATGTAAAAGTAAAGCAAATTTAAAAGAATTCATGGCATATTCGTTTAATCTTTAATGGCATGAGGTAGGGAATAAGAAGTTATGTTCTTTTAGAGGAAAAAGCATATTATATTTGTTGAATTTCACTCTATGTTATAGGCCTACGGAAGATCATCTGCAACACATTTGTAATGTGATAATAAAGTTGTTCTAGTTGTTAGTTATTTGGTTTCTCTTTTTAATATCTTAAGTTCAACTTTCCAAAGCATTATTTTAAGGACATTGGTGGTGGTAATAAAGTTTAAAACTAGGCCTTTTTTGAGGTTGTCAGTTTGAAACTAAGCCGAACCGCGTTTTAACCGCAGCGGGTCTTTCCTGAAACTGATGGCTCGAGTATGCATTCAACTCTGACCGTTATAGAGGAGGGGGTGCATTTGATCGATTGAGGGCATCCCAGGATGCTTATCCGGTGATCTAGATGACCGTCATAAAAAAAATACTTGTGACATTTTATTTTCTTTTTGCTGATTTTGGTCAGAGAAAAGGCTCCGAATAGTCTCTGTGGTTTGCTCCGATTTCACATTCACTCACTACATTTTCAAAATTACAGCTATAGTCTCCGACTTTGGCAATTCGTTCTCAAATAGTCCCTGGCATGGATGAGGGTTAGTCTTGTCAGTTAAATTGGTGTAAAATGACCAAAATACCCTTATGCATAAAACAAAAGATGTTATATATATATATATTTGAGAAGAAATTTAATGTGATAAGAAATGACATAATGGTAAAATATTAAATAGTTTCTAACTCCTCTCATTAATTATGTTATCTCTCATTAATAAATCAAACACATTTTATCCTACACATTTCAAAATTTATCCTACATATGTGTTACATTTACCGAATTACCATACAACATGTAAATTTACCCAACACATACTAAAATTTATCCTACACGTGTCGAAAATCGCCCTACACCATTAATTATTTTATCTTGAAAAGTATATTGAGTTACAAGTTTAATTAATTAGCTAGTTAATAACAATTATAGATTTACCTATATGCCATTTTTCATAACATTAAATACACACATTAAATGAAGTAAATGAAAATTTCTATTAGTTTAAAAATTATTCTTTTAATTATTACAAAATTTTTCTTTTTATTTAAACTCTTCACTTTTATATATATATATATATATATATATATATATGTATTACGAGACCAATTAGAAAATGTATAATATATACATAAAACACATTCAGACTACCATCATCTTCACCTCTACCGCCGCCACCACCACCGGCCTCCGCCAGACCGCACCCACATCCCCTTCCAACACCACCACCACCACCATCTACCCGTCGTCCACCTTTCATAATCTACCCACCATCCACAAATTTCAAAAATCAATAAACCAAAATCAATTTTCAATCAAACGACATGTGGGTAGTAATCAAAGAGTTAACAGGATAGGGTTTTTGGGTACCTGAGAGTGTCGATTAAAGTACCGCCGGAGAGGTGACGAACCTTGTGTGCAATGTGTAAATAAAGAACATAAATCTGGTTATAAATCTGGTTTTGCGTGTACAGATTTGAAGCAATTGTGTATTGGATGTTACAAATTTGATGCAGTTACGTATTGGGGGTGTGGGGTGTTTGGTGGCCGTTAAGGTTGGCGTGGTGGTTTACAACAGTGGACAGTGGTGGTGTGGGAAAGGTGGTTGGTGGTTTACAACATGGCAGGTGGTGAAAGGTGGATGGTGAAAGGTAGAGATGGTGATGAAAGTGGGGAAGACAGAAGTGGGTGAGTCTCACATAAATATTTAAATACTAAGTATATTTCTTTTTAATTTTTAGTATGAATTTAACGAACATGGTATTTTTGTTATTTCAAAACTAATCCTCATTCAGGTCAAAGATCATTTGAAAACGAATTTATCAAAGTTGATGATTATAACTGTAATTTTAAAAATGCATAGCAGACTATCCAGGCACTTTTCTTTTTTGGTCAACAAACCCATCTTCGTCCCATCTTCTTCTCCACAATCAACACCCCTTTTGGATCAGTAACAACTCATTACTTTCATAAAAATGTAATCTTAACTATGAATGATCGATCACATGGCGTCACCATCTCATCAGAAGAAAACCCTACCGTCCATGTTAGCAAGCAAGCTCAACAACCTCACTATCCCCTCATCACCCACCGATCAAGACTTCGATTTTTCCGATGTATTCGGCCCATCTTCATCATCTTCAACCCACCCAAACCCTCATCATAACCTATTCATTGGTGACCCCCAAATCATCCACAATCGGACCCACTCCTTTATAGGCCCTTCTCCTCGTTAACACCCGTTCCAAATCCCTCCCTTTTCACCCCCAGTTTGACACCAGTAGCTCCGGAGAAGAGGAACCCGAAAAGGCTGATGAATTTGAAGTTAAAGTTGAAGAAAAGGGGAAATTGAATTGTAAGATTGGGCCTGGGGACTTTGAGATTATGAGGGTTATTGGTAAAGGGTCTTTTGGGAAGGTGTTTCAGGTGAGGAGGAAGGATAAAAGTGTCGTTAACGGCGACGGTGAGGGTGCAATTGGGGACGGGATATTCGCGATGAAAGTGATGAGAAAGGATACTATTATTAAAAATAATCATGTGGATTATATGAAAGCTGAAAGGGATATACTTACAAAAGTTGTTCATCCATTTGTTGTGCAGCTTCGTTATTCTTTTCAGGTACTCGCTTTCGGTTCATTGTTTTACTACTTTTAGTTACTGTTGTTATGATGCGGTTTGTATGGTTGCAGACAAAAACAAAGCTGTATTTGATCCTGGATTTTATTAATGGAGGCCATCTTTTCTTTCATTTATACAGACAGGGGATATTTAGGTAAATGTTTATACAATTATACATCATGTGATGATTTATAAATTATTTTTGATATTTGGTTTTGGGTAGTGAGGATCAAGCAAGGGTTTATACTGCTGAGATAGTGTCTGCTGTGTCGCATCTTCACGAGAGAGGGATCGTGCATCGAGATCTGAAACCTGAAAACATACTCATGGATGCAGATGGGCATGTAATTACTATGCTCATACTTCATTAGAAATAACTGTTGTGTTTTTTTGTCGATTGAACTCGGTGCTTAATTATTTATTCCCCAGGTTATGCTAACCGATTTTGGTCTGGCGAAGGAGATTGATGAATCGAGCCGATCAAACTCGATGTGTGGAACCACTGAATACATGGCTCCTGAAATATTACTGGCTAAAGGCCATAATAAAAATGCGGATTGGTGGAGTGTTGGGATACTCTTGTATGAAATGTTAACCGGGAAGGTAAAAAATCTATGCGGTTATCTTGAACTAGTAGTTTCTTTTATATCTTTCTATATGTGCTCATTCGTGCTACGTTATATGTCTAAGAGGCTAAATGGGTAAAAGATTTATTTGAATATATAAAAATATATTGTTACTGAAATGATTTATTTCTTGTAATACTGATTAATTATATAAATAAAATAAAAAAATGGACGTGAAGTGTTTTGGGTCAACCCAACCCAATCCGTTTCGACGGGTATAAAAAAGTTATATTTTTTTGACCTGTTACTCAATCTGACATGTTCGTTTTACAGTCTTAGATTTTGATTTAGTGTACTTTTATCAGCCACCATTCACACATTCCAACAGAAAGAAACTACAAGAGAAGATAATCAATGAAAAAGTGAAGTTGTTACCACGGTTAAGCGGTGAAGCTCACTCTCTGCTGAAAGGAGTAAGTTTAGCTAATCATGGTGCCCTTAAACCATTATATCACTAATACTAAATCAAGTTCATTTTTTTCTTAGTTGCTACAAAAGGACCTGTCATTAAGACTGGGAAGTGGGCCTCATGGCAGTGATGATATAAAAAAACACAAATGGTTTCGAACCATAAACTGGAAGAAGCTGGAGTCCAGGGACTTGCAACCAAAGTTCAAGCCGGATGTCAGCGGTGAAGATTCCACTGAAAATTTTGACAAGTGTTGGACCGCAATGCCCTTAGACGACTCACCAGCTCCTACACCAACTGCGGGTGAGCATTTTCATGGTTATACTTATGAGGCACCTAATCCTTGGCTTTCGTCTCCTCAATAAAGCAGTTGAAAATGTGAATTTGTCCCGAATTTGTCGATCCCCCCCCCCCCCCACTTGTTTATTTGTTTCTTTGATAATATAAAGCATCGTATTAATGTGATATAGCTTTACTTGCTTCCTTCTCGACAACCTTATATTAAATTGTCACCTCGAGACCAAGAAAATGACTTAGCTGTCGAAGGTCTTTCATGTAGAATCGAACACAATTTTTTTTGTCAGTTGTGAACTTGTGCCAGTTGCTTATTATTAGATCATCAACGTAAATAAGAATGATGACTACCTTGGTGCCAGTTGCTTTCACAAACAGACCAGCATCAGCAATTGTCATGGTAAAACCATTAAGTTGGAGGCACTCACTTATCTTTCCAAACTAGGTTTGTGGTGACAGTTTAGTCCATAGATTGCTTTCGTAGCTTACATAGAGGGTTCAGTATGTCACACTTTCGAAACCCCTTGGGTTGTTCTATATGACATGATCTAGGTCGCCATACAAGAAAACATTACCAACTCCCGTTTCCCACATACTCCAACCATTACTCGCAACAACAGCTAGAATGACTCAAATTGTAGTTAGTTTGGCTGTTGGGATAAAAGTACTCTTGTAGTCGATTCCTTCCATGTTGTGAGATTCATGAGCTACCAACCGGGCTTCGTTCCTGTCATTTGACCCCCATTAGTTTTTCTATCACCTTGTTTGCCCATTTGCAAGATACATTTCTTCTTCCATGGTTTGCATCCACTCTCGTTACCTCATCATCTGTTTCAGGTTCTTATGCTTCTTCTTCGATAGTTTCTCGCCATAGAGGATCTTACGAGACTTGATTTTTCATTACTCTAAACAAAATTTAAAGTATCTAAAGTAATATTTCAAGATGTTTATGAAAGTGAAAATAATAAATGAAACTTATTATAAATGTAGTAAAGTTTGAAAAACACCAAACCATCTTTTCAGCTCACAACCTATGCTAGTCGGATGACATTTGCCTACTACAAAAGTGATGCGGGTAAATCTGACAAGTGCGTGAAAGATTAGTTGGTATTTAGGTGTAAAAAATTGATAGTTAAAATATTTTGATCTCACATTTTAATCTGAGGCATTTGTTTAATTGATTTGGGACGTGTTTTCAAAGGCTTAGTGATTAACGCCTTTACAAATGCCCCCTCCACCCCCCCCCCCCCCCCCAAAAAAAAAAAAAAAAAAAAAAGGAATTGTACTACACACAATCCTTAAGGAAAATACAAGAGTCGATTGTCCTAAAAACTTCGTCATCCTTTTGAAAATACAAACGCATGCAACTAGAGATGGGCATAATAACCGGTTCCAAACCCGACCCGGTGGAACCTACCTGGGATCGGTTCCGGTTCCTACCCGACATATAGTAGAACCGGTTCCGGGTTCAAAATACCCGATGGTTCCTACCCGGTTCCACATTTTTGGAAAAAAATAAGTTCCGGAACCGGTTCCAACCCGTACCCGGGTTGTACCCGTAACCGGTTCTTATCATACCCGGTTCCTACGGTAACCTTCCAGACCCGGCGTCAATATATTTTTAATGTGAGTTTTTTTTATAAGTCTTTGCTAGAACAAGGTATACTACATAACATAAAATATTTATTACGAGAAACAAGTACCCGGTTACACAAACAACCTAAACAAGAAACGTTAGACAAAACACATAAAACACGAAACATACTAATCATAAAACACAAATGGGTTTACAATACATAAAACAAACTAAACTTTCGATGACCCGGTCCCGGATGCTTCACCCTTTTCATTGTTTTTTGCCTTTGTCACCGGACAATGGCGGTCGGTGTGTTTCTTGAGCGTCGAGTTGGCCGACGCCTTCATGAACTTCCCGCACCCCTTGCATCTAGCCATTTCATGGCTATCCGACATCAAGCACAAGTCAAAGTGCTTCCAAATAGCGGGGTTTCTTTTGGTTTCCAAAACATCCACGACCTCATCGTTGCAAGCTATCGTTATCTCTTTGATAGTATTAGATTTGAAGTGGTTAAAGTGTTGATTTTTTTGTAGTAAGTAAATGAAATTGGAAGTGGTGTAGAGAATGAGGTTAAATTATAAGAAAAAACCGATTTTAAGAGTAATATTCAGTTTCAATTATTAGGAACCGGTTCCTAATAGTAAATGCAGCTTTTTATGACATAACCGGTTCCTAATAGTAAATGCAACTTTTTATGACAGAACCGGTTCCTACCCGTACCCGGTTCCTACCATACCCGGTTCCAAATTACCCGGAACCGGTTCCAGCCGGTTCCACATTAAAAACTTATACCCGGGTACGACCTGGAACTGGTTCCACAGAGGAACCGAGTCTACTGACTAGCATGAGGAACCGGTCCAGGTTAGAACCGGGTCCGGGTATTCAAAAGATCCGATTTTGCACATCTCTACATGCAACTGTGTCTTATGGGTATGGGCTTTCTTTCATTCACGAAGAAAATAAAATGGGTAAATATTTTATTATAGATTATAGTGGCCGTAGATAGGCTGATACAAACATATAGTATTTTAGAACCAAAACAAACACACTAGCTAGTTACTTTATGACAAACACGAAGCATGGCATGGTCGGTCACGAGGAAGAGACAGATAAAACCCTAAACGACAAATTATATAATTTAGGAATAATTTTGACTATTTCCATTTGGTTTTATCAAATTTATTTGCTTTTTCATATAGTTTTTTTTCCTCTTTTTGTTAGAGATGTTGTCTTCAACCATCTATTAAGGCTAGCCAAGAATTAGAGAGAAAATAGAAAGGATTCGGCCGGCCCTAATCCTAATGGGCTTTAATTGTTTTAGGTCCAGATGTTTAGTTACTTGTTTAGCAAGGGACTAACCTTAATTCTAGCCTATAAATATATTTCTTGTACTTGTAAATATTATTACTCAATAAAATACAAACCCTGGTTGCCCCCGTGGACGTAGGTTACACACTGTGACCGAATCACGTAAATCCCGTGTCTACTTTTCTTATTACTTCGTTATTTGAAAGGTACGTCAAAGATGGGGTTGTGTTTAAGAGGAAAGGATGTGGTTCTCAAGGGTTATACAGATGCTGACCTGGGTGCCTGTAAAGAGACATTTAAAAGCACTATAGGATATGTCTTTACAGTGGGAGGAACAACAGTGAGTTGGATGTCCAGACTTCAGAAAAGTGTGACCTTATCTACTATAGAAGCTGAATACGTGACAGTGGCTGAGGCCAGTAAAAAACTAGTATGGTTGAAAGCTTTTCTGAAAGAGTTGGGGAAGAATCAAGCTGACTACCCGCTGTATTGTGACAATGAAAGCACAATGAAACTTGCAAAGAATCCCGTTTATCATGGGAAGACTAAGCGCATAGGGATGAGGTATCATTTTGTCAGAGGATTGATCAGTGAAGGATCCAGTTTGAAGAATGTCCAAGGTGCGAAGAATCCAACAGATATGTTTACCAAGGTTGTGGTGCTGGATAAGCTAAAGCTATTGCATAGCTTTAGTTGGCCTTTAGGAGTAATGCTGAGAAGGCGGGTAACTAGGGAGATTTGAAGATCAAGGGGATTTTCATTTACAGAAGTACATAAGAGATGGTGCAGTTCAAGGTCCGAAGACACCAAGTGGGAGATTGTTGGAGATGTTGTCTTTAGCCCGGCCCATTAAGGCTAGCCAAGAATTAGAGAGAAGAAGGGAAAGGGTTCGGCCAGCCCTAACCCTAATGGACTTTAAGTGTTTTAGGCCCAGATGTTTAGTTACTTGTTCAGCAAGGGACTAACCATAATTCTAGCCTATAAATATATCTTTTGTAGTTGTAAACATATCACTCAATAAAATACAAACCCTGGTTGCCCCGTGGACGTAGGTTACACACTGTGACCGAACCACGTAAATCTCGTGTCTACTTTTCTTATTGCTTTCGTTTATTGATCGTGTGTGTGCTCTAAATCCTAACACTTTTAACGACTATCAGATTTTAAATTCTAATATCCCGACTCAAACAAATTACTTTATGACAAACACGCTAGTTACTTTATAACAAACACGAAACATGGCGTTTTAGCTTAAATATCTCATAGGCAGCAACATGACATGAAACTCCAGCAAAGATCACACAACAAACTCACGAGATGAAGATAGAAAACCTCAACGACACTTCTTGAAAAACAAGCATAAGAGCAGGATCAAAATTGCCTTAAAAGCGGCTCATTCTAAGTTCGATTGCATAGAGTAATGGCCTAGGAGCACAGTGTCTAGATATTTGCCTCACACCGTGATAAATATGTCGAGACTTGCCACCGAAGATCAATACATCACCTGATTCCAATATAACCCTGTTTAACTCGTTTTCATCTATGGTATGGCCATACCAGAATTCTGCCCACTCACCACTGGAGATAGAAACCACAGGCAATCCACTTTGAAGAGAATCAGAGCTCTCATCAAGATCCTATATTTAAACAAAAACACACAAAAAATAACTTCTATTATCATTTTATCATTTCTAGGATAACACAGTACATATAATCTTATGTGTCATATAATAAATTATTTAAAAAAAAATCTTAACATAAAAATAAAAATAATAATAATTACAACAACCCAATAATAATACTAGAGGTTAATGTGAAAAACACCTCATTTTTGTCCAAAATTGAAGGGTAGAATGTCATGTTACAACATCTCAAACTTGAACTTCCTAGTAAATTAATGAAGCTATTTGGCCAACATTAAACTCCAAAAGTACTTGATAAAGAACTTCTATTTGAATCATGTTTCACACAAGCGCATCTCTTTTTATTAGTGTGGAGCAGCAAAATACAATATAAGTCAATATTATCTAGGTGCAAATATAAACTAACCTTGTTTCTTATACCTTGTTTCTGGATCCCAGTTTCGACCAAAACACATATGTTGCCGATTGTCTTCTCCGTTTTGACAACTTGGCTTGTAAAACCCCCCAGGTTCCATGCCCCACTTTTTGTAGGAACTCACTTTTATAAAATATAATTACAAAATGTATAATAACGAGACTCTCGTTATTAATAAGAAATATCATAGTACAATATCAGTTGCAATAACTAAATAAAAAGAATATAAAATATAATTGTATATACCAATCTTGATTCAAGCCGCATCTCTGGTGGATCCTTCACCCGCACTTGATAGCATCCTAGACTGCAACAAAGAGCACACTAAAACGTTGACAATTTTGGTTGAGGCACGTGTTCAACACGCTTCCCTTAAAACCGATTTCGCGCCTCTACTAAAGACGACGCGACTGTTTCCCAGGGTACAACAGCCGAAGCAGTATGTACTGCCAAAGGCGGCTCACGCGCCCGAGGTTACACCGGGTAATTGTAGCGTTTGAACTTATGGAACAAATAAGGATGTGATGGTGGTAGAAAACAAGTAGAGAGTACCCCTCTCTAATTGGTCTTCAAGTGTTCATCCTCCTTTAGTATTGTTTTTATGTATCAAGCAATACCATATTCTTATATACACAAAAATAAGCACATAGCCTCCAATTGTACAAGAGTTAAGAATTAGTGAAATGTTTCACTTAATTAGTTACTTAATAGAGACTTAAAAACTCTATTAAAACTAATTAAATGTCATAAGAAGCTTTACTCAAGAGTTTCTCTTTTATTCACCACATGAATATTCTAATTAATATTTATAATTTCATTAAATTATAAATATATTAAATATTCATTCACCAAATTTCCAACAATTTTGACGCTATATCAACCTAAAAGATTAGATACGGGTGGGTCAAAAGAATCCAACATATAAACTAATTTATGAAAAAAGCATTGTTCTTGAATCACCATTTAAGGTAAATACCTGTTCCTTGAGGGTGACGTACTGCCTCAAGAGAATCATTCCGGGTCCAAGTATTTCATAAGAAGTTGAACGAGGGGCGGTCTAGTCGCTTTCACACAGTGGCTGTGGAACACACCATGGGCAGATTAAACTAAAAGGTGGTGTATTATGGAAACCATAATTATAGCTGTGATACTGCTTCAATATTCCACCATGCAGTGCATCCTGCATGCATTATAATTTGTAATAATATTTCTTTCATATATGGGACTATAGTTTTACTACTAATTATTTGCATACAAAAATAAAATTGTTATGAATATAGTGGGAAAGAGGGAGGATCTGATAATGTTAAAAAAAAACATAAGAATATTCAACTCGTAACCATAAACACAGCAATTAATCGGTGGAAGCTGGAATGATTCATCGCCATTGAGAGAGAAAAAAATATTAGTTTGTTACGACTTGAGATGAGGAGAAGGAAATGGTTTAAATATTTGATTTCATTCTCCTGACCTAGTAGGCCCAATCTAAAGCACAACATATGTTTGAATAATCTATATATTTATTCCATCATGTGATGTGATGTAAATGGATCATAATGGGCTTGTTACGATGAGCTTGAGGTGTAACAAAAAAGAAATAATAATAAAACCGAAGCCGATCCAGAAAATAATTCAAAATCGATCTGATGGGAAACTGAATTTCAAAATTTTCAACCTATAGAACTTTTTCCAGATCTTCTCGAATTGGATCCAATCCGAATTTTAAAAATCTGATTTCTTATTTTTTATATGAATTTTATTGATTTTTTTATATGCATTATTTATTTGGTATATTTTTTTTTCAAGTTATCTTATGCTACTTGTAAAATTACATAAAGATGAACTTCTGAGAGTTATTTTACTTATTTATCAATTGTTTTAAGTTTTTAATGAATTTATGTTATATGTGATATTTTTAGCTTAGTTTATATATTTATTTGTTTTTTTTTTAATATGAATTTCCGATTCTTTTTAGAAAATCCGAATTGATAACACTTTTCGTGACAAATTGTGTTTTCCTGAAACAAACAAACAAACCCCAGTTAGATAATTTTAGTTTCTAGTTAAATTCTTCTTCACTAACAATAAATTCCATGCGGATACGATCTTACTTACCTGTGCTAGTATTGGTATTAAAGTTAAGATAAAAAATTTTGATTAGCCCACGACAGCTACATCAGTCTTAAAATGAAATCTTTTGTGTTAGCATCTTAGGGGTGAGATAATGTTTAGGACCATAAGCTCGATTTCCATAAGGGGGTTTTTCCTAGATTTATTAGGTTTCCTTCTAAAATAATTTATATGCATTATTGGCTAGTAGAGATAGATATTTTTGAATGGTTCCGCTATAATTAGCCTAGTAATCTAAATTTGTTGTTAAAAGACGTATAGCATAAGAGTCTTAATTGAATCTTTTTTGTTGTTCAAAGTTAAACTAGAAAATTTGTCTTATAGGTAAAGCTTGAAAAAGACCAATCATCTTTTCACCTTTACATTTTAACTTTTAAGATAGCACATTATTAATATTGATTTGGTCAAAACTACTCATATAATTTTCAAAGGTCCCGTGATTTGCATCTTTACAAGTGCCAAAACAATATATTAATAGTAACCACAACGGTTAAGTGTTTGTTTAGAGAAAAACTCGAACGTCGTATAAGCTCTATCATCTTCTTAAAAGTCTCATACCTCTAATTAGTTAGGAACCTACCTTTCAACACTTAGGTTCGCCTCTTACATTGTTACACAATTTGGTAAAAGTATATTTTTGAGATTTCACAAATATAAAAAAAGTTGCATTTTCAAGTAATTTTTGTATTGCTTGTATATGTGGATAAAAGAATGGGCTTTAAATGTCATTACTCTTTATTTTTAAGACTCAAAATGACATATTTGCTTTATTGGTTGTGTATGTGGATGATATTGTTATAACTAGCAACATTGTTAATGAAATAAATAGTGTCAAAGAGTTATTAGAGACTAAGTTTCTTATAAAAGATCTAGGAACTTTCAAATATTTTCTAGGCATTGAGGTTCTTAAATGTGATGAAGCGTTGTTGTTGATGCATTCATGTATGGTTCTAGTGTGGTTCGGAACGCGATCGATGTTAAACGATGTTCCTCCATCGTTCGATTCGAAGAACCGTGTTCGAATGACAAAACGAACCAACAATGGAGCTGATCAATATCAATGATTTATTAACATGAAATAGCTCAAAGATAAACCATGCAAGTAAGTTGTTTGGACCTTCACATTAAAACCATCATTTGAAATGAAGTCTGCATGCACCTTCGTGAGATGGGCTTCACCTTCGCATGCATGGATTGGTGACATAATGGTCACCTTCGCATGGTCATCTTCAAGTCACTTTCACATGGTTCAAGCTTCACCGTCGTGATTATGGTGGAACTTCGCATGTAATCATAATCTTCTCCTTCGCAGACATCATACACTTTCGGATGGAGCATATCAGTTTCGTTATGTCTAGGTCTGTGTTAGTATAAATACTTTGTTCTATCATTTGTATGTTTGAGGTTGTATGACCTAGAGAGAGAGAGAGAGTTTGTGAGCGATATATTGTATAAATCTTGTACCGAAATTCTGCTCGATCGAATACACGAGTATAAACGTTGAATCTTTATAGTGTAATACTTTCTCTCGCTCGATTTGTGTCGTAACGTGGATTCCGCACTCGTTACGACATCCGAAACAAGAAATCTCATAGTTCTTCGATCCGTATCAGGAACTACAGTGGTGTATGTCTCAAAGAAAGTATTGCGTAGAATTACTGAGTAGGCATGAGTGCATGCAAACCTGTTAGTAATCCTATAGAACATTATGTGGTCAGCTTGTTATGTAGTCAAAATAGTGATTATTTGGTAAACGTTAATGGATAAAAAAATTTGTTAGGTAAATCGATTTATCTGACAAATATGAGATTTGATATATCATATGTAGTACATTATTTAAGTCAATATATGTATAAGCCAACTTATAGTCACCTAAAAATTGCCTTGAGGCTGCTTAGGTATTTAAAACACACTCCTGGAAAAGGAGTGGTGATGAGTAAGAGTAAGAGTGATTCTTTTGAGGTAAAAGTTTATGTTGATTTTGATTGGCTCAATATGTTACAGGTTTTTGTGTTCTTTTTTTGTATTCTGAAAAGACTATGATTTCCTGGAAAAGCAAGACGCAAAACACCATTTCAAGATCCCCAGCTGTGTGCTACTATTTGTGAAACGATATGGCTTGTAAATGTTCTTAGTGTATTACAAGTAACAGTGAAATTACATATTCCTTTGTGTTGTGATAATGTTGTTGCTATACTTGCAAACCCCATTTTTCATAAAAGAACCAAGCATTTAGAGTTGGACTTGTTTTTCTTAAGGGAAAAATGTTAGATGGGGTTATACAAACTATTGGTATTAAGTCACAAAGTTAGCTTGCTGACATTTTGACAAAGAAGCTGTTAATAAGAATCATGTTGAATTGTGTAACAAACTTAATATGTATGATATTTTTGGCCTTTGAATTGTGGTGGGTGGGTGGGAACGTTAAAAATGTTACATACATGCATTGACTGGGTTCATATCGTGGTAGGCCCTCCCCTAGGCATGCGCGTTGGCTCATGATTAAGAATACTAGGCTTGGAGCTATGGATGGGATTGAAGATTAGAAGATTGGGTTGGAGCTAAGAAGTGGGCTCATTTAGTTGCATAGGTCAAGGGCTTATCAGGGTTGATAGAAGACTGGGTCATGCGGGTCAAGTCTTGTGGATTTGGAGCGCCTATATTAAAGATATTTTGTGTCTATGTCTGTGATCATTCAGATCATTTCACACACACACCTATTCTCTCTTTTAGAGTTTCACATTGAAACCTTAATTTAGGGTTTTGTTGATCGTGTTAGTTGTTTAGATCTGTTAGTGAGTCTGTTAGATCCTTGTGAGAGTAATACATATCATCGTATTGATGATTTGTCTGTGTGGTTTGGTTCATAGATTGTTTTAGTTTATGAGTGTTTTTTTGTATTTGAACCTTTGGGTGTTGAATAAACTTGTGATAACTCTGATTTACCAAATTTGACTATATAAAAAAACAATATATACTATACTTTAGTACCATCTGTATATAAGATAATAATTACATTAGTATTTTAATAAATAGTAATAACAAATCATCGACATCATGTAAATAACAAATAACCAATCTAAATATTTTTAGTTAAACCTTTCATTTTTAATTTTTAAAAACTTTAGTTATTAAATTTTTTTTTTTGTATAAAATGGCTCATAATCCTAATCTACACCTATTAAACCACCACACCTTGTAGTGTTTGAACTCTCCACCTCCTAGATAGAGAGAAAACATATTATCACCACACTATATCATTTGGGGATTTTTATTTAAAATTCAAATTCAAGTTCAAAATTATTTAAAGGAATCTTCTATAAGATATTCTTCAAAAATCAAGAGAAGAGTTTTAATAATCTTTGATTAAGATAAAGTGTTAATGTTTGGAAAAAAAAGAATGCTTTCTTTCCTTTACTCTTTTTATTTGCTAACTCACAGATTATAATTACTCCTAAATCTACACATATGCTCATAATAAGACTTGAACCTCAATCATTTGAGGGGAACACGCATTCACACACTTTGATAGTGCTAGATTACAAACCCTATGATGTTTTCATGTGCCTCTTTGCTCACTAATATTTGTCTCCGTCATCTATTTAATTAGCGGCCCTTCTTTAACACTTAGGCTTGCCGATCTTGCATTTAAAAAACTTTATGCTTTCGTACTCTCGAGTGATCATTTATTCCAAACACCTTTAAATCAAATTTCCTTATACAAGCAAAAGACGAAAGAGGTAGTGAGGAAGCTTGTAAACATTCACTACCATCTCTTTGTATGATTGGTATTCGAATCTATCTTGGGTTGTTTTGGTTAATTCATGAAATTTAATGTTAAAATATTGTATGCAATTTTATTATCTTTTATTTTTGCAACCTGTAGCTGTAAAATTCTTATCTAAATCTTCCCAGTTTGTCTAAAACTGTTTCTTTCAAGCTGCCAGATCTATGAGTTTATGAAAACCAACATTTTGTTGTCAAGATTATGAGTTTCATTACATTCAAACTGACGATTGAATTTTGATCCAAATATACATTTTTGTTTAGGTTGGTTATAATTGGTGTTTACATGTCTGCTTGTTACCACTTACCAGATCAAAACCAAGAAAAGAAAAGCAGTAGCTCACAAGTTGGTCAAGCAAACCATGGCTGATGTTTCTAATTTTGTTGAAGTGGATGATGCTATCATCAAAGATGATGAATTTTAATCACTGCTGGCGTCTTTTGCTCCTCCAGAGATTGACACTTTTGATCTTTTTAATTTTGTCAAACTGAGTCTTGCCACCAAGAATCATGAACTGGATCTTGGTATCAACAATGAGGATGAGAATTTGAATCGCTGCTAGCCTTTCTAGCTCCATTTGAGAATGACAAGTGTTCTTCTGTTGATTTTAATTTTGATGGTATCTTGAAGCACATCTTTAACTGTTCAATCCTTCATAATCGGATTGGTTATGCTTGGGCTATCTCGTGGTGACATTAGAAATAATCAGCTCAGAACGACGGTTGGTGGTGATGAAAGAATTGTGGAACTCGCTTATATGTATAAGATCCCTCTCAGATCAGCTCCTGGCGAAAGAACTTTTGTTCGTGCGGTAACTTGTTTCCTGCACGTGGCAAGTCTTTTTCTGTTTAAAGCAGTGGAATTTGCCATGGACGGTGCAAAATCTGTTTTAGCTTCTGAGCAGCTACCTGGTGCAATGAAGCATTCTGGATTTTGTGGTTTGATTCCCAAGTGTTGTGACCCGTATCTGATGAAAGCTTATTCGTTTGCTCAAACTGCAAGTGTTGTGATCTTCTGGTTGTTGGTTTACAGATTAATTAGATGTGGTTTTGAATCTTATGTAAGATTAAATATATCATTTGTAATATTTAATCATGTAGCCATTATAATCATTTATATTATATTAGATCAAAATATATTAATCCCATTATATATTAGTTGGTAATTGGTGATGGACCATATTACCCTTATTAACTAATTAGGGTTTCCTTCTGGTGTATATATAAGGAGATGATTAGAGAGGTTTAGGGTTAGACAATTACAATAACATCATTATCATCAAAGTCGCCACCCACCTCTCTCTCCATAACCTAAACCGAACTCCACCATAGTTCGTTCTTACCATTATAATCTTACACCCTAAGGAGGAACCAGATCATACTGAAAATATGTCAAACCCCATGGCTGCGTCTCTGACTGGATTCTCTGCTGGCCTGTCCGCCGTCACAGGTATTTTATTCATGTTTTCCATTATGTTTAAACAGAACTGATCAACATGTGGTATCAGAGCATATGTTGATAAATCAGTTCTGTTCTGAATCCATTATTCTTGGATTAAAAATCTGGAAAACAAAATTTTGAAAAAACTAATAATATTTCGAAAACACTGTTCCGAAATCACATAAATTTTGTGAGTTAATAATTCGGATTTTTTTTGTTTAATGGATAATTAACTATTTCGAAATCATCAGTTGCCAAGATTTCGGATTACTATTCCAGAATTTAAGTTTATGTTTTTAGGGTTCATCTTATGTTCTTATGAAATTCGAATAAATTCCTATATTTTGGAATGTAATTCGGATTATAGGGTGTTTTTCTTTGTTTTGATCTATTTTATCTAATTAAAATTTTTTGAAATTTGTTATTTTATAAAAGGATATAATTTTCGAAATAATTAGATAAACTTAATTGACATTAAAAAGGAAACAAATTATCCCATAATCCCTTAATTTTTGAATTTCAAACTTATCACAACTAACTGCCATCATTAGAGTTTTGAAATCTTGCAGGATAAGTTTCGGACTATTCAGAGTCTTATCCGAAATGCCCATCTTGGACTCATCAGAGACTTATCCGAGATGACCAACTCGGACTAATCAGAGTCTCATCCGAGATGACCAACTCGGACTAATCCGAAACTTATCCGAGATGATCATTTCGGACTCATTCAAGACTCATCCGAGATGCCTATCTCGGACAAATATTGAGTCTTGTCCGAGATGCCTATCTCAGACTAATTTTGAGTCTCATCCGAGATGCCCATCTCGGACTAATCCGAAACTCATCCGAGATGCCTATCTCGGACTAATCCGAAACTCATCTGAAATCCAAGATTTTATCCGAAATCTCATTACTATATTAGGCTATTAAATAAATGGTTTTGTAAACACTTAATTAGTTATAATAAAATAATTTTTTACAAAACCAAATAGCTTAACTTGAATGAGCTTCTGATGTATCACTTCTGCCCAAAGGTGATTTGATGCATTTATTTATTGTTCAAGTATTATGAAAGGCTATGTTAATAATGCATTATAAAAGTGAATGTTTTATTTCTGGCCAAAGCTGATCTAATTCATTCATGTCTAGCATACTTGACAAGTGCATAATTAAAGGGATTGCCTCATTTCTGGCCAAAGCTGATTTGTCACAATTACTTTGCACATATACTTAAATGATTTCACTTCTGGCCAGAGCTGATTTGTCTTCATTTGAGTAGAATTTTAACTAAGTCTATTATTATGATGTTAGTAATAGATAATATTACAGCTTTATAACTAAAATGGTCATTACTCATGCCTGCCTTAGTGTAACTTGCCCTTAGATCACATTAAGACTTCTTTTCTTAGTATCATAATTTGCTCATATTATTTCCACTATCAGCGCCCAATTGCGGGATTCCACCATTGACTGGTGATAACTTTGCTGCATGGAAAGACTCTCTCATGCTTACTCTTGCTTTGTTGGATTTCGATTACTAAGAGAGAAAAAGCCTGAAGACCTTACTCCTCAGAGTACCGTTGCTGAGCAGCTGGCTCATGAAAAATGGACAAGGTGTAACCGCATGTCTATCATGTTCATGAAGCAGTCCATAAGCAATGCAATTCGAGGAGCCATTCCTAATTCTGAAGATGCTAAAACCTACTTGGCTTCTGTGGAGGAGTAGTTCAATGGAACGTCTAAGGCACACGCTAGTACTCTTATCCTCAAGCTGGTGACTACTAAGTATGATGGGAGGAGCGGCATCCGTTAACACATCATGATGATGAACAACATGACCCATAAGCTCAAGGGATTAGACATGGCGATTAGTGATGGTTTTCTTATCCAGTTCATCATGACTTCGCTTCTTTCGTCCTATGAAGCATTCAAGATCAATTACAACACTCAGAAAGAGAAATGGTCGATGAGTGAACTGATCGCCATGTGCGTGCAGGAGGAGGAGCGTATGAAGATGGATCAAACTACTGATGTTACACACTTTACTACCTCCAGCTCTAAGAAGAGGAAGAACACTTATCCAAGGAAGGATGTTTCTAAAGTCCAAAAGCCCAATCCTAGTACAAGTGCCCCTTCCAGCTCTAGGAACTCCTTAGGCAAACCCTACTGCAAGTTTTGTAAAAAGACAGGACATAAGCAGAAGGAATGCCTTGACTTTAAGGAGTGGCTGGCTAAGAAAGGTAACAAATTTTTCATGATACTTGAGTCCTATAATTTAAATGTTCCTGCTAATTCTTGGTGGTTTGATTTTGGTGCTATGACTCATTTCACTAACTCTACTCAGGGATTCCTTACAATCCGGAGGCTGGGAAGAAACCAAAGATCACTTAAAGTGGAGGATGATAGAGAATTAGAAGTGAGAGCTATAGGAACTTTACAATTATTTATGAAAACTGGTTTATGCATTGAACTTTTTGATACCTTATATGTTCCTGAGGTAACTCGGAACCTTGTATCAGGACCAAATTTAGACATAGACGGTTTTGATATTACTCATGGTCATCGCAAACTCTCTATTCTCTATGATTCTGTGGTTTATGGTACTGACATTCTGGATGGTGGTCTCATAGATTAGAACTAGGTGATTTTTTTTACAAATCTTTGTTGTCATATAATATTAATGAATCACTCACAAAGATGAAACAAAATCGGGACTCAAAGACTTCATCCATGTTGTGGCATCAACATTTAGGCTGTCACACCCCGACCCACAGCGGAAAAGGTGATCGGGGCATGATTGGGTTATCATCAAAGCTCATGACATTTATTATGCGTTTCATATTCTTTAATACAAATTAAATTGAAATTTACAATAAATGTTACAACATGTTCTAACTAACAATCTAAACTTCTTTGTTCTCTTCTAAGGCATATCCTATGTTTTCCTTGCTTCAACCTGTTCACCTGTATCATGTGTAAAAGGGTTTTTGGATCAACATAATGTTGGCGAGTGAATCCTATGGAAAACATTTGAACAAATTTATTTAAATTGATTATGAAATATGTGCACAACCAAACATGAGTAAAAATAGATGTAAACTTAATCAACAATCATAAGATATTAAGTGAAACACACATGAACAATAATGGAACATTTAGAGGCACGCGATGCTCAACTCGTCTCTCACGAGGAACTGAGGGGCCTAATGAATGAATTGCATAACCATGATAATATGAATGACACAACTACAAACAATATGAACTCAATGATATACACATAAACAATAATGAATTTGATTTGTGGCACGCGTTGTTCAACTCGTCTTCCACGAGGAACTGATGGGCTTAATGAATGAGTTTCATATAATTTAACAAAAGGAAATAAGTAATCACAACAATATAAACAATCTAAGTTTAGGTCATGATGTGGTATGGCACAAGTTTAAATAAATAAGTTAATTATTTTCATAACACATGACACACCCCAAAACGTGTAATTTAAAAGGGGGAGTTGTAAGATTCACTCACAGTGGGTGCGTTCGGTTGATGATGTTGAATGTACGCGAAGTGGTTTTAACCACGAGTGAGATTAACCTAGATAAATCGCATTATGGTTTGGTAAGTAAACGGATTTTATTAATCTATTTTAATAGGATTGTTGGGTGTATTTTTGTGAGTTTGAGGCTATTTTCTAACCTTAAAAATGTTATTTTTAAGTATTTTTAATTGATTTTTAATTAAAATAATTAAATAAAATAATAAAAAAAAATTTGATTTTTTCTGACCGTTGACCTGACCGTTGACCGTTGACCTGACCGTTGACCGGTTCGAGTTGTGTATACAAGTGCGCTGAGTGAGGCTCGAACCCGAGACCTCCCGTACGCGTGCACGCAGCTCTACCAACTGAGCTACGTGTCTAACCCGTTATAAATCTGATTTTAATTATATATATATATTAATTAGTTTAAACCGAAAATCATTTTATTTTAAAAACAGTTTAAATCCATTCGGACGGTGCGCTCCACAGGTCTCGAACCCGGGACCTGTGGCTTAAACTAACACACAGTCCACCGCTGGACTGTGTGTTTAACATGTTATATAATCCGATTTTTATTATACTTAAATACAAATTAGTTATTTCCTTTTCTGCCTTATTTAAAAAGAATAGATAATTGTCCGAGTCGGTGCAGTAGCCCGGACTCGAACGTGTGACCTGTGATATAAACATACACACAGTCCACCGCTGGACTGTGTGTCTAACTTGGTTATTATTTCGGTTATTAATATACTTAACATATACCAGTATGACTCCGGTTCGGTTAATTAAAAAAAATCATTTTTATTAAGGCGACGTGTGTGAAGCAGGATTCGAACTCGAGACGTTTGTATGTTTAACGTGCACACAGTCCACCGCTGGACTGTGTGTCTAACCCGAGTAATTTCTTGATTTATATTATACTTATATGTTATAGCGGTCATCGTCTTCTCCGTCCGATTTTGACCAGAATCGGAAAATCCGACTGGTTCAAAGTCTTAATCGGTTTCTTTAGTTTTTTAGGTAATTATAGATGATATATGAGTGAAAAGATAAAGATATTAGACGAAGAGGTATACCGACTGGACCCTCTGTTTTCCGGCAGAACTCCGGCGACAGCAATAGGCTCCGGCGACGAGTGTCTTGCAGCGGAGAAACTTCAGAAAGCTTACAAAGGGTGTGGGTGACTTCGGTATAAACTTAGAAGGTTCAATAGGGCTCGGAAATGGAGAAACCGGTTTTCCGGCGACAAACAGAAAGATTCCGGCGAGTGGAATTACGCCGAGAAAAGGTGTGGTTTTGAGCGAAAAGGTTTGCAGTGGGTGGTGGGTGAATTTATAGGGCAAATCGTCGAAGAACTTGGTCTGATTTCCGACTGGATTCATAAGTTATAAAAACTCCGGCGGTTATAGAAAGTGTCGCGGACTCAAACGTCGGTTATAACCGATGTCCTAATAATAGTTTACGTTATAACGTAAATTGTTGTTAAAAGCTCGCGAGATTACCGGGATTCCGACGACTGAACTTTTGGGCGCCGGTTTTGAATTCGTAACGTCATGATATCAATTAAATGATTTCAATATTTAACAAACAAAACAAATGGCGCAGTGGTTTGTGTGCGTGAGTTAAGTCTGTTGGTTGGTTCGGTACTGACCCGGGATCGAAACACGGCAGGAACAATTTATTTTTATTTTGCGATTTTTAACAGTTTTTCAAAAACTAATTATATATTCCCGTATAATAATCGATTACGTATCGTTTTAAATTATTTTGGGCATTTAATTCGCAACGAAATTTTTGACTGACTGTTCGGTTGATAAACGGAGCGGGTTTGGTAAATCCGTTTTTGACGGATGTTACAGTATCCCCTGCTTTTTAGAAATTTCGTCCCGAAATTTTAAATTGTGATATATTTGACTAAAAAAGGATGATGATGTTTAGTTTGACAGTTGTATGCTTAGAAAAATAAGGGTTTAAGTTTTTATTCGAGGCGGTAACGTTCCTTGTAAGGGTTAAGTACCCTATTACAGGAATCGCTTTTTGTTGCCTACTGTATAAGTATTGATAAGCAGAAATGATTTGCTAAAAATGATATCATGCATAAGAGTTTAGATACGTTTGGGAAAGTATGGTTATATCCTAAGGCAAAACTTCTAACACTACAACCTACATGGAACATAAATAAAAACACAACAGCTGATATTTGAACATGAATAAACACAACAGCAAATATTTGAATCCACATTCTGATAGCATATATGTTTGAATGGTGGAAGTTCCTCTCTCGTTTGTTATGATGGAGAGGTTAGTTTATGTAGAAATGGAACACAATCCAATCTCTTTAAATAGCATGATGATATAAATGTAACACAATTTCCAACCAAGGCAATACTAAATCCTACATGGAACTTCTCATAACCGCCTGATAATGCCTCTGATCCTTTGGCAAGAATACTTATATATAGGAAGTACCAGCGGCGTATCCACCATATTCTTGCCAAATTTTCATTAGTTTTATCCACAAGTTATGATTGGTTACCAAGAAACTAATAAATCCTACATAGAACTTCTCATAACCGTCCGATAATGCCTCTGATCCTTTGACAAGAATACTTATATATAGGAAGTACCAGCGGCGTATCCACCATATTCTTGTCAAATTTTCATTGGTTTTATCAGTGAATTATGATTAGTCCTATAACTCTACAACCAATACAACAAACATAAAATACTGAAATGAAATATATCTGTGCGATCAAGGCTCAATCGAACGGAGCCGGTCGTATTGCATGTACTGAAAATGAAATGTCTGTGCGCTCAAGGCTCAATCAAACGGAGTCGAACGTATTGAATGTACTGAAATTGAAATTGTCTGTGTGCTCAAGGCTCAATCAAACGGAGCCGAGCGTATTGCATGTACTGAAAATGAATAACTTAACCACACAAACAGCCTATGCATGGAACCTCTCATAACCGCCTGATAATGCCTCCGATCATTTGACAAGAATACTTATATATAGGAAGTACCAGCGGCGTATCCACCGTATTCTTGTCAAATTCTCATTGACTTTATCCGCAAGTTATGATTAGTTCTATGCGACTCTACAACAAACACAACAACCACAAGATACTGATAATGAAATTGTCTGTGCGCTCAAGGCTCAATCAAACGGAGCCGAACGTATTGAATGTACTGAAAATGAAATTGTATGTGCGCTCAAGGCTCAATCAAACGGAGCCGAACGTATTGAATGTACTGAAATTGAACAACTTAATCTAAACAACCATCACACAATCAGCCTATGCATGGAACCTCTCATAACCGCCTGATAATGCCTCCGATCATTTGACAAGAATACTTATATATAGGAAGTACCAGCGGCGTATCCACCATATCCTTGTCAAATTTTCATTGACTTTATCCGCAAGTTATGGTTAGTTCGATGCGACTCTACTACAAACACCACAACCACAAGATACTGATAATGAAATTGTATGTGCGCTCAAGGCTCAATCAAACGGAGCCGAACGTATTGCATGAACTGGAAATGTAAATTGAACTGTGCGCTCAAGGCTCAATCAAACGGAGCCGAACGTATTGCATATATTGAAATGTAAAATGAAATGACCGATCAAGGCTCAATCAAACGGAGCCGATCGTGCGGGCACGCCAAGATCAACCGCATAATAAAATGGGGATCCAACTCAACCTCAATGGATGGGGAGCCACGGCCTCGGCAAATGCATATACTGAAAACAATATATAATATACAATAATTACTCTAACAGTCTACACATGGAGCCTCTCATAACCGCCAGATAATGCTTCTGATCCTTTGACAAGAATACTTATATATAGGAAGTACCATCGGCGTATCCACCGTATTCTCGTCAAAGTTTCATTGGCTTTATCCTTAAGTTATGTTTGGTTCTATGTGATAAAGAAAAACATAAAACTAAACGATAGGAGTTGAATCTGGATCTTCGACGAAGAGGACTAGCTGAGTATCTTCGTTTGGGCCGTCATTATCTTCGACAGGATTGGCGTTGATATTGAAGACTCTTTCTCTTGCTGGTGGCATAGTGATTGGGTTTTCTTGGTTTACTTGGTTAACTGGGTTTGATTGGGCTTGAGTGTTGATAACGTTAACCAATTGAGGGCATGTGTTTCTAAAGTGGGTAGGGTCGCCACAATTGAAGCAAGCTCGAGCATATGGGAACATGGGGTATTGGGGTTGGTGATAAGTTTGGGCCATGTTTTGAGTAGGGGAAAAGGTTTGGTTTTGAAAGGTGCGACAAACATTGCTCAAATGACCATAGCGTCAACAAGTTGCACATAGACGACAAGGTAGGGTATGGGGATGGTGATAAAAACAGTTGTTGCATCAAGGGTGAGGTCCAAGATATGTTTTCTTATCTGGGTAAGCTGAGTTGGGTGCCACTTGGGTGATTGGGATAGCTCGGATGGGTATGGCGTGTAAAACTGGTGGATTTCGTTGGGTAGCAGCGAAAAGTCGCCCGACTCTTCTTCTCTTAGGATTGGGTTGAGAAGGGGATTCGGTTTGAGTGGAGTCGGGGTTTCAGTCGATTCTTTATCCTTCTTCTTCTCCTCCTTGAAGTCTTTGTTTTGGATTCGGTTCTCGGTGAGCTCTGTTGCTAGCTCCATTGCTGCTTCCAAAGTTGCAGGCTTGGTACTTATTACAGGGTCTTGAATCTTCGACGGAAGACCACGAATGTAGTGCTCGATCAAACGGTAGAGGGGAGTAAACATGTTGGGAACCATTTGGTGTAACTCGAGGAATCTTTTGTTGTAGGTGATGTGGTCTCCTTCCATTTGCTTCAATGAGTAAAATTCATCTTCTAACTTCTTGATTTCGCTCCTTGGGCAAAAACGTCTGGTCATGATTTCCTTCAATTCGTTCCAAGTTAAGGTCATAGCATCTTCCACACCTCGTTTGGCCTTCTCTGTGTTCCACCAAGTAAGTGCTATCCCATATAATCGACCGGTAGCATATCGCACTTTGCGATCGTCAGGGCAATTGCAATTTAGAAAAGTGTTCTCCATTTCTTCAAACCAATGGAGGAGAGCGGTGACGCCTTCAGTCCCTTTGTATTTCGGAGGGTCGCATGATTTGAAATGCTTGTAGGTGCATTTAGTGGTATTTGGGGAAGAGTTGAAAATGTTTTGGTTTGCTTGATTGACAGGATTAACGGTAAGTGCTTGTTGAACTTGGATTACAATGTTGGGTATTACGGCAGCCATTTGTTGAGCGATTAAGGCAGCCATGCGCTCGCGGGCTTTTCTTGCTCTCGTCTTCCCACGGGCGAGGTTAGAAGACATCTACCAGGAATACATGACAAGAGTATGAGTTGGATGCTTTTGAGATCATGGGTCGCATTCAAGAATGAACATTCATAAAATAATTATAGATAAATAAATTACTACATCCATTGGATGTCTTGGGTTTTGCTCGCTGTTAGGCCCTACATGCCGCCATACTTTACCTGTGTAATCATGTGGGCCCCCATGAATACCGGTTTTTCATATGGTTCGCACGGGTTTGCCAGGTTGCGTACACAAAACCCGGAGAAAATCGAGAAATATGTATACAACGTGTGATATTCGGAATGTGTCCAGGTGTAGACACGGTGACACCTCAAAGTAGGGTTAGTTTGAACGACGTTTGGTGTGGCATGCTTTGGCCTAATAGGTCCTTCGCACTCTCATCGTTGGTCCCCAGGTAGGCAAACTGGTCCGTTATATTGGATTTATACGAATGCCAGCCTAGACAGGACGTTCCGACTACCGGTACTTGTACCCTTCCAGTTACTACATGCCCGTCGCAGAACTTACTTTGATGAGATTTGAAAATTGCACAAAATCTTTGGATAATGAGAGTATGAAAATAAATTGAATACATGAACATCAATATATGTATAGTGAATATGTATATATGTATAATGAATATGTATATAAGCATGTATGTTTGACTGTAAATGTAAACAAATATGAAACAAATAAATATCACAAGTTTGTATGTAACCACCTAATCAATTAAAATTTAGGCAGACTATAGTATAGGCTCTAAGGGTCTAATAACCTATCCTATATCCCTATAGTCATGGCTCTGATACCAATCTGTCACACCCCGACCCGCAGCGGAAAAGGTGATCGGGGCATGATTGGGTTATCATCAAAGCTCATGACATTTATTATGCGTTTCATATTCTTTAATACAAATTAAATTGAAATTTACAATAAATGTTACAACATGTTCTAACTAACAATCTAAACTTCTTTGTTCTCTTCTAAGGCATATCCTATGTTTTCCTTGCTTCAACCTGTTCACCTGTATCATGTGTAAAAGGGTTTTTGGATCAACATAATGTTGGCGAGTGAATCCTATGGAAAACATTTGAACAAATTTATTTAAATTGATTATGAAATATGTGCACAACCAAACATGAGTAAAAATAGATGTAAACTTAATCAACAATCATAAGATATTAAGTGAAACACACATGAACAATAATGGAACATTTAGAGGCACGCGATGCTCAACTCGTCTCTCACGAGGAACTGAGGGGCCTAATGAATGAATTGCATAACCATGATAATATGAATGACACAACTACAAACAATATGAACTCAATGATATACACATAAACAATAATGAATTTGATTTGTGGCACGCGTTGTTCAACTCGTCTTCCACGAGGAACTGATGGGCTTAATGAATGAGTTTCATATAATTTAACAAAAGGAAATAAGTAATCACAACAATATAAACAATCTAAGTTTAGGTCATGATGTGGTATGGCACAAGTTTAAATAAATAAGTTAATTATTTTCATAACACATGACACACCCCAAAACGTGTAATTTAAAAGGGGGAGTTGTAAGATTCACTCACAGTGGGTGCGTTCGGTTGATGATGTTGAATGTATGCGAAGTGGTTTTAACCACGAGTGAGATTAACCTAGATAAATCGCATTATGGTTTGGTAAGTAAACGGATTTTATTAATCTATTTTAATAGGATTGTTGGGTGTATTTTTGTGAGTTTGAGGCTATTTTCTAACCTTAAAAATGTTATTTTTAAGTATTTTTAATTGATTTTTAATTAAAATAATTAAATAAAATAATAATAAAAATTTGATTTTTTTCTGACCGTTGACCTGACCGTTGACCGTTGACCGTTGACCTGACCGTTGACCGGTTCGAGTTGTGTATACAAGTGCGCTGAGTGAGGCTCGAACCCGAGACCTCCCGTACGCGTGCACGCAGCTCTACCAACTGAGCTACGTGTCTAACCCGTTATAAATCTGATTTTAATTATATCTATATATTAATTAGTTTAAACCGAAAATCATTTTATTTTAAAAACAGTTTAAATCCATTCGGACGGTGCGCTCCACAGGTTTCGAACCCGGGACCTGTGGCTTAAACTAACACACAGTCCACCGCTGGACTGTGTGTTTAACATGTTATATAATCCGATTTTTATTATACTTAAATACAAATTAGTTATTTCCTTTTCTGCCTTATTTAAAAAGAATAGATAATTGTCCGAGTCGGTGCAGTAGCCCGGACTCGAACGTGTGACCTGTGATATAAACATACACACAGTCCACCGCTGGACTGTGTGTCTAACTTGGTTATTATTTCGGTTATTAATATACTTAACATATACCAGTATGACTCCGGTTCGGTTAATAAAAAAAAATCATTTTTATTATGGCGACGAGTGTAAAGCAGGATTCGAACTCGAGACGTTTGTATGTTTAACGTGCACACAGTCCACCGCTGGACTGTGTGTCTAACCCGAGTAATTTCTTGATTATATTATACTTATATGTTATAGCGGTCATCGTCTTCTCCGTCCGATTTTGACCAGAATCGGAAAATCCGACTGGTTCAAAGTCTTAATCGGTTTCTTTAGTTTTTTTAGGTAATTATAGATGATATATGAGTGAAAAGATAAAGATATTAGACGAAGAGGTATACCGACTGGACCCTCTGTTTTCCGGCAGAACTCCGGCGATAGCAATAGGCTCCGGCGACGAGTGTCTTGCAGCGGAGAAACTTCAGAAAGCTTACAAAGGGTGTGGGTGACTTTGGTATAAACTTAGAAGGTTCAATAGGGCTCGGAAATGGAGAAACCGGTTTTCCGGCGACAAACAGAAAGATTCCGGCGAGTGGAATTACGCCGAGAAAAGGTGTGGTTTTGAGCGAAAAGGTTTGCAGTGGGTGGTGGGTGAATTTATAGGGCAAATCGTCGAAGAACTTGGTCTGATTTCCGACTGGATTCATAAGTTATAAAAACTCCGGCGGTTATAGAAAGTGTCGCGGACTCAAACGTCGGTTATAACCGATGTCCTAATAATAGTTTACGTTATAACGTAAATTGTTGTTAAAAGCTCGCGAGATTACCGGGATTCCGACGACTGAACTTTTGGGTGCCGGTTTTGACATACTTCATTTATCACTTTCATTGATGATTATTCTGGTTACATGTACTTGTATCTCATTAAGAAAAAATCTGAATCTCTTACAACTTGTAAAACCCCAAAAACAGGTTTGGTAATCGAACCACGTTAATATTAAAGAGCGGGTAAAAGACCGTTAGAGGTAAAAGTGAACCCGTAAACAAAATAACTAGGAACAACTTAACCTAGTCCATAATATGGAAATAGCAATAAACAATGAGTTGTAGCTCTAAAGAAATAAGACCTCAAATATGAGGGACTAAAAGAGGAAAGGTTGAAAAGTTGAATATATAAAATAAAACTAAATAAAACACTATACACACAAAAGGTGTGTGTGTGTGTGTGTAGCGACCAGGAGCAAACAAAGGGAGTGAACCCTAGTTTTGCTTAAATCATCAAATTGAAGGGTGAATTGAGCTTGGAATTGATGCATGATTGCATATAAACGATCACCTAATCGAAGGGATCATAAGGTATGTCTTAAAACCTAGATTGGTGAAAGTTGCGATTTGAGACAAGTAGATTACTTGTATTTAGATAGTTCGATTATGATCCAAAGATGATATTAAGTGTATGTGTATGATTGATGTCGTTAAACTTAATGAAATTATGCACAATTGATGTAAGATTTCTTGTTAGTGATTAACAAGTAGATTATAAAGTAGGTTTTGATTATATGATGAAATTGATGATATATAAGTGTTTATGATCATCATACTTGTATGTATGTATAAAACAAATTAGAGGTTCAAATAGTTGTTCATACAAGACTTGAAATTGGTTTTGATGATAAGATGAGATTTATGTTAAATACATGTTAATAGATGCTTAAAATCATCATGTGAATGTGAATGTGAATGTTTAAAGTATTTGGCTAAGTTTAATGTTTGGGTAAATTCCATGTATATGATGCAATGGGTTGTTTCATAGTGATGAAACAATCCCAAGTTCTTGCATAAGATTGATAAATTAGCATATGATTGTAGAAACTATGTTAATTGATCTTAGCAATCATGTGAACTTGGTTTGGAAAAACATAACTCAATTGGTGGCCTAAGAATAGTGCTTACTGGATAATTAATGAAATGCGTAAATGAGTTGTTAAACTTGTTTGTGGGTTAGTGTGAGTAAATAGGCAGTTGACTTTTAAGAGTCAAACTAACCTACACTAAGATCGAATGATAAAATTGATATAAAAGCCGTAAGGTGGAATAGTCGTGTTAGATGATGACTAACCTAACCATCTTGCGAATGATAAATGATAGTTTGACGCTTGACAAGCTAGGTGGAGGCTTGGGAAGAAGTGGGTCAAACAAAACAAGTACGCGAAAGAAGGCATAATTGGAATTCAAGGTAAGTAAAGCTTACAACTTTAAAATAGTATAATTAACTATGTAGTTGAAATAAGCGTTTTGGGTATTCGGAACAAGATTCCGAAATATAAAAGTTCCAATACGGACAAATATGATTGGAATAAGTGAAAATGGCATTAAACCATGATTTATGGTAAAAAGGGTAAAACGGTAAATTAGTCTTGTGATGACGATTAAATAAGAAGTTTTGAAAAGGATACCATATGGCGTAAGCCATAATGGGTTAAGCGAATCAAGAGATAATTCTTAAGCAATATAATCATATAGTGTAAAACGAAATGGGTTAAATAGGTGAGATGGCAATTAAGTGCCATCCATAATGACAAATGGTTATTTAGACCGAACGGGTCAAATGGTGATAGTATCCCCATTTGACAATGATGACTAATATCGCTTGTTGAATTTTTGTGTTCTTAGAAAGAACAGAGCATGATATTTGAACAGATCAATGTATGAGCCAAGCCAGGTACGTGTAACGGGTCAAAACTCTCAACAAGGACTTAAAGGTCCGATGAGAGTTAAATGAGTCATATATGATTAATGGATTACCTAAGGTAAGTTAAATCCAATTATCTAATCTGTAAACATTATGTTATCCGTAAACATTATGTTCTTAAGAACATAATGATTTTACATAGATTATAGTTAAATGTTCATTTTGGTCAAAACATGTTATGGTAAGTCCTTCATCGTAAAAGAAGAGACTAAGTTGACCAAAATGCCCTCAAGTGATGAAAAATAAGCAAACGACTCTAATATTAGTTTAAAATTGAGTTATATAATTTAATAGACCCTTTCGGTAACGTAAAAGCGAAAAGCATAAACCTTTTTGGTTCAATGCCTTTTTAAATGGTCTTTTCCGTAAACGGTCGAACCAAAGAGGGCAGAAATTGGACGAAATGTATTTGTGATAATAAATTCACCACAAATAAAGTTGTGGTGAGAAATAGGTAGATATCTTAGTGTGGATATAATAAGATAGATAAGTTCGGTGGAAATAAGCGTTGGATTACGCTAAAACAATCAAACGGGTCAAAATAACAAATAAATAAAGTGTTATTGCATGCCGAAAAGGATGCGTAAATGTATAGTTTCTTTAAAAAGGGGTTAAAGGACAAATTGGGCAAAATTCGGAAAATAAGAATATAAACCGGAAATAAATGCGTAAGTCATAGGAATAAGTATCCGGGTCAAGGATTTCGGGTTAAATATGTAAGAAGACAATTTACGGACAATTAGAAACAAGTTTCGAGTAAAACGGATGAAAATAGAGTGAGTTACGGAAGTTGTCGTAACTAAAATGGCAAATAAGAGAAAATCTGCAGCAAGCCACCGTAAGCTACGGTGGCCTACCGTAGCTTATGGTAGGCAGCTGCTATAATGGACTGTAGGCCGGGACCGTAAGACAGAAGGTCTGGACCGTAAAGCTGGACCGCAAGCTACGGTGGCCAGCCGTTGCTTACGGTGGAGTCTAAAACAAAAAAAATGTTTTTATTGTTTTAATCCTTAGAGTCTATTCGTTTACGTTATAATCTATTTATAACTAACGTATTTCATAAATTATGAAATATAGGTGATGATTGGGAGTACCGAAGGAGGATCAAGCTATATGAAGAACCGAACACGATCAAAGACGAAGCTTCCGCACTTGGTTTTGATTATATCAAAACTAGACAATGATAACATGATAAATTGTTTAAATAAGTTGAAAAAGTTTTAATAAACTACAATATTTGAGTGACGAGTATTCGTATTTACATGTTTAAATACGAAACCTTTAATAGAAATTCAGTAAATAAAGATAGGGTCTTACAAGTTGGTAATCAGAGCTCAAGGTTAATGATCAAATGTGTTTAGTTCGAAGCTTGGTCACATGATCCGGTAAGTTATTATAAATTTAGCGGTTTAACATAGTAGAAGTGTTGTAAATAACATATAGGGTTACCGTGTGTACGCACATTACCCCAAATAAAATGATAAAAGACCGATATAACTAGTGAATTATTTGTGTTAACAAGTATTGTAGATAGCCTTGTACTATGGTAAGGGCGATTATTAAATTTCAATATTATTAATCCATGTAAACGTTTTGGTTAAAGGATGCTCGCATCTGAAGATGGCGGGAATCTAATGATCTGCCGACACGGTGACAGAATGGTCTGAAGTATGACAAGCAGAGCATACTCGTTAAGGACCTAAACTAAATGATGATATTAAATAAAGGTGGAACGGTAATGAAAGCCAATGAAGAAAATATCGCACAGGTGCACACTTTAAATTATTATATAACTAGTAGTATACAACAGATATGTAATGAACACCGGTTGTATACGGGACTAAAGCATGGGGAAACCAGAAGGGATGCCCATCCATGTTGATGTTCCCAAGAGAAATTGGGCGGGTAATACTCATTATTCACAAATCGTGAATAGTAAAAATATAAAAGAGTTCAGATCTAAAATCTTGGATGGGGTGACCATCCAAGTAGAAATTTCAATAAGATTTTATTGAGGAAAAGTAAAGATCATATAGATAAATGTGGTTAAATAAAAGTCTTATAAAAAGGGAAAAACATTTATATGTTTTGAGACGAGAACGGTAAAAACTAATGATTGTTAAATAACAATTAAACAAAGTTTTACCAAATAAATTAGAAATATGGACATGAACCGATGATTTACTTACATGGGAAGTAATGTGTTAGTTATAATAAGGTCATGTGTACCATGTGTTGATCGCTTACTCTGGCCAAGTAAATGATAAACACATGATATCATGAACTTGTTATAATAAACACATATACATTCGATGTGGTAAAGACGAGGTGAATGGGAATGAGTCATTATGGAGAAAAGAACCATGGTTGACAAAAGGGCATGTAAAACCAAAGTATAAATGACCTGTGAGGTCATAGAAACGGAGGTAGTGCCCACACGGGAAATGATCAAGTCGATGATTATGATCGTAGAAAAGATAAAAAGAGAAAAGAAAGAAATGATGATGATAATCATCATTCATGGTCTATGAGGTCATAAAGGATGATCGGATAAAGAATAAAGTTTGGCTGTTCAGAAGTAATGGATTTCACATGAACAAGTCAAACGGATTAGATAAAGGATAACGTTTGACTGTTCAAAAGTGATGGATTTCACATGAACAAGTCAAACGGAAGGATAAAGTTGATTGTTCAAAAGTGATGTATTTCACACGAACAAGTCAAACGGGTCAGGTAATGAATAAAGTCTGACAGTTCATAAGTGATTAATCTCACAAGAAGGAATCAAACGGGTTAAATAAATAATTAGATTCGATCGCTCATAAGTGATGGATTTCATACAAGCAATCCAAACAAGTCAAACAAAGTAAAATGATTGAAATTAAAAGTAAACGCGGACCGGGTAACGGGAGTGTTAAAGCAAAAGAATAATGAGCCCGGGTAATGGGACGTGATTAAATATAAATGTATACTCAGACCAAATAATGGGAGCGCAGAATATTAATGAACCCGTGTAAAGGGCCGTGAATGAATTTAAACGAAAATGTAAAACGAATAACGGGAACGTTAAAACGTTAAGATAAGGAACCCGGGTAACAGGTTGTAAAGCAATATAGGCTTAAACCGGATAACGGTAAACGTGAGACAAACCGATGCATAAATGACATATGAAGTCGTAGAGTCGGAAGTATTGTCCAAACGAAAAACGATCTAGTTATGGAATACGATCGCGCGGGCGCGCACGGCTACCAACAGGCAGTGTCTAATCTGAATAAATGATTAGAGCAACATACACAAAATGTTGTGGTTGCCACTAAAGATGCTAGTTATGACTCGGTGGTGACGAGTGGTCAACGCCAGTTAACCTTACGCCAGGTTTAGACACAAATGATCATCACCCAATAGAGATGAAGCGACTAATAGATCCGACACGTAAAAGACTCGCGGAGTCATAGAAAATAAAATTGTTGACAAACCGAATCAAACATGGTCTGAGGGCCATAATTGAAATAAAATAAATTAGCCTTCATGGCAAAAGGGAGCCATGATTTGGCGGATAAAGAAAGGATAACGTAAATAATTTTTCTTTCAAGTACAAAAGAGGTGCATTGACACCAAATATACTTAAAGAACGATACGGGTAAAAGGATGATATAAAGGATCACCACGACCTTCGGGTTACGAATAGTGTAATGATCTACAGGGTCAAAACGACATCGGGATCACGAATCAAGAGGAATGATGCATTAAAAGACCTCACCTTAGGAGGGTAAATAAAAGATGTAACATTTGTAAAAATCGGGTCTCCAAAACCCGCTCCGTTTTGTAATCAAGTACCAAGTTATGAAAGTACATTAATTATTTATGATTAATTTGAGTTAAAACGTTACATAATTAATAAATAAACTAAACTATAAAAATTATATTTGATAAAAAGTTAAAATAAAATAAATAAAAAACAATTGAAGCTGCCGGGACTCGAACCCGGGTCAGCTGAGGCATTCCAACGACTTATCATCCTGTCCCCAAACCACTCCGCCACCAAGTGTTTTCTGTTAACTTTAGGAGAGCAATTGGATCTTATACGCAAACTCAAATCAACCGTTAATGCCATCTGAATAACGGAAATCGGCAAACCGATCGCCAAATCATTTCGATTTCATCTGGCCAACTTATAGCCGATGTATTTCGGTTTCTAATTAAGTCAGTAATGAATGAACTTAAAGTTTCATCATTTTCGGTTTTTGAAACCGAAAAATTATCAAACTCTGATTTAATTCAAGTTCCGATCATTTGCACGATTCAGAACTGTCACAACAACACTCCATTTCCTTTTCGTCGCGTTTTCAAATCATTTGAGCACCTAAAACAGTTCGCCGGAATTCTCTGCAGAAATCGCCGGAAAACCGTGTTCAACACAAACCGGTAAGATATTCCTTCTTTGCGATTTCAATCTATTGTTAGAACTTTACTAACATTAATCCATCACTCAAAATCAGCCACAGACGACTTTGCTGGATTTTCTGTGTTCGCCGGAGAAATTTTGGAATTGCCGGAAACTCGCTAGTTATCGGTATGCACATTCAAACGTACTAATAATCAATGCACCCTAGTACAATTTCATATCTAATTCCTTAATTCTGTTGATAGACCCTCCCGGCCGAAGGTTCAAAAACAGAGCTGTCAAATTCTCGCCGGACTCTCTGAGGAAGACAACCTGTCCGGTATCTTCTTTCCCCAAACTGTTCGGTTTAGTACATTCAAGCTAGTCGTCATGTTTTATTAATCAGATTAATCACGAACCAGATGTCTGAGTAAGGTCTGTAATCGTAATGAAGAAGACGATCTTAATAATGAGATAAGAGTAATTAAAATCCGGATTATAAACGGGTTAGACACACAGTCCAGCGGTGGACTGTGTGCAAATTTCATATTCACGTCCCGGGTTCGATCCTTGCTACGCGCACGCTTGTGTAATAACATTCCTTTTTTTTAATCATGAACTAACCCGGGTTGAATCGGGTAGTTGTTAAGTATAATATAAATCAAGAATATAACCGGGTTAGACACACAGTCCAGCGGTGGACTGTGTGCAAAATGAACTTCACGTCGCGCGTTCGAATCCTGTCCCGAGCACCGGTCCATGGAATTAAAACGTTTTTGCAAAATAAAGGAAATTTCGGTTAATTCAAATAAGTATATAAATATAATTAAAACCGAGTTTATAACGGGTTAGTCACGTAGCTCAGTTGGTAGAGCTACGTGCACGTGAACAGAACGTCGCCGGTTCGAGTCCCGCCCGGCGCAGGATTTTACCGCTGACCGAACCGGTCAACGGTCAACAGTAAAAAAAATAATATTTTTTTTTATATATATTTATTTGTTTATTTTAATTTAAAAATCAATTAAAAATACTTAAAAATAACATTTTTAAGGATAGAAAATAGCCATAAACTCACAAAAATATATCTAAAAATTTCATTAAAATCCTTAATAAAATCCATCCATTTAATATATTTTTCTATTATTATTTAGGTTAGTATTTCCCGTCGATCCGCTCATCTAAATCGTGCGCATCTCACCATCTTCAATTCAACGCATCCAATGTGAGTGAACCTTTCAAATTCCCCGTTTTAATCACGTTTTTGGGGTGTATCATGTGTCTTGTTTATTTACATATTATAACGAAATTATTGTGCATACATCATATCATGACATGTGTATTAGTTTGTTGCTGTTAAGTAGTTATTATTGGATGCAAATTATTATTTCAGTACATGCAATTGCCGAGGCCGCAGCTCCCCATCCATCGAGGTTGAGCTTGATCCCCATTTTATTATGCGGTTGATCTTGGCGTGCCCGCACGATCGGCTCCGTTTGATTGAGCCTTGATCGGTCATTTCATTTTACATTTCAATACATGCAATACGCTCGGCTCCGTTTGATTGAGCCTTGAGTGCACAGTTCAATTTACATTTCCAGTTCATGCAATACGTTCGGCTCCGTTTGATTGAGCCTTGAGCGCACAGTTCAATTTACATTTCCAGTTCATGCAATACGATCGGCTCCGTTTGATTGAGCCTTGATCGCACAGTTCATTTATGTTAGTTATCGTATGATATTGGTATATTCATGTATGCTATCAAGTGTTAATGTATGTTATAATTGTAACTGCTATTTGCCAATGTTTGATTACTTACATGTGCTCTTTTATGATTATGCACAATATTTTATTGATAAACTAACCATAAAATCATTATCAAATGTTTATCTAATAAGGTTCACTCGCCAACTTATGTTGACCCAAAACCTCCCATTTTACACATGATACAGGTGAACCAGCAGCAGCTAGGAACACATAGGACCTGGATTAGAAGAATAAAACGATTTAGTTTTTGGATTGTTATGTTTGGTTATTTTCCCTTGTATTGAATGAACATGTTTGGATGTTTGAAAAATGTAACTTTGACTTCATTTAATTATAGAACATAATAGTAAATGTCATGTGCTTTGGTGATAACCCAATTATGCCCCGACTCTTATTTCCGCTGCGGGTCGGGTGTGACAAAAGAAAAGAAGAGGGAGAAAGCCTAAGGAAATAGCTTATAAGGCTATCCAAAAAGGGCTTAAGGGTTATTTAAACCAAGCAAGGGAACTGGTTACGATTCCCTGCATAAAATAAGAACAGTAAGGAAGCAATACTTGATTTCCAATTACTTGATACGAGTAATGGAAATTAGCTAAAAGGAAAAACGTTAAACTAAAATTTAGTTTCTAGTTAGAAACAACGTTTTAATAAACATAAATAGTGGAGATGAATTGGAAAACGATTAATATAAAAGGAATCAGGTCTCGAAACCATTAGGTACGAGACGATAAATTTAAAAAAAGAAAAGTTTTCGAAAACGAAAAAGATAAAAATAAAAATTTAACAACGACGTGATGCAATCACGGTCGAAATATATATATATATATATATACATAACATGGTATATGATTACCTTGTAACACGAGCTATGAGACAAGGGTCTCGAAAGTTTGTAAAAGCCTTGCGAAGGCAATATGAGTATACTTAAATTATGAAGTATAAGGCAACCGGTGACTAATAAGTCTAACCGACAAGATCCGTCAAGATTAAGTTAAAATTTAAAACTTGTTGTATACGCTTATCGATATAAGATTTGCGTGGAATAAGTATGTTGACAGATACATATGACCGAGTGGACAAACGGTGACTCGATCGAGTAAAAAAAAGGGATACAAGATGAAGGTAACGGCACATGAGACCTTACACATGAAGGGCGCATGCACCTAGAAGCCTAAAAGGCACTGCCATACCTTCCAGGTAAGAGTTTTAGAATAATTAAAATATGATCAGCGCTCTGGTGAAAAAGAAACCAAGTCCATTGGGTTGACCCCAAGGAACCACGTAAGAAAGGTTTCGGGGACGAAACCTCTTTAAGGGGGATAGATTTGTAACACCCCAAAAACAGGTTTGGTAATCGAATCACGTTAATATTAAAGAGCGGGTAAAAGACCGTTAGAGGTAAAAGTGAACTCGTAAATAAAATAACTAGGAACAAGTTAACCTAGTCCATAATATGGAAATAGTAATAAACAATGAGTTGTAGCTCTAAAGAAATAAGACCTCAAATATGAGGGACTAAAAGAGGAAAGGTTGAAAAGTTGAATATATAACATAAAACTAAATAAAACACTATACACACAAAAGGTGTGTGTGTGTGTAGCGACCAGGAGCAAACAAAGGGAGTGAATCCTAGTTTTGCTTAAATCATCAAATTGAAGGGTGAATTGAGCTTGGAATTGATGCATGAATGCATATAAACGATCACCTAATCGAAGGGATCATAAGGTATGTCTTAAAACCTAGATTGGTGAAAGTTGTGATTTGAGACAAGTAGATTACTTGTAATTAGATAGTTCGATTATGATCCAAAGATGATATTAAGTGTATGTGTATGATTGATGTCGTTAAACTTAATGAAATTATGCACAATTGATGTAAGATTTCTTGTTAGTGATTAACAAGTAGATTATAAAGTAGGTTTTGATTATATGATGATATTGATGATATATAAGTGTTTATGATCATCATACTTGTATGTATGTATAAAACAAATTAGAGGTTCAAATAGTTGTTCATACAAGACTTGAAATGGGTTTTGATGATAAGATGAGATTTATGTTAAATACATGTTAATAGATGCTTAAAATCATCATGTGAATGTGAATGTGAATGTTTAAAGTATTTGGCTAAGTTTAATGTTTGGGTAAATTCCATGTATATGATGCAATGGGTTGTTTCATAGTGATGAAACAATCCCAAGTTCTTGCATAAGATTGATAAATTAGCATATGATTGTAGAAACTATGTTAATTGATATTAGCAATCATGTGAACTTGGTTTGCAAAAACATAACTCAATTGGTGGCCTAAGAATAGTGCTTACTGGATAATTAATGAAATGCGTAAATAGTTGTTAAACTTGTTTGTGGGTTAGTGTGAGTAAATAGCAGTTGACTTTTAAGAGTCAAACTGACCTACACTAAGATCGAATGATAAATTTGATATAAAATCCGTAAGGGGAATAGTCGTGTTAGATGATGACTAACCTAACCATCTTGAGAATGATAAATGATAGTTTGACACTTGACAAGCTAGGTAGAGGCTTGGGAAGAAGTGGGTCAAACGGAACAAGTACGCGAAAGAAGGCATAATTGGAATTCAAGGTAAGTAAAGCTTACAACTTTAAATTAGTATAATTAACTATGTAGTTGAAATAAGCGTTTTGGGTATTCGGAACAAGATTCCGAAATATAAAAGTTCCAATACGGACAAATATGGTTGGAATAAGTGAAAATGGTATTAAACCATGATTTATGGTAAAAAGGGTAAAACGGTAAATTAGTCTTGTGATGACGATTAAATAAGAAGTTTTGAAAAGGATACCATATGGCGTAAGCCATAATGGGTTAAGCGAATCAAGAGATAATTCTTAAGTAACATTCGTCGAAGAACGGGTTTCAAAACCCGCTTCGTTTATTAATCAAATATTCAGTTATAAGATTCGTTGCGTATTTATTGTTCAGATTAATTTTAAACAACACATAATTAATAAATATATTAGAATTTAAAAACCATAATTTATAACTAATAATAATATATAAAAAATAATAATAATAGGGTAGCCGGGTTTCGAACCCGGGTCGCCCACAAAGACAAACACACACAACACCGCTCCGCCACACACTTCTTTTGTGTTTAATACCGAAACAAATAACATTTATAATAAAAACCGAAAGTCAAATTTGTAAAACAGCGCGCCAGAACTCGCAATCACCGGAGAAACCTAAACTCCGCGATTTTGGCTATTTTTCCTTTGACTGAAACGGATAAACTGATTTCGACATCAGTTATAACCGTTGCCGGCAATCAATTTTAGTCAAAAACCGTCGGAAATCTTTAATCGCGATTGTTGACCTCAATTCAAACCCAAATCAGCTGCCCTCTTATAAATACCCACCCCAACCTCCTGTAAACCTTTCGCTCAGAACCGAACTCTGTCCGAAGCTTTATCCTTCCAAAGCACGTCGCCGGAGTTTCTTTGCACTCGCCGAATATCGCCGGAATCACTGAACAGAAAACCGCAGTTGTCTTCAGACGGTATAATTGTCTAAACCTCCCTGCTATCTCTTGATTTATAATTTAATTGTTCAAACCAATAATCGAAACTGTTAAAACAGTTCACTCAGCCGGAAATCGCAAATCATAGCCGATGAAATCTTGCCGGAAATCTGAAGAAAACTCTCTATTTGGTATACCATATTACTTATCTTCACCTTTTTATTCTATTTTCAATCAATTATAAGTTGTTAGTTGATTAAACAAAACAATCGGGTTTCACTGTTCTGTGTTCTTCACAGTGACGAAGATGAAGTTGAACAAGTGTATTAGTATAATTAAAATCGGATATTTAAACGGGTTAGACACACAGTCCACGGTGGACTGTGTGCAAATACAATACACAAGTCCTGAGTTCGAATCACGCATGCTACCGACTTTCTGAAATAAAACCAACATTTTTAAAACCTATTCAGATCAATTACAGAATGTATATAAGAGAATATAATCCAGTAGTTAAGCAGATTAGACACACAGCCACTTGGGCTGTGCGCACTCGAACCGAAGGTTCCGAGTTCGACTCCGGGTCTCTGCAACCGGTTCGGCCATATTAAATCATTTTTAATAAAAACTAAATAAGGTTAAAGTTAATTAGTATATATATATAATTAAAACAGAGAATATTTCGAGTTAGACACGTAGCTCAGTTGGTAGAGCTGCGTGCACACAAACGAAAGGTCCCGAGTTGATCCCACGCACCGCATGGAATAAACACAGTCTGATCGGTCAGACCCGGTCAACTGTCAGAAAGTCAACCCATTTTTTATTATTTTTATTTATTTATTTAATTGAAAAATTATTTAAAAATACTTAAAAATAAGATTTTAAAGTTAGAAAATTTCATTAAACTACAAAAATAAATCTAAAAATCCCACTAAAGAGTACTAATTAAAAAAATTAATCTCAAAATAAAATTTACTTATTTATCGAATCATTTCGTTATTATTTAGGTTAGTTTTTCCCTCGTCGGTTGAATCATAAATTCGTGCGCATTCATCGTTATCAAAGAACGCACCCACTGTGAGTGAATCTCTACCAATTCCCCGTTTTAATCATGTTTTGGGGTGTATCATGTGTCGTATAATTCTTTTATTTTATTTAACACTTGTGCATACATCATATCCGTGATCAAATGTGTATCAAATGTGTATCAATTGTTGTGTGAATTATACGTAGATTGGATTTATCATTTTCAGTGCACAGCATTTCATTAGGCCCATCAGTTCCCCGTGGGATACGGCTTGAGCATCAGGAGCCTCATTAGATCGGCTCGTTTGATTGAGCCTTGATCTCACATACATCATCATTCATGTCATATACTCATCCAAAGTGGTTTGTGATTGTTTATCTATATATGTTGGCTCACATGTGATTATTGCACGAATTTTCTTTATTAAATAAAACAAGAAATTAGTAAAAAAATGTTTTATCAAGGTTCACTCGCCAACTTTTGTTGACCCAAAATCTCCCCCGTTTTACACATGATACAGGTGATCTAGCTGAGACAGGAAACACTTAGGAAGGCCTAGAAGAATAAACAAGTTTAGGCTTTGGAATAATTATGTAGTTTCATCTTCTTGTAATTGTACGAATTTTGTTTTGGATATTTAAGTTTGTAATTTGAATTTAATAAATATGAAACATCTTAATAAACATCATGAGCTTTGGTGATAACCCAATTATGCCCCGACTTTTATTCCGCTGCGGGTCTGGGTGTGACAGGGTCGAACACGAGACCCGCGTTATTCGATGAACACAATAACCATTGTACCAGACTTCATTTGATGTTATGATGTTTGATTTTAAATTCTTTTATGCGCTGCATGAGCCGGCAAAAACGGTATTACTTGAAACAAAAGAAGTAATCGCGAAAAGACATGGAAGCCAAGATCGAACCCGTGGCCCTGATGACTTATCACATGAAAAATAGCCAACAGGCCATCGTTGTTTTTGTGTTGAATCTCCATTCTTAAAATATTAAACGACACTGGTAATTATCATGTTCAAGATTGTTACCCAAACTCACAAACCATAAATGCTTAACCCAAAAACTAAGCACGATTGCTGTGTTCTAAAAACGAATTAAAGTTTGCTGTTTCATGAAACAAAATTAGTAGATTATCATGTTTTATACCTTCCGAAAACGTGCAGAGAACTAGAGTAGGAGGAGTCCGGCGAGTCAAGGAGAATTCCGGCAGCAGGCGATAGTCGCCAGAGAGGGAGAGTATTTCGTTTCGAGTGGGTTCGAGTGAGACAGACCCTTAGAGGAATGAATGAATGAATGAGTCTTCCAATTATAATGACATCTTTTAAGCATGATTTCAAAGCTCATTTGGAAACCGATTTGAATGGATTTTGATTCTCCATTTCGGTAGTTTACCAAGTTTAGGGGGTGGAACCGAAACATTTTGGCGTCCAGGTTCATGCGTCACGGGTTTTGGAAACTAGTTTTTTCAAAATTAATTGATTGAGGATCCAAGGTATAATAGGAAAGATTATGGTTGGCAAGAGTGTAAAACTAGGCGGAAAAGTTTTTAAAAAAATTCGCTTTAGGCAGAAGAGTATGATAAGATTTAAGACAGAGAAACATGTTCTCAAAACTAGAAGTGGTGCAGGTTTGGGATGTTTACTGGTCACTGGTGAGACCCGGGTTCGAACCCGTGGTCGCCCTTTATTTTTTATTATTATCAGTTTATTTAATTAATATTATTATTAGTTTTTTTATTTTATTATTTATTATTTTAACTCTTTTGATTTATTTATTAATTAATGACATTAATATAACGAATTTGAACGATTAACATAAATACGTAACGAACCTCATATCATATAATTGAATTATTTAAACGAAGCGGGTTTTAGAACCCGTTTTACATGAATGTTACAGTATCCTCTACTTTTAGAAATTTCATCCCGAAATTTAAGTAGTAGATGTAACTGGAAAGAGATGCGGGTATTTTTCACTGCATTGAGTCTTTGCGTTCCCAAGTAAACTCAGGTCCTCGTTTTGACTCCCAACGCACCCTGACTATTAGAATACGACTTCGTCTTAAATGCTTTTCACCGAAGTCCAAGATTTCTAAAGGTCTTTCAACGAAATGCATTGATTCATCAATCTGAATATCTTCTAACGTTATATGGAGATTTTCGTCTGCGAGACACTTTTTCAAGTTTGATACATGGAACGTGGGATGAATTTTGTTGAGTTCTTCTGGTAGGTCAAGCTTGTATGCTACAGGACCATCTCTTTCGAGTATTTTGAATGGTCCCACATAGCGTGGTGCTAGCTTGCCTTTTTGACCAAAACGAACCACTCCCTTCCACGGTGATACTTTCAAAAGTACTTGATCACCAACACAAAACTCCAGTGGCTTTCGTCGTTTATCAGCGTAACTCTTTTTCGAGCTGCTAGAAGATTATTGCGGATCTTTAGAATTTTATCAGTCGTTTCTTGAATCAATTCAGGTCCAGTGATTTGCGCTTCACCAATTTCGTGCCAACATACAAGAGATCGGCACTTACGACCATATAAGGCTTCAAAAGGAGCCATACCGTTGCTTGAATGATAGCTATTGTTGTACGAAAATTCAACTAACGTTAAGTGAGTGTCCCAATTGCCCTTGAAGTCTATGACACATGCTCGCAACATGTCTTCCATGGTTTGTATGGTGCGCTCAGATTGACCATCAGTTTGAGGGTGAAAGGCAGTACTGAGATCTAATCGTTACCCAAAGCGGATTGTACGCTCGCCACGTTTGTGAAGTAAAACGGCCGTCTCGATCTGAGATGATACTTAAGGGCACACCATGACGACTTACAATTTCGTTAATATAAATACGAGCTAACTTCTCGTTTTTGTAGTCTTCGCGGATTGGAATGAAATGAGCTAATTTGGTGAGACGATCAATGATAACCCAAATTGTGTCATACCCACTGGAGGTGCGAGGTAACCCGGTAATAAAGTCCATGGTTATATTTTCCCACTTCCAAATAGGTATCTCGGGTTGGATGGGTAATCCTGAAGGTCGTTGATGTTCAGTTTTAACCTTAGAACACGTGAGGCACTTTGAAACAAAAATGGCGATATCTTTCTTCATGCCAGGCCATCAGTAGGAGTATCGTAGATCTTGATACATCTTATCGGCCCCTGGATGTATAGAGTATCGTGTTTTGTGAGCCTCGTTCATGAGAAAAGCACGAAGATCGTCACGATCAGGTATCCAAATACGATTCAAGTAATAGAGAATACCATCCGACTTGGATTCTAGTTTGGTTTCAGCTCCACAAGACAATTCATCTCGCACATCATTTTCCATGACGGAGATATGTTGAGCTGCTCTAATTCGGTTTTGAAGATCGGTCACAATTTGAAAACACAAAAGACGGATGGTGTTCGCATACTCTTTCGACTGAGGGCGTCAGCCACAACATTAGCCTTGCCAGGATGATATCGAATTTCACAATCATAATCATTTAGAAGTTCGACCCATCGTTGTTGTCTCATGTTCAACCCTTTTTGATTGAAGATATGTTGAAGGCTCTTGTGGTTAGTGTAAATTTCACACTTGGTACCATAGAGATAATGTCTCCATATCTTAAGAGCGAACACGACTGCTCCAAGTTCTAGGTCGTGAGTGGTATAGTTCCTTTCGTGCACTTTGAGTTGCCTTGAGGCATAGGCTATCACCTTTCCTCTTTGCATTAGAAGCAACCTAAACCTTGCCCCGATGCGTCACAATAAACCACGAAGTCTTTCAACCATCAGGAAGTGTAAGGATAGGTGCATCACAAAGCTTTTTCTTCAATGTTTGAAAAGCCTCTTCTTGCTTGGGCCCCCAAATAAAGGGTTTACCCTTGTGAGTCAAGGCTGTGAGTGGAACGGCGATACGAGAAAAAATTTGCGATAAAACGTTGATAATATCCAGCTAGACTAAAAATGACCTCATTTTGGTAGGTGTGCGTGGCGCTTGCCATTCTTACACTGCTTTGATCTTTGTAGGGTCGACATGAATCCCTTTGTTGTTAACAACATGACCAAGAAATTGCACCTCTTTTAACCAAAACTCACATTTCGAGAACTTCGCATAAAGCTTTTGGGTTCTCAAAAGTGTTAGAATGAGTCGGAGATGTCGCTCATGATCGGATTTGGTTTTGGAGTAGATAAGAATATCATCAATGAAAACTATGACAAAACGATCGAGATAGGGTTTACACACCTATTCATCAAATCCATGAAAACAGCAGGAGCATTGGTCAAACCAAAAGGCATAACCATGAATTCATAGTGACCATAACGAGTTCGAAAAGCAGTTTTTGGAATGTCTTCTTCACGTACTCTAACCAGAACGAAGATCGATTTTTGAAAAACAGGTGGCACCTTGAAGTTGACCTAGAAGATCATCAATACGAGGTAATGGATAGCGATTCTTTATGGTCAGCTTATTGAGCTCTCTATAGTCGATACACATACGAAAATATCCATCTTTCTTTTTTACGAATAAAACCGGTGCCCCCAAGGTGATGAGCTAGGACGTACAAATCCCTTGTCGGTCAACTCTTGCAGCTGACTAGCTAACTCTTGCATCTCAGATGGGGCTAACCGATATGGAGATTTCGCGACTGGTGTAGCACCAGGTACAAGATCGATTCGGAATTCGACTTCTCGCACACGAGGAAGTCCTGAAACGTCGTCGGAAAAACTTGAGGAAATTCTTTGACGATCGGAATATCTTCGAGCTTCTTTTCCTTGCCTTCCTTTTTGACGATGTGAGCTAAAAATGCGATATAGTCTTTGCGGAGGTATCTTCGAGCTTGGAGGCATGGCATCAATTTGCGCCTTTTAGAAGGAGTTTCACCAAAGATACGTAAAGTTTGACCGTCAGCGAGAGGAATTCGAATAAACTTCTCGTAACAAACAACTTCAGTGTGATGCTGACTAAGCCAGTCCATATCGACGATAATGTCGAAACTACCTAATTTCATAGGGATAAGATCAATTGAGAAATCGTGATCATTAAGGGTAAGGGTACAATCACGAATAATCGAGTCTAACGTAATAGGTTCACCATCAGCAACTTCCACCGTGAATGATTCAGCTAGACTAACGCGGGGTAAATCAAGAATAGATTCGAACTCTAAGGACACGAAACTCTTATCCGCACCAGTGTCAAATAGTATAGATGCATAACTACCGTTAATAAGAAACGTACCGTTGACCACGTTATTATCAGCCCTAGCTTGGTTGGCGTTGATGTTGAAAGCTCTACCTCTAGCCGGTGGATTAGCTTAGCTGGCTTGATTCACTGGGTTGGCTTGAGCTTGGGCATTTATAATGTTTACCAAGCATGAGTAAGTGTTTCGAAAATGGGTTGGATCGCCACAATTGAAACATGCTCTGACTGGTTGTATCATCAGATAATTGGGTTGATAGTAGGGTTGAGCAGGTGGCAAGAGTAAAGGTTGTTGTATTGAGCTTGGCCTACCAACTGATTGTTGGTTTGGGCTTGAGGCTGATTGCGGTTTGGCTTTTGGAGGATGCGGCATGTTTGAATTATGTGACCTGCACGACCACAGCTTGAGCAATAGGAGGGTGTGGTATTGGCATCGATTGCATTTTGGATGAGGAACAGTGTATGGTTTCTTGAATGGAGCAGCAGGAGGAGCGACTTGAGTGATTGGGGCAGTAGTGATAGGGGAATTGGTTTGGGTAACGGCGAAATTCTTGCCATTGCGTTTCCTCTTACCAACAAACTTAGAAGATGAACATGTTTGGGTTGGGGATGGGGTTTCAGCAGGTGTCTTGTCTTTCTTCTTCTCATCTTTAAAATCGCCATTTCGGATGCGATTTTCTGTGAACTCAGTAGCCAGCTCCATTGCAGCTTCAAGTGTTGCAGGTGTGGTACTCAACACAGAATCTTGAAATTTCGAGGGAAGACCTCGAATGTAGTGCTCAATTAAACGGATGTCTTGGGCTTTCTCATGTTTGGGCCTCCAAATGTTTTCCCATACTTCGGCCTAGGTAGTCACGTGGGCCCCCATGACTGCTGGGCTTTGTAGGGTTCACATTGGTGTTGGCCTGTTAATGCTTGCATCACCCGAATGAAAATCATAAAACATGATTGCAAGGTATAAGGGTCAGAGGGTGTCCATGTGTAGACACAATGACAACTCAAAGTGGGGTTAGTTCACACGATGTTTGGTGTGACATGCTTTGGCCTAATAGGTCCTTCGCACTCTCATCGTTAGTCCCCAGGTAGTCAAACTAGTCCATTATTTTGGATTTATATGAATGCCAATCCTAGACAGGACGTCTCGACTACTGTACTTGTACCCTTCCATTACTACATGCACGTCGTAGAACTCACTTTGATGAGATTGAAAACATGAAAACATTACAAAATCTTTGAGAAAGAAATCATGAAAAATGTGAAATGGTGATGTGTGCTTGCGTAAGCATGATATGTTAATAATATATAGACCATAATGAACATCACACATTAACATGTATATAGTGAAAATGCTTGCATGCATTTGTGTGTGAAATAAACATGAATCAAATAAACATCACGAGTTTTGCATGTAACACATAAGCAATTAAAATCTAATCAACTATAGTATAGGCTCTAAGGGTCTAATAACCTGTCCTATATCCCTATAGTCAAAAGCTCTGATACCAATCTGTCACACCCTGACCCGCAGCGGAAATAGAAGTCGGGGCATAATTGGGTTATCAACAAAGCTCGTGACATTTACTAAATTAAGTTTCATATTATTAAATTGAAATTTAAGAACAAATATCCAAGCACAAAGAAACATACAAGCACAAGAAAACATTGTACTAAACAAGATATATTTTATTCATCTTCTAAGGCCAATTCTATGTTTCCTCTCCTCAGCATGTCCACCTGTATCATGTGTAAAACAAGAGTTTTGGTCAACAAAAGTTGGCGAGTGAATATGAATTTAACAATTAAACAGTTTAATATATTGGTTGTTTCAATAAAAATGTGCATGGACATATATGAACTTATTATATGTATTTAAGTCACAAACCACAATAAACCAGCAATGAACATATTAATATGATGCATGATGTACTTGATATTAAGGCTCAATCAAACAGAGCCGATCTAATGAGGCACCTGATGCTCAACTCGTATCCCACGAGGAACTGATGGGCCTTAAATGAATGATTGCACTGAAATGATAAAAATGTAATCACATATACCCACAACAAACAAAGATACGCATTAGATCACATAATGGTAGTAACACATGAATTTGTATAAATAAAAAAATGAATAACGACACATGATACACCCCAAAAAGTAGGTAAAAAGGAATTTGTAAGGATTCACTCACAGTGTTTGCGTTAGCAATTCCTTGTCAAATTAAACGCACGGATGAGATTTGGTGACTTGGGATAATGGAGGGTTATCCTAAAACAAAAACTGCGATGTACTAAATAAATAAAATATCAAGAATAAACATTCTGATTATATTTAATAAATATGATATCCATCTTCATCTTATAAAAAGAAATGTTTATTTAATAAAAAATAAACTGTTTTGTTGCTTTAAAATCATCAACCGATTTTAAAATATATCAAAATTTTAAAAGTAACCTGATAAAAAAATAGTTCTTTATACAAAAGTTGAAATGGATCCGTGAGAATCCCGAATCGAACTAAAGTTCTGCGCCAAAACCCCACTAATTCAACAACTAGACATTTGTCCTTGGCTTTGATAATATCTTATACTGAATTCATTCGGATCACCGTTTATTTGGTCTAAACTCATCATGGATAAAAGATGAGAATAAAAAAAACTATAACGAGGTGGGTCAAACACGGGACCCGCGTTATTCGATGAACACAATAACCATTGTACCAGACTTCATTTGATGTTATGATGTTTGATTTTAAATTCTTTTATGTGCTGCATGAGCGGCAAAAACGGTGTTACTTGAAACAAAAGAAGTAATCGCGAAAAGACATGGAAGCCAAGATCGAACCCATGGCCCTGATGACTTATCACATGAAAAACAGCCAACAGGCCATCGTTGTTTTTGTGTTGAATCTCCATTCTTAGAATATTAAACTGACACTGGTAATTATCATGTTCAGGATTGTTACCCAAACTCACAAACCATAAATGCTTAACCCAAAAACTAAGCACAATTGTTGTTGTTCTAAAAACGAATTAAAGTTTGCTGTTTCATGAAACAAAACGAGTAGATTATCATGTTTTATACCTTCCACGTGCAGAGAACTAGAGTAGGAGGAGTCACGGCGAGTCAAGGAGAATTCCGGCAGCTGGCGATAGTCGCCGGAGAGGGAGAGTATTTCGTTTCGAGTGGGTTCGAGTGAGACAGACCCTTAGAGGAATGAATGAATGAATGAATGATGAATGAATAAGAAGAGTCTTCCAATTATAATGACATATTTTAAGCATGATTTCAAAGCTCATTTGGAAACCGATTTGAAAGGATTTTGATTCTCCATTTTGGTAGTTTACCAAGTTTAGGCGGTGGAACCGAAACATTTTTGCGTCCAGGTTCATGCGTCACGGGTTTTGGAAACTAGTTTTTTCGAAATTAATTGATTGAGGATCCAAGGTATAATAGGAAAGATTATGGTTGGCAAGAGTGTAAAACTAGGCGGCAAAGTTTTTAAAAAAATCGCTTTAGGCAGAAGAGTATGATAAGATTTAAGACAGAGGAACATGTTCTCAAAACTAGAAGTGGTGGAGTGGTTTGGGATGTATACTGGTTACTGGTGAGACCCGGGTTCGAAACACGTGGTCGCCCTTTATTTTTTATTATTATCAGTTTATTTAATTAATATTATTATTAGTTTTTTATTTTATTATTTATTATTTTAACTCTTTTGATTTATTTATTAATTAATGAAATTAATATAACGGATTTGAACGATTAACATAAATACGTAACGAAACCTCATATCATATAATTGAATTATTTAAACGAAGCGGGTTTTAGAACCCATTTTACATGATTGTTACAACTGAAGGTCGGGACCGTAAGATAGAAGGTCTGGACCGTAAGCTACGGTGGCCAGTCGTAGCTTACGGTGGAGTCTAAAACAAAAAAAATGTTTTTATTGTTTTAAGTCTTAGAGTCTATTCGATTACGTTATAATCTATTTATAACTAACGTATTTCATAAATTATGAAATATAGGTGATGATTGGGAGTACCGGAGGAGGATCAAGCTATATGAAGAACTGAACACGATCAAAGACGGAAATTCCGCACTTGGTTTTGATTATATCAAAACTAGACAATGATAACATGATAAATTGTTTAAATAAGTTGAAAAAGTTTTAATAAACTACAATATTTGAGTGACGACTATTCGTATTTACATGTTTAAATACACAACCTTTAATAGAAATTCAGTAAATAAAGATAGGGTCTTACACAACTTTTAAAGATTATAAACTGAAGTTGAAAAACAAATAGATCGTAAAATTAAAGTTGTGAGATCAGATAGAGGCGGTGAATATTATGGAAGAGATACTGATGTAGGTCAAGCTCCTGGTCCATTTTATGAGTTTTGTAAGGGCCAGGGGATTATAAACCAATACACCATGCCAGGTACACCTCAGGAGAATGGTGTCGTTAACGAAGAAATCGTACTCTTATGAACATGGTGCGCAGTATGTTAGCCAAAACTAATTTACCATTATTGCTCTGGACTGAAGCGTTAAAAGTAGCTGTTCATATACTCAATAGAGTTCCTTCTAAGTCTGTCCCTAAAACTCCTTATGAACTTTGGACAGGAAGGAAACCGAGTCTTAAATATATGAAAGTATGGGGTTACATTGCTAAGCGAAACTTTACAATCCTTTCCTAAAGAAACTTGACCCTAAAACAGTTACCTGCTTCTTTATCGGGTATCCTGATCACTCTAAGGGTTATCGTTTCTATTGTCCTTCCCATGTCACCCGTATTGTTGAAACCAAGCGTGCCGTGTTCAGGGAGGATTTTAAGGTCAGTGGGAGCAGTACCAACCCTTATGAAGAATTGCAAGAAGTACATGACGCGGGGGGGGGGGGGGATTCGTCGCGTACCATTACTCCGTTTACTCCTCTTGTACCCAATGCAACAACTGCACCTGAAGCTACTGCACCAACTCCAAATTTACCCCCACACTCAGAAGCCATTATACCTCATAACGAAGGCACATCAAACGCTCAAAACTAAGACACCGCTGAACCCGATAATCAACTCAGGAGGTCCTCCGGCACAGAAGGCCTACTAATTGGGATGATTATGTTACCTGCCTGACTGAAATCGATGCCGGAAAGCTCAATGATCCTATCTCTTCTAATGAAGCCATTAGCAGTGATCAGTCTTCTGAATGGAATAAACAATGATTGATGAGCTTGAATCCATGAAGAAAAATGACATTTGGGATTTGGTAGAATTACCCAACGATGTCAAACCCGTAAGATGTAAATGGGTATTCAAAACAAAGCTGGACCGGAATGGGAACGTTGAACGCTATAGAGCGAGATTGGTTGCAAAGGGCTACACTCAGAAATAGGGAATTGATTATCAAGAGAAGTTTTCACCTGTCTCTCGTAAAGATTCATTAAGGATCATTATGGCCCTAGTAGCTCATTTTGATTTAGAGCTAGCATCAGATGGACGTTAAAAGCGCTTTCCTTAACGGAGACTTAGACGATGATGTTTACATGAAACAACCTGAAGGCTTTAAACCTGAAGGTCAGGAGCATCTAGTCTGTAAGTTGAAGAAATCCATTTACGGGTTAAAACAAGCATCACGTTAATGGTACCTTAAGTTTGATGAAGTCATGAAGAGGCAAGGTTTTATAAAGAATCAAGTGGATCAATGCACCTACCTCAAGATGAGTGGAGTAGCTTTACTATACTTGTCCTTTACGTAGATGATATTCCATTGGCAAGTAATAGTTTTGACGTGTTGCATGAGTCGAAGCGGTTACTCTCGCATAACTTCGACATGAAGGATCTCGGAGATGCTTCTTACGTTATTGGCATCGAAATTCACCGAGACGGACACAAAGGGATCTTAGGATTGTCTCAAAAGGCTTACCTAGATCGTGTCCTTACGCGTTATAACATGCAACAGTGCAAACCCTCAGTTGCTCCAGTAGTTAAGGGAATGTTTTTGGTTCATTCCAATGTTCGACAACAGAGGTTGAAAAGGGCAGATGAGCCAGATACCTTACGCGTAGTAGTCGGGAGCCTGATGTATGCTCAAGTCTGTACTCGTCCATATTTCGCTTATATTGTTGGAATGCTAGGCTGTTATCAGACTAATCTTGGCCTAGATCACTGGAAAGCAGCTAAGAAAGTACTTAGATATCTGCAAGGGACGAAAGACTATAAACTGACTTATAGAAGAAGTGATCATTTAGAAGTGGTAGGCTATTCCGATTCTAACTTTGCCAAATGCAAAGATGACAAGAAATCACTTCGGGCTATATCTTTATGTTAGCAGGCGGACCTATCTCATGGAAGAGTCATAAACAACAGTTAACTTCAACTTCCACAATGATGGCAGAATACATTGTTGTTTATAACGCAACATGTCATGGAATGTTGCTTAGAAATCTGATCACTGGACTCAAAATCGTTAATTCCATTTCTAGACTATTGAAGCTTTATTGTGATAACTCAGCTGCCGTTAGTTTCTCGAACAGTAAAGTTCGACTGGAGCTGGTTTATATCTCGATACAAAATACTTGTTCGTACGTGAACGAGTTAAGGAAAATATTTTTTGTATTGAGTATATTAGTACTAAAAATATGCTTGCGGATCCGACGACTAAAAGTCGCCCACCTAAAGTTTTCGAAGAACATGTTTCGAATATGAGATTTACTAAAGACCTTATTTAATAGCATATTGTACTTACTTATGTTTTAATTAATGAAATTTTCTCAGTTTGATTTTGTATGTCTCTAACATATGTTTTGCCGGTGTAATGACATATAGACAAATATAAATACAACTCAAACGCTAAAGGGCTTATTTGCATATTTTGATTATAACTGTTAGGCTTTAAAATTGAGGCTGTAGTATGACTAATGGGGGTCCTGAGTCGAATATGATTCAACGGCTGTATTTCTCTGCTACGGTTCTTGGTTTAAAGCTAAAATGAGTGTTAACTCCTGATCAGACTTATTCTAATACTCATGATAAATGATTACTCGGCTAAGTGGGAGAATGTAAGATTAAATATATTATTTGTAATATTTAATCATGTAGCCATTATAATCATTTATATTATATTAGATCAAAATATATTAATCTTATTATATATTAGTTGGTAATTATTGATGGACCATATTACCCTTATTAACTAATTAGGGTTTTCTTCTGGGTGTATATATAAGGAGATGATTAGAGAGGTTTAGGGTTAGACAATTACAATAACATCATTATCATCAAAGTCGCCACCCACCTCTCTCTCCATAACCTAAACCGAACTCCACCCTAGTTCGGTTCTTACCATCATAATCTTACACTCTAAGGAGGAACCAGATCATACTGACAAATATGTCAAACCCCATGGCTGCGTCTCTGACTGGATTCTCTGCTGGCCTGTCCGCCGTCACAGTATTTATTCATGTTTTCCATTATGTTTAAACAGAACTGATTAACATCTTATGATTGATTATATGCAAACATGGTTATGATATTTATAGTTTTCTAACTTATATCCTTTTTTTCTCATATTGTTGGTAGAAAATTGTTGCTCTATAGATGTGTTTCCTGTATGGTTCTAGACTGGGTTATAGAAGTTCTCATATGCCTTTTCTAAGGATGTACCGTCTTGTTCTTTGTGGAAGTGGTGTGTTTATCATCTCAAAGTTATGCCTCTTATGTTTGTTTATGAAAAGGCATTTATTTCATAGCATATATTAACATACAGTTTTAAAACATGAAAGTTAGTCTTTGTGAATGTGTTGATGTGTTTTTAAAATTATCAACGAATTAAGTCACGTTATGTTTGTTAAATCTTTTAGTTGGAAAATATTATTATATAACATTCAAGTTCCATGATTGGAAAAGTAGAGTTGTTTTGCAAAGGAGCTACTAATGAAATTATAAGCATAACGGTAGAAAAAAAGTTGAAAGTTTTACATTGAATGCTTTGACTGCCATGGAAGTTTTATAATACCATTTGGAATGTGAAGTAACTAGTGCTTTAAATTACAAGTATCGGCATAATGTGTTTGTAGAAAACCAAAGACCCCCTCCGCTCATTATTTTAATGGGAATGCAAGCAGCTAGTGCTTTAAAATACCACAAGTATCCATTGATCAGTTACCTAGAAAACCAAAAGTGTGGTTGAACTTACTATGGGAATTACATCGTTCAATATTCAATAGGGTGCCCACCCATAATTACATACTCTTTTCCAACAAAATCTCATGAACTTCCATTTGCTGTGTGTATGTATAATATATTTTAAGTGCAACTATATAGTTTACTAACTATGAATCCTATAAAATTTCTAATTATCAGTTAAGTTTGTGAATTTATAAAGTTTTAAATCTACTACTACTAATATTATTGTTATTATATTATATGTAAACACGAAGGTTGATTGTATATTGATTGTGTATCAAATAGGCATACAATAGGTCCCTATTCAAAGAGAACAAAATTAAGCTTGGTGACTTAACCTTAACCATTTAGAGAGGAACACCCATTCACACACCTTGATGACTATGACACACATGGTGATTAAGCATCAAAGTGAAGATGCTAGAAAGATAGAGGACCATTCCTATAATTTTGAGATCTATATAAACAGTCGCATACTACTTGAAAGAACAAAAAAAACCGTTCGTTCCCTTTAAGGTCCTCTCGTCTTCTACATACTTTTTTATTGATTTGATGTTCTACATTATACTAGTAGGTTTTGAGTGTAGGAATGATCTATGATGTTTGTTGTTCTTAATTTTCCCAAGATTCTTTCAAGTTATGTTATGGTATTCGAATCTATATTGGGTTGTTTTGGTTAATTCATGAAATTTAATGTTAACATATTGTATGCAATTTTATTATCTTTTATTTTTGTAGAGATTACCAAGACTTCTTTTTGTATAGGGACCTATTGTATACAATTTTAAGAAAGTCTTTTTTGTATAGAGTCTTCTTCTTGGTTCTTGTGGATTGTATACTGATTGTGTATCAAATAGGCATACAATAGGTCCCTATACAAAGAGAACAGAATTAAGCTTGGTGACTTAAACCTTAACCATTTAGAGAGGAACACCCTTTCACACACCTTGATACTGTTGGCATTTTTCCTTAATTTTCTGCTTACATTTCATGTGAAGACATGATTTATCCTATTGATTATATGAAAAGACATTCTTTTAACACTTGAGCTTGCCTTTTGCATTTAAAAAACATAAAGCTTTCTTGCACTCTTGAGTGATCATTTGTACAAGTAAAAGAAGAAAAGGTAAGATTGTGAACATTAACTATCATGTCACTTTATGATTAATGAGCTGACTACTTCCTAGATTAATGATCAGTTCCTGTGATCCTAACCAAAACTGTTTTATGACATTCAAACTGACCCTTAATTTGGATCCAAAATTATAATTCAGCATGTTTTGATTTTTAATTGGCACATACATTTCTGCTTGTAATCAGATCAAAAGCCAAGAAAAGAAAAGAAAAGTAGTAGCTCATAAGTTGTTCAAGTAAACCATGGCAGATGAACTGGATATTGCTGATGTTTTTAATTTAGATGAAGAGAAGCTTTCTATTATCTCTGCATCACTTCAAATGTTTCTACCTTCTCTACAGAATGACAAGTCAGATTCTGATGCTTTAAACAATGATGAACTTGATCCTGCCATCAGCAAAGACGGTGAAACTTCAACGGCTGTTGCTCCACAAGAGATTAACAAGTGTGTTTCTAATGGTCCAAAACTTGTTGAAGTGGATGATGCTATCATAAAAGATGATGAATTTCAATCACTGCTAAAGTCTCTTAAACCTCCAGAGATCGAAATGTCTGATTTTTCTCGTCTTTTAGATTTTGAAAATCTGAGTCTTGCCATCAAGAAGCATGACTTTGAACCACTGCAAACGTGTCTTGCTTCTATAGAATCCGATTCGGATTATTCTAATTATTTTGATGACCTGGTTCTTGCTAACAACAATGACGCTGAATTGGAATCGCTGCAAGCGATGCTCGCTCCAACAGAGAATGACAATTGTACTTCTGCTGATTTCAAGTTTGATGGTATTATGGAGCACATCACTAACTGTTCAAATCGTCATAATAGGACGAAGGATGACACACTTTTGGATATTTGTGAAATGGTTAACGTAGGGCTATGTTGTGGTGACTTTAGAAAGGATCAGCTTGGAGTGACACCTTCTGATGGTACTCAAAGAATTGTGGAACTTGCTTATTGGTATAAGATTCCTCTCAGATCAGCCCCTGGCGACAGGATCCGACTGCATAGTGATACTTTAACCTTTGTTCGTGCTATAGCTTGTTTCCCGCATGTGGCAAGTTCTTTATCGTGTAGAACATTTGGAGTGGCGATAAATGGTGCAAATTCTGGTTAGCTTCTGAGCAGCTGCCTTATGCAATGAAGCATTCGGGATTTCCTGGTTTGATTCCTAACGGTTGTGACCCTTATTTGAAGAAAGCTTTTTTGTTCGCGCACACTGCATATATGGTTGATTTGGGCAAGTTGATCAACCCTGGTGATAAGAGGAGTTTGAAAGATATGGCTGCATATCAGCTTGAGTATTCTAAGGATGGAGTTGAAAAGCTACCATATGATGATGAGTTTAGAGTTGGCATTTTAATAGCGGTTGGTTTGACGGACCCTGCTGTTTTCAAGAAGATCGTTGATGTTTGTAACAATGTGTGTAAGGTGGTTGATGAGCCTGAGCTAACTGGGAAACTGCTGAGAAGAATCATATTAAGAATAACATGATATGTTTTTTTGATGATCTTAGCAAGGATGTGGCTGCTGGTGAGCAAGTGAAGGATTTGGCTGATATGCAGATGGCGGCTAGTATGCATGATTCTTTCTTTCCGTGAGTTAGTTGTTTGAAGCTACATTTCCTCTTTTTATTTCTTGGTATTTTGGGTTTTTTTTATGGATTCATTAAGCATGCTTGAAAAAAACATGTTTAATTGAAGTTTTATATTACTAGTTGTTGAATCGTTTGGCTTACAACTTTACTCAATGATAACTTGTCTTGGTTGCGATCGTTTGATTGACTTTTATCATTTGATATATTTAGTCGCTTTTTCAATGTGTTGTGATGTGAAGCGTACCCAACAAAGTTTTGTTGAGCTCACTGAAGTTTTATGTTGAAAAATATTAAATAAACAATCAAGTCCCAATTTGAAGGATAAGTATTGAAGAAGGAGAGTTGGTTTGAAAGGAAGCTAGTCATGACTCATGATGGAACTCTTAAGTCTTAGAATACCGTTTTGGAATGTGAAGTAGCTAGTGCTTTAAAATGCCACAAGTACCAACATATATGTTTGTAGAAAACCAAAAGAGTGGTAGAAGTTTAACTACTCAAGATTGTATATCTATAGGAATTACATAACTATCAAAATACGGTAGCCTTTTGTTGTTTTCAAAAAGAAACATGTTTTTTTATACGAAATCATGTATATCATTTCAAATCTTCATCAAACGCAAGATTATCAGACTCCCCGGACTGTTGGTACTGGATCGGGTGGGGAGTTCTCGGTCAGAAATGTTAGGAAGTTCTTATCGTTTGGGGCGGATGTCGGAGGTAGGTATGTGATGCAATGGTGCAGGTGGGTGCCTTTGAAGTGTAACATTTTTGTGTGGCGTGCAGAAATGGGCAAAATCCCGACGTCTGTGACGCTCAGAAATAGGAATATTCACATTAATGATGTTACGTGCCCCCTTTTGTTAGACCGCGGGGTGGGGGAGGGGGGGGGGGGCTTGGGTCAACACGTGGTGGAGATGGGCCATGAGACAATTCTTGAAAACTTTGGGTGTGGGGTGGCGTGGCTTCGCTTGGCGTGCGCAGCCATGTGGATTTTGTTTTGTTTAAGCTATTTAAAATTTCACACAGCCAACCAAAGCCAATCATGTCACCCAGCCCCCCGCCCCACGCTAGGCTCAATTACCATGCCAAAGGGCAACACTATGCCCCACGTCAACTCGGGGTGGAGCACCCGGCGTTGAAGTGCCCCAACGCCCACTCCCTACAGACTTACTCAGGAGAAGAAATTGTTGATCACATAAGGAAGCGTTTCACGGCTTAAATATTATTAGGTGTTGGGGTCTTTGGAAGGCTAGGAACGAATTCATATTCGCGAACAAGCCGATAAGAATCGATAATATCATCAGTCAAGTTAAAGCGGTGGGTTTTTTATGGTTCAACAATAGGTTGAAACACATGGACATCACTTGGCGTAAATTTGTATTTATGTAATTGTTCTGTGTAGTTGTCGGCCGATTTTCGGATAAGCTTTGTTTTTAATGAAAGTTACCATTAAAAAAAAGATTTCACTTGTGAAATAACAAAACCAGGAGGCCGGTGCTAGTTTGGTTAAATGTCCATGAAGTAGCCTAGCCTGAAAGAACAAACCTTAAAATTAATCTATATTTATATACACTATATAATAAATTATATAATAATTAAAAACCTTTAAGGACATGTCTCACTCCCTAATGTTTCATCACCGTTATTTTTTCATCTGTTTTCTATATTAAATATTGATATTAGTTAAATAATAAGTTTTCTATTTTGTTCTAATGATATTCAAATTAAAAGAGTATATATTAGACATTTGATATAAATTTAATTATGAGTACCTATTATTTCATTAACTTAATGAATCTAATATGAAATTAATTATGAATAATTATTATATTATTAACTCAATCATTATAATATGATATCAATTATGGATAGTTATAATGCTTGACGTTAGTTATCATTTTCTAAAAATAATTTTTGTATTATGGATAGTTTTCATATACTTAGACTTTTTTTTATATTTTAATCAATTTCATTATTTTAGACAACTAAATTAATTAGACAACTATATTAATTAAACGTTTCAATATATATTCACATTTTTTTTAATTGAAATTTTGTTTTTGTATCAATTAAATTGTTTAAACATATTTTTATGAATTCTATAAACTGAAAATGATTCTATAATCATTTAGGATCTAATTAAAAAAAACATTCAATCATCTATTTACATATTTAAAATCTAATATTTTGATGATTTGTTGAATCCAGTGATATTTTTTGTTATATAATTATAGCCGAAAAGTATTCAAATAATTATTTTCTTTTAATCTCATTTCAATTATGGTTTATTTTAAATCTTTACATGATGTGACAACTTCATTTTCTTATGAATGGGTCGATTTGCGTTATGTTTTATCTCTAGCGGGTCAAACAGTTAAAAATTAAATAAAAGTAGTATAAAATGAAAAGTTAGATCGGTTGAAAGTCATACTAAGTTTAAATTTAATGTAAATAAATATTTTTAGATTGTTATATGTTTTAATCAGAATAATATATACTTTTACTCATATTTGACACTAAACTATTCCTAATAAATAAGTGCCTGATTACGCTACGTGTCACAATTATGTAAGCTCGAGATACTTGAAACCGCTTGAAAATTTTTCTGCTTAATTTTTTGTGAGCCCAAGTTATACCTAAATAAGTAAATAATTTAATTTTTCTTCCGGTTATTGTTTCTCAACTATCTATTACTTCTTATTTGGTGTTAGAAGTGTTTCAATTCCGTTGCTCACTTTCAACAGGTGACTTCAAACCATTTGCATGTCTGAAATGCTTTTGCAAATGATGAATCATATGTGTTGGTATCGGCACATACATTTAAATTCAGTAATTACTAGTTATTAGCATGTATCTTCAAATTTAAGGTGGTTCGTCTTGATCATGGTTTTGGCAGTAGGTGGTATAGTTCTTGACTTCTCATATTTAGTGATGAATAACAACTTGTTAAAAAAATGAGTGACAAATTTGCACCTTTTCACGTACATGTTTTAGTGACAAATAACAACTTGTTAAAAATGAGTGGCAAATTTGCATCTTTTTACGGACACCCTCGAAGGTCGCATGTTCAATACGACTTGCCTTCTATCTGATCTAATTGGTTAGCAGGATATCAGAAAAAAAGATAAACTGGATAAGGTTTAATTAAAGTCTTCCAAGCAAAGGTTGATTGCCGTCTAACGAAAGGCTTTGTAGGTGAAGTGTCACAGCTGTCTTGATTGCAATCTAGATAAGAAGATAAGATTCGAGCCTTAGTTTTTGTAGACTAGTAATCAACGGGTTTAACTTTTATTTCATTTAAGTTGCTATTATAACAATATATTAAGTAATAATCTCATCTTTTGTATCGTTAAAAATGGAATCTTGGCGATTATATTAGAGATAACAGTTGTATCTATATCTATATCGATAATATATGCGAATAATTTGTGTCTTTATTCAAAACGAGGGGCATCAACAACCACTCACACATCAAGTTGAAAATACACCAGACAAAATCCTGGATAACAATCACCACTAAATCAAAGGGTCCTACCATCTTCATCTTACAACCATTCAATATGGAGGACATAACCCTCTAGACACCCAAATCCCATATATCCTCTTTCCATCATAAAAAGATTAGTTCACACCCCACCAATCCGCTCGGCTGCTTATAATTCATATAAATAACTTTATAATCCTTTATTTCACTTACAGCTAGTAATAGATACACACTTTAAATAAATATTACATTTCTAAACACCCTCAAAACAACTTATTGTTTTATCTACTTTATTTTTCCACAAACAACATATAACATAATTTAATAAAATCTTGGTCTGTACATAACAACAAAAGGATTAGATTGAAGTGAGAAGCTAATTAATCTACCTGCGAATTTGCTTTAAACAACACTGATCATACCATCTCCGTTGTTGAACCCTGAGATTGCCTGGAATGTAGAAGACAGGGAGAGGTTGAGAGATAAAGATAATGACAATGAATCCCTTTCGTGTTCCCGGTTCGAATAATTATCCGCTCTTGTTGATAGATTGAGTGTTGGAGATAGGGGGACTGTCCAGTGTTGATTTGATACTCGGTATTGAAAGTTACGGTTTCAGTTTGATTCTTGATCGATAGGGGCGGTGATGGAATCAGACCAACAGCCGATGGTTGAGTAACGTTATCTTCACGAGTTTGTTCTTCTTCCATTGGAATAGCAGCAACCTGACCATCAATAACAAATTTGTTAGCTTTTTGTCATTCATAGATGGTATTAAATAGAAGGAAAACTAACATTTTTTTTCCTGAACAACTCAGGATTTAAACTCTCAACCTTTTGACTATGGAGTGCACCACTTACCACTAGGATGTTGTTTACTGCATCAATAGTGATGTCACAAATCGCGTGTATATATTAGTTTTCCCCTTAGTTGGGAAAACTAACATAAGCAGGCGGTTTGTAATTTGTTAGATCTGTTAGTTGATACTTACTGAATCGGTAGTGATGTCAAAGAGGCTAGATCTTCTGCGACGGCGATTAAGGTTGCTTGGCGGAGAAAATACTTTTGAGCATGACTTGCCACTTGTGTAGGGGTACGCGTCTTCACAAAATTCCTTGAAATCCCCTCCAGTCCCCTTTACCTACCTTCTTCAGGCCTAAAAGAAACAGCTTGTGTTCATCCTCTGTCCATGGAACCCCTGTTGTTTTTCAATAACATAAAAAATGTAAATAATCTTATAAAAAATTATACAACAAAAAATAAAATTTGTACTAAGGCGAGATCTAACCTCGTTTGCGCTCCCTGCCGACGTTTGAGGGGTTGCGAACGGCATCCTCAGCTGAAGCGTAACCAGAATCAGCAGCAACCGCGGGGGAGCCATCATCACCACGAGTAACTTGTTGTGCATGTATGTATTGTGAAAGGTCATTCATACTAACGCTTTTCCTAAAGGGATCAACCTTGACTCTCACTCCAAACAACATGATCTCACCCGAGCCATCAGCACTAACCGGGTTCTGACCATTCGCCCAGCAGCCTGATTCTGACATCATACTGGCCACTTGATAACAAATCAATCTAACCCAACAAATCTAAATGAAAATCTATAAAAAAATGATTAAAATTTGCTAGGAGATTGATTAAATCTGGAATAAATGCAGAGTTCACAAGGTAATCTTGAAACTTATCTTTTGCATTGGTCGGCCAGGGGAATCTGATGGCCGTACAATAGTTTTCTCTTGTTTAATCTGTGACAATAGATACAAATGAGGTTTGTATGGGTGGTATATATAAAATGCTAAAATGGCGGGTGGGTTCCATGTGGTTGCATTGTTGGAGTTTGTAGCACATACACGTGGCGAATTCTGGTACGGTGCTTATTTGTGAGGGAATCACAGTTGTTGGAATGTGATTTTACCGTAAAGGTCAAAGTCAAACAAGCCTTTATCTTGCGTAATTACCCTTTAATTACGTTTATGACTTTTAAAACGTAGTTAAGAAAGGGACTGCTCATCAACTAAGTCGAAAGTGTTTATTTTATTACCACTTAAAATTAATTATAATTAGTATGATTACTACGCGTTTAAAATTCTTTTTTAATTTAAAAATTTAACGTATGAATCTTTCAAGCAAAAAGAAAAATGAACACAAAATTTTGGGTTTTAAGATTAGAACGCTGGCGAACTAATTGTCAAGATCACGAAGGCTGTGAAGTGTGCTTCTCCCTTCTTCCTCAAATCCATTTGAGCGTCACTTCACCATCTCTTTCTATCTCACTATCCTTCCCCCTTCTTTCCCCTTCCCCTTCCATTTTTTGTTAATATTATAAATAAAAATATTAATTGATTAATTAAATAGAAAATTGTATAAAAACTAAAAAACAAACTCAAATGCATAAAAATTAAAAATACATCATTAAACGATATAAAAAAACCTTATCCTCAACGACGTGGAACAACTCGTAGCATTTGCCATGACGCAATGTGGTTAAATTCATGACCTTGTGTCGTTTGTTACACGTGGAGGGTCTCGTCCATAGCCACCCCGTGTGTATGTAGAGTTGCTCAAATATTGTAACACGTCGGTTCAATAGCCTCCGTTTCTAATGAACTGACTGTATATTGCAATTAGTTTCACCCATTTGTTGACGGAATTCGTTAAACAAATCAGTCTACCATGATTGATTCACGGCAACCTGAGGAGGGATGGTGGATTTATTCACTCGAGCAGTGACCAAAGCGAATTATTCCTCGTCGGTCCAAACCTGTCTTGTCATTTTAGAAAGAACAAATGATTTTTTAAAATTGAATGGTTTGAGATGGTGAAAGATAGTGAAATTTTTGGTATAGAAGTGTGGGTTTATAGAGGTTTAAAATTAAAAAAAAATGGATTTTTTATAAACTAGGCGTTACAATAGATAGTTTTTTGAAAAGTGGGATTTTTGTCATTGGGGAGATCGGCGAATATCCCCCGTAGGCACCAAAGAGAGGGGGCGGTGTTCCCCGTTAGGGTCACCTGCCACATCACCTCCCCGAGATGGTTCCTCGACCCACCCCCAACGCTTAGTTGTTAGGAAGAATAATAAGTGTAATGGTCATTGTTTTCCTTCCATTTCTTCGGAAATTCAAAAACCAATATGAACATATTAGTTTATTGTTTTTTCTTGTACATAACCTATACATGTATAGATATATAACCTACTCTATATAGGTAAATGATACAAAATTCAACAATATATATACAAATTAGTTAGGTTTTTTATGTACATGACCATTACATTTATATGCAAGCAATACATAAATAAAAAAAATATACTCGGGTTTGTTCTTTGGGTTTAGTGATCGTAAATGATATTCCACATGCGCACACAAACATAAACGTGCATATGAGCTTGAACCACCCATCGCAAAAATGAAGACGAACACAAAAGATTGAGAAAACGACAAGGTGAGCTACCTGCTTCGCCTTCGTCGGGTTTAGAAGTATAGAATATAGGCATTTCAAGAGATTTTGATTTTTGAGGTAAGCCATAAGTTTGTGTGAGGAGAGAGAGAGAGTTGAAATATGTATTATTTATGTTTTTTTATATAGCGGTAAAATTGACTTCTCATGTTGACTTAAGTTTTGAATGTTAGTACGCTAAGAACCAATAACATCAATGATGAGTAATTGTTAGGAACATATTTATTTTTTTAATGATAAATGTTATCAATAATCTTTAAATATTTCTCTTGCCCAAATTTGAACATAGTACTTCCCCTTTAAGATGTATAAATGACTCTACTAAGCGGGTGCCCCATATTAGCTTAGGAACATATGTGTAACTATTTATATGCGTGTTAATTTAGAATATATAGTTATGAATAGCAACTCTTTCATTTTTTAACGTCTTTTGTCATTTAGTGAATTTTCGTTCACTCGCTTCCGGTACTTTACTCGGTTGTTGTTTAACGAATTTTCATTTACACCTCATGTACTTTACTCATTTATCATTTATTGAACTTTCATATACACCAATTTACACCCTCTGGTTTTATCATTTAATGAATCTTCGTTTACATCCCATTTACTTTACTTTTTTAACATCAAATTTTTTACTCTATCGTCTGTGGGACTTGAACCCAAGACTCCCTCTCCCAAGGTGATTAAAGGCATTGCCTTCGCTAATGGACCACCACTTACTTTACTTGGTCATTTAGTGTTTTGTCATAATTTCCGTTATTCTTAGCACTGTTTTACGCCCCACACTCTGCATTGTTGGTAGCACGAATTTTCATTTGGCGTTGTCATTTATTGAATTTCCGTTTACAACCCCTTGTACTTTACTCCGTTGTCAGTTGGTTAATTTTCGGTTACTACTTAACATGGTTTTATGCCCCGCACACGCACTCTGCAACATTGGTAGCACGGTTTTCCTTTGGCTTTGTCATCTAGTGATTTTTTCAATTATACTCCATATACTTTACTCGGTTGTCATTTAGTGATTTGTTATTAAACTTATATTAAATTCCAAGAAAATATATATTATCATTTAAGATAAGAGAAAACTGAAAAGCCAAGTTGAGCAAGGCTAAAATTATGATATATGTTCCTATGAATTTTATTCATTAAAGATAAAAAAAAAGATTTTTCCTAAAAGTATTTCTCAAAACTTTATAATTACATCTTTACGTAATAAACCTAACTATTTATAGAAATCTCACATCAAATGGGTTAAAAGTCTCAACTCTTACATTGTGCTTGTAAGACTCGACACACTCACACATATATCGGGGTTAATTTAAAAATACAAGTTGCGAAAACATGTTAAAACTCAGGATAATATATGAAATTCTATTGAAAGAACCAAACCGATATCCACCATAATGCTATTTTTAACATTGTGTCTATGTTTTCATTCACAATTTGTTTAATGAAAGAACCAAACCGATATCCACCAAAATACTATTTGTAACATTGTGTCTATGTTTTTATTCATATTTTGTTTAAAATAAGTTCACCCTGACATCGATCAAATTTTCGTCACACCCTCACGGCTTCCCGCTTTTGAATCTCCGTAGTTTTATGTAAAACACTAGCTAGTGGTCATGTTAAGTTATATATTTATGATGATGATATTTTAACAACAATTTTGTATAACTTGCAAGAATTTAAAGTACTTTTATAAAACTCAAAGAATTAGTTATAATTAACCTATTATTAAAAAAAATATCTGTTTAGAAAAATACTAAGATAATAATAACATTGACGATATAAGATGAGATAGAAGAGTATAAAATTTTTGTAGAGACACGTATACTATACACATACTAGACGTACACACATGCATCATGCATTATAGTAAACCAAACGTACATACCAAACTTAGTGACTATCAATCCATCTACTCATTAGCATATTATCCAACCAATCAACATTGAGAGACAATTGCAAATGTAAAAGGAATACATCATACATTTTCCTCTTCATATAAAATTCAAACCAACCGTCTATGATTTTTCAATTTAATTTGGACTTGAACACGAATAATATAATCGTTGACTGTAAGACTACAAATATATAATTATATTTTTTCTAACATCACATTTCACATGTATTAAGAGTGTAATCATGGGTCCGGCTAGTTTATTGTTTAAAAATGTATAAAACTGTTTAGTAGGATGCTTTTATATATTTATATATACATATATTGGCAATAAGGGGAAGTGGCATAATTAAAAATAAGTTACGTAAAAAAAGTTTACGAAAATTTGGATGCCCACAGTATGTTTTCTGTACCATGGTTTAAGTTTAATTTAAAAAAGTATGTATCATTTTTTAAAGTTTTTGATATGTGCAAGTGTCAGAAACCTCTCAAGTCTCAACGACTACTTACCCATCATTATAAATGCCTAATGAACATCAATTCCTTTATAAAGTTGCTAAGAAGATATAGTTTCAAATTAAGAAGTGAGAAAGAAAGAAACTAACGGATGGAGGAGGAGGTTGCAAATAGAAAGGACTTGTTTTGGACCGTCCGTTTAGCATTTATGTTCATCAATAAAATATTGACGCCACCCAACGTGTTTCACAATGCCCCTTCATTTGGCTTTCTTTTCGGGCCAACTATATTCTTAAATTCGTTTTTTATATAACAGCTATTTTCAAGAGTTGAAATTATGTAATTTTTTTATTTTTTTTGGTTTGGAGTCAGTCAAATGTTTGAACTTTGTAGTTGTCGATTTATACACATACACACTTAGGACATCATGAATTCGGTACGCTTATCGTTATTTTTTTTACAGCCGATACCGATATATGCTTTTGTAGTTTTTTTATTGATGCAAAAGACCACGTTAGTTTTTAGTTGCATCCGGCAACTTTGTGTAACGAAATCGTTGTAAATAGTTTTTTTTAGTTGTAAACAGGAGTATTAGTATCATAACGAACGAAGTTGTGTTCAAAATAATGTATTTTATGGTGTCGTAAAGTATTACCTATAGCTAGTATCGTACTAGTAACGAACCAAACCAAACCAATATCGACTGAATAACATCCAAACTAATGTGCTATTCATTTTTATGGTTTTCGATTTGTGTAACATATTTTGTTTCTTTTCAGATGTAATGTTATATAAAATTTCTAATATACCGTTGCGACGCGTTATTTCTATCTACGTTTTGATATAGTTTTTATTTAAAATCAAACTCCCCCAACGCGTGAAAGAATCACACTACTTAGGTTGTGCGGTACGGGGCGCTATCCCTATGCCACCTCACCATTTTTGAACAATAGCGCCCCCCTTCCATACCCTGGGCGCCATTTGCGGAGCGCTATTGATGAAATGTGAACGCAATGGCGAACTCCTGTGTGTATGAGAAAGGTATGATATGGGGGGACGCTATTGTAGAGAATGGAAAAAAGAAGGTTTCATCCCATACCATGCTAGCTATTGAGAAAAGGTAATAGAACCCTTTCTCCTATTTGAATAGCACATGCCACTAATAATAGTCAAATCTAGTTTATAACAATTAAATCTAAACATTAATCTTTTTAAGAGCTATTTTTTTAATTGTAGTTTTACTCTGTTAATAAAAAAGAAATGAAAAGAATATTTAAACCCAAACCCCTTCCCCCGCACCCCTTTGATCATCGATAGTTACCCCTGGACATGTATAGAAAATTTTGTTCGAAAAGAAAACCAATCCTGTTTGAAAAAAAAACAGTATTTGAGAAACTGGTTTCAACCCGACTTGGTCTGATGGTTTGGATACCACTTCGTATTATGGCTCTTTGAAACCGGTTTATAGATCGAACCGGTTGTCAAACCGGTTTTTGTCCCAACCCAGTTTATAACCCAGCCCGAATCGGTTTAATCGGTTTGGGGTTTGATTCTTGGAAACCGCTTTGAATATTTGTAGATCCTACAAGAGCAGTTGCGGAAAATTCAAGTGTTGAATTTCATTTAGCGGAGGCATCCAAGACTCGAGTCACAAGTTCGATGAGGTGGAAATACTGATTTATGATTTTTCTTTGGTTGCGGGATGTTTATTTACGATCAAACGAATAAAAAAATCATACAAAGCTAGGAGAAAATCTTTAAATTCAAAATGAGCTCCAGATGAAGGAAGTTGGACCCCAAGAATTGGAAAAGTTTGTCCAAATGTTTGCTTGTGACGTATTCAACAATATTTTAGGGCATGTGTTATGGGGTGAGAGGTGGTCACAGTAGTGGGGGCGTGAACACCATCACGATGGGGTGCGAAAGAGGTCCTTCCCCAAGGGCTTACGGCTAACCGTGGGCACGAGGCTTGAATTTTTAAGTATATAACAACGGGTGTACATAGGTGCCGCCCACGTGGCAACACTTTTTCTTTTACTAAAGCGTCGACGAAACCTGTCATACTCAATTTGTTTTAGGTTGTTACATAAAGGAATCTGTCAATTGTTTTAATCAACCTCTTATCGTAGACATTATCAAACTGTTTAAAATATATGTATGAGGGTTATTCCAGCTATAACTTCAAATGATATTACCAGCTATCTCGTTGAGACGTTTTCAACCATATATAACCAGCTATAACTCCAATGATATGAGGGCCATTCTCGTTTTAAAACTGACCTTTTCTAACTCATCACTTACCTACAAATATGAAATTGTCAATTCGTGAATCAGGTTCATATATGCAAAGCCACTTTCAAATCAACTAGACTTAGATTTGTAACGCGTTAGGCAAATATCCCACATCGGTTGTTGATAGTTGGGTAAAACTCTTGTGTTTAATATGCGTAATTTGATGTTTATATGTTAGAACACGTTTGCTGCGCATATTTGTGATCGTCAGGTTTGGAAGTGTTAAAATGCATATGGGATACATTTGGATGCAAGTTGGAAGATTGTAAGTGTCAAAGCTTGAAAGACAAAGCAAAAACATAAAATTCTAGGCGTCGGCTTAGTCCACGTTGAGGGCATGGAGGGTGATCGTAGTTGAGACTTATGACAGAAGCTGGGAGGGTGAGGCTATGCCATTTTTGGGCGTAGCCAGCGCCGCAGCTCTCACCCTCTTAGCCAAGTTTTCGGGTATCATAGCTTCCAAAGCACAATTGTGCATTCTTCATTCACCTATTATGAAAACAAATATTTTTTATTGAAGCCATGATTATAAAGGATTTTATGAGTTTGTCAATTGTAATGCTATTTTAATCACATAATTATACAATGTTGCACACTCAAACTTAAAATGCAAAACTGTATTAAAAATTTGAAATGCTCAAATATGAAGCTTGATCTCAGGTCACCTCAACATTACCTAAGACTGTTGTATGTGTAAGTTAAGATAAAATGATTTGAGAGTTAAACTAAATTAATCCGCTCGAAATCTAAAGAGAGAATGTGAGTGAAGAAATGCATTATATTAATTTCTCGTATAATTTAATCCAATGCAACACTTATTTATTGTAGCTAAAAACTAGTGTGACCAAATCTCCCTCTCCTATATATTTTTTTTTCTAACGGTGGCTATTTATAAATTAGAAAGGTGGGCCAGCAAGAAACTGAGGGTCCCAAAACAAACAAACACAAAAGAAACGAAAGACAATTACACGATTACATCCTTAACATTAAAGTCTCTCCAATTCTCCCAGGCCAAGTTCGTATATGGGGATTGGTATTTACTCCACATAAACGAGTCTTCTTTTATACCTTCTACCACATTGCCAACTGAGAACGGAATGCTATCAAACAGTTCATTGTTTCTTCCTTTCCATATCCGCCACCAAGTAGTATAGAAGATAGCCTCAACAGTCTTTTTCCATTTCCTAGACCCCTTTATCATAGCAAGTTCCTCTAAGACATCTTGCACAGAAGACGCTTGCATGTTAATAGGGATCTTGAGCCATATTCTCCCTCTCCTATATTGGAAAACTTGACAACCGAACCAATAAAAGTCGTACCCGCGGATTAACCATCTGTACATTCGTTGGGTACCGTTTTCATAATTAAACCAAAACTCAGTATCGGCTTTGGTTTTAACCTGGTAGTGTTAAGACGGCATTCCTTTTCATTTGGTCCATTTGAATGTTGCATCTTGGGTATGTAAAATGGGGTGGGCTACACGTACCCTCATTTTTTCGAACGGCCAACACAATAAATCCCGAGCACTCTCGGGGCACCCAATGGATCAAACGGAGTATTCCGAGTGTAACCCGAGTTCACCACCAATTCTGGGGAAAACCCGGTAACCCACCCGTCTGTAGGCACGACAGTGAAATTACCAGTAAAACCCGTTTGGCTCAAGGATCGAACCCAGGTCTCCTTGAATATATGGACCGGGTACACTTGAATATATGGACCGAGATCGTTCGTATTAACAAATATATGTGACTGTAACAATGGTGAAACACGTAACTTAACTTTGAAAGTTGAATAAGCTTTAAGTTATTGTATGATGCTTTTAGAAAAACAATATGATTGGTTGTCGGGGAAGTAAATGAGACAACAGGGGCTCGTTTATTGATTGTTTCATTGATAATTTGCTTTACAGGAACAATAAAAAAACTGACTACACTAGACGTTGGACTCGACAAGGTATTCGTTGTTTTGTTGCTTTACTCATTGGGTTTTGCTTACCGTACATTTATTTGTTTGTGCTGTAAGTAAGGATGTAATGTGTAATTAATGGGATTGAAGGTGGATAGCTCCGGCCGCCGGGATGACGCTCGAAAATGGCAGTGGTGATGATGGTCATAGGTAGTGAGATAGTGGTTAGGATGGTGTTAAGGTTGAGTGGTCTAATCGTTCAAACTTGGTCCCCACGGTGAAAGCTGCTCCAACTTGGTCAACTACTCAGTAAACATGGTCAATTTTGGTCAGTAAATCCAAGGTACGAGATTACTTTTCTGTATCACCAATAAATTATATCGAAATAAATATTAACATATATTTTATTCTTGAACTTTGAATTTTCAGTCTATAATTGGGGATTGCAAGAACATGTACGATTTCACTTATGTTGAAAATGTGGTACATGCACATGTATGTGCTAAAAGAGCTCTTGTATCAGGCGGTACTGTTTCAAAAAGCTGCAGGGGACGGTGGTGTTCGAGATACACAGAGCCATAAGGCTATTGATCCACATTCACAATAACATATAGATAATTTAAAGTTATAAATACTGGAATCCTTATCATAATGTGACAGAAATTTAGCATCGATTGGTATCGTTTTGATTCGTTACGATATCATTATTCGGTGTATACCAATCTAAAGAAAAACAAATGGAATAAAATCCTTAAATATTGGTATAAAAATCACGTGGTAACTTAAAAAGACAAATATTACTATTCTTTGCATAGAAAACAAAACATGATATCAAAGTGAAACCTATTCATGAAATATGTGTTCAAGCTAATATTAAAATTTAGACGTATAAGCATATTTATCATGTGTAGCTTTTCATTTCAAATTATTTATAATTCAAGTGATCTAAATTGTAAGTTTTAACTTATGTATAAATTGATAAATATCAATAATTATCTACGATACATTGGCATCTTAAATTGTGTTAATTTATTTTGATTTTTTTCAAATTCTAAAGAAATTTATATTTTTCTGATTATGGTTAGTCTTAAGCAGTTTTTTATGGTACTTATCATCTTTGTTTACGTGAGATATTTTTTATTTAATTCGTATAACACATGAGGTCTATAATCTAGTTAAAATAATAAAAAAAATCAACATATGGTAGGGAAAAAAGGAAAAAGTTGGCGGTAACATGGATTGAACTTAAGTGATGCAAGTTAGCAAGGTCTATCTTTATCACCAGACCAATAACAGTTTTAGTTGATTATTTTCATTTCATATATATATATATATATATATATATATATATATAGAGGTAGAGGTTGATGTGATAAAATTTAAAAGTGTGAGAAGGATAAGAAAGATTATGGAGGTGACATGTGTCTTTTTTTATTTTGATAGTTTAAGGTATAAGTGTAATTTAACTAATAAATCTAATTATGGAATGAATATATGCAACCGATTTTTGCAGTTATCGTAGGGATTTTCGAATTTGAAATAACACCCTAACTCATAAAAACACCACAACATGTATATTGAAGGCATACCCTCTCATAAAGAACATAAATATAACTCATAAAAACAACCTAACTAATAAAAACACCCTAACTCATAAAAACACCACAGCGTGTATATTGAAGGCATACATCTTATAAAGAACAAAAATATAACAAAAATAACACCATAACTCATAAAAACACCACAACACTTATATTGAAGTCACACATCTTATAAAGAGCACCCTAACATTGAATATAACAGAAATAACACTCTAATATGACACCAGTCAACAGTTTAATCATAATCAGAACAGAAATAACACCCTAACTATATAAAAACAGAAATAACTCTACATAAGTATATCCATATTGTACTCATATTAAAGATAAAAAAAATCACTCGTTATTATGGTGTATTTTAAAAAAAAAAAAAAAGAGTTACGTATAAAAAATATTGATGTTTAAAAAAAGGGAGAACTTTGCATGTGTATTAATGTTAGTTTCTTAATTTAAAAATATTTAAATTTACCTTATACCCTTAATCTAGAAAATTAGTTATTTTAATAGTCAACATTATTTACAGAATTATCATTATGATCTCAACCATTACATTAAATATCTAATGGTTTAGATTCTTTCTTATATTTCTCACATTTTTAAATTTTCTCACAATAATCTCACATATATATATAATTTGACCGATTAATGTATGTAATAAGAGTTGTAATTGATCTGATTGCAGTTATAGTTGTAATCACAAATTACGCTGTTTTATATTATAGCTATATTGTATTTAAACTAAAGATCACATGATGTCATGTGTAACATATATATTAAAGAAAACATGTAAAAGATTACTAATATCAACATTATCCATTATATCATTGTTAATGAACAATGTCGGTGTAATTTATCGATTTGGTCCTTCTTTTCGGATTAGCTATAGCCCCTATATTTGTTTCTTTTCAGCATATTCAGTCCCTCCTGTTTGTACAAGTTGGCTGCATGCTTGCTTTCTTTATGAATTGTATGTCACTGGAAAACCTTTTTTTTTCTAATAGTCTAATCACCACAATACAATGAACAATTAATTAACCTTAACCTTTATTTCAATACTCTAATCCTACAATGAGCAATTAATTAACCTTAACCTTAATCAAATCGTCAAGCCCATCTCAAAAATAAACAAGCAAAAATATAAAAAAATTTCTTTATACATTATTATTTTTTATTTACGTTTCCATCAAAATTTTGTTTGAAATTTTGTAAATATCACTTTGACGCCCTCAAGGAAATTCCGAGTTTACCTTAAAGCTAATTTCTTATGTTTTTATTTTTATTTACGTGTCGGCATAATTCGAGTTCGCCTACGCTTTAACATATACTATGTTTGCAAGGGAGTCAACAATTATAAAAGGTTTTATTTTTATGTACGTTTTGAATTTGAGTATGTTTAGACATAATTTTGTTTGAAAATAAATCGGGTCATATATAATACGTTTTTATTCGATGGTATAAATTTGGGTTACTATATATTTCAACGTAAATTTGTCTATACTTTAGCACGCCGCGTGTTTATTTTATGTACGTTTTGAGTTGGTCTACGTTTCGACGTAAATTTTGTTGGAAACAAGGCGGATCAAATACTATACATTTTCATTCAACGGTATGAATTTGAAAACTCTATGTTTCAACGTAAATTTAGTTCGGAAACAGATTGTAGTTTATAATTTATCACGTCGCGTATTATGCCGCCGCAACGCGCAACGGGTAAAAAACTAGTTCTATATTATAATACATTTAATGAGTATAAAAAATAGTTTACAAACTTTAAGAATTTAAGTAATTGAAATGTTTAAAACATATGATACAATTTTTTTAAAATATATTGTTGACTTTTAAACCAAACTATTTTTTTATAAGACAAATAAGACTACACTTTTTAGTTAAACTAGCTATGTGGGATCCATTTTAATAAAGTAATTATGTAGCCGGTGCTATACAAAAGATTCATACGATCACAAAAGCTCAGTTCTTCATCATAATAAAAGACATCTACATCAATATCATTTTGTTACTAACATACTTTTAGATTTGTAAAAAACCTCTACATGGTTATTGTAAAATATAAATCCGTTATATAGATTTATAAACTTAACATTACAAGTTCGGTTCGGTTAACCAAAATTTCATACCATAACCATCAATTGATGTTGGTTATCAGTTAAAATCGATTCAATTATATCCGTTATGGTTCGGAAATCAGTTATGTTAGTTAATTTGTTCACCCCTACACCTACATTGGGTGGTTGGAATTGAGACAACAATTTACACATCTTGGGAATTATTGAATCAAAATTTAACTAACGAGTTTGAAAATTCACTTTTATATTTTAGGTCTAGTTTAGAAAGATGAAAAATAACATGGTTTGTGTGCCCCATTGTATTTGATGCAAAGAGACAAAGTTGAAAACACAAACATCTGACAACAACTTGAAAAACATCCAGATCTTGCACCCTAACTACAACTTCAAAAATGTCACATCCCTAACCGATAGCGGAATCATTGGGACGGACGTAAATAGATTTGCTCGAGACTTTATTATCACACCCCGACCGCAGCGGAAAAGGTGGATCGGGGCATAATTGGGTTATCATCAAAGCTCATGACATTTATTATATGTTTCATATTCATTAATACAATTTAATGGAAATTTACAATAAATGATACAACATGTTCTAACTATCAGTCTAAGCTTCTTGTTTCTCTTCTAAGGCATATCCTATGTTTTCCTTGCTTCAACCTGTCCACCTGTATCATGTGTAAAAAGGTTTTTGGATCAACATAATGTTGGCGAGTGGAATCCTATGGAAAAACATTTTGAACGAGTTTATCCAATTGATTATAAATAATGTGCATACCTCATATGAGTAAATGTAGATGTAAATTTATTCACACAACACATAATATTGAATATTGAACATACAAACACCAAATGATAGTTTTGAGGCACGCGTTGTTCTCGTCTCACACGAGGAACTGATGGGCCTAATAAATGAGTTTTGAGGCACGCGTTGTTCTTACGAACTGATGGGCCTAATGTATGAGTTTTGAGGCACGCGTTGTTCTCGTCTCACACGAGGAACTGATGGGCCTAATAAATGAGTTTTGAGGCACGCGTTGTTCTTACGAACTGATGGGCCTAAATAATTTGTATACAACTTTGACAATATGAAATACATCACAACCAAACAATAGTTACATTCTAATTTAGTTCATATAATGGTATAGCACAATTTGCATAAGAGAATTAGTTTAAGCGACACATGATACACCCCAAAACATGAATAAAAAAAGGGGAGTTTGTAAGAATTCACTCACATTGGGTGCGTTCGGTTGATGACGTTGATTGCACGCGAAGTGGTTTTAACCACAAGTGAGATTAAACCTAGATAGATCGCATCACGGTTTGGTAAGTAAACGGGTTTTATTAATCTATTTTAGTAGGATTGTTGGGTGTATTTTTGTGAGTTTGAGGCTATTTTCTAACCTTAAAAATGTTATTTTTAAGTATTTTTAATTAAAATAATTAAATAAAAATAATAAAAAAAATATTTTATTTTTGCTACAGTTGACTTTTGACCGTTGACTTTGACTATCGTTGACCGGTTTATAGGCATATTGTTGTGCGCCGGGTGAGGCTCGAACCGAGACCTCCCGTACGCGTGCACGCAGCTCTACCAACTGAGCTACGTGTCTAACCCGTTATATATCCGATTTTAATTATATATATATATTAATTAGAATTAACAGAAATCCTTTATTATTAAAAACGAATTAAATCTCAGAACCGGTGTGCTCCACAGGTCTCGAACCCGGGACCTGTGGTTAGCGGACACACACTCCACCGCTGGACTGTGTGTCGCACTTGATTATTAAGTCAGTTATCAATAAACTTAACATGTACCGAAAACACTCCGGTTCAGTTCTGCGAAAAAAAGATTTTTATCAAGGCGGCGTGTGAGGACAATACTCGAACTCGTGACCTTAGCTTTAAAAGTGCACACAGTCCACCGCTGGACTGTGTGTCTAACCCGGTAATTATCTGGATTTTAATTATACTTAACCATTACCGTAACGTCGTCTTCTTCACTGGTTTCACCGGAAGTGACGACTGACGGATTCGAATATTGATTCATGTTCCTTTAGCGTTTAATGATCAAATACAAATGAGATAAAAGAAAAAAGGAATGAATTAAGCGTGAGATGTACCGACTGGTTTTACTCTGTTTTCCGGCAGAACTCGGCGACAGAATTTTTTTTCCGGCGACAAGTCTCTTGCGGCAGAGAGTCTTCCGAAAGGTTACAAAGGTTGTGGGTGACTTCGGTGAAGGTTTAGGGGGTTCAGTAAGCTCAGAGATTACTGATACGTTTTTCCGGCGAAGTATCAAGTATTCCGGCGAGTGTTTTGTCGCCGAGAAAGGGTGCGATTTGAGTGTGAAAGACTTCCTGGCGAGTTGTGGGTGTATTTATAGGGTAGCATTGAGATGAATGGGGTCCTGAATTCGGTCTTAATTCGAAGTCAACCGTTCTTCCGGTGATTTGGCTGATGACGCGGTTTCAGACGTTGGCGTAACATGGTAGAGTTCACTTGATGTTAAATGTGCGAATGCCTGTTATTGGCAAAGAGTCGTTGATTCGCGGTACTGTTATGGCTGCAAGGGACGGGGTTTCGAATTCACGACATATTGTTTAATCAACATTCACAATAACAAAATAATGTGCGAGTGTTTAATCTGGATCCTTTCATAATGTGACAGAACTTTGTTGAACCGGTTGGACGATGTTTGAATCCGATGATTAAACATTTATTTGTTATTTTATCATTTCAAAACTAAAATATACGCATAATAATTTCAAGATTTGTATAAATATTTGGCATTTAACGGAACTTAAAAAATTGATATACGTTTCGTGCATAGAAAACAACGATGATAAATGACTTTTCACGGAATTTGTCAAGCTATATTAAATTCCATGCATTTTTAATATGTCGTCCAATTTTAGTAAATATTATATTCAAAGTGTATGTTAAGTTTTAACTTTGTTAATGTAAATTAATTATTGATACATTGGCATCTTAAATTGGTTAATTATTTGATTTTTTTCAATCAGGATTTTATTTGATTATGTTATCTTAGCAGTTTTTTGGTACTTTGTTGTTCGTGAGATATTTTTATTTCTGTAAACCATGAGTCTTAATCTAGTTAATAATAAAACTAAACATATGGTAGGAAAAAGGAAAAGTGGCTAAATGGATTAACTTAAGTGATGCAGTACAGGTCTATCTTTATCGCATAACAGTTTTAGTTGAATATTTCGCTAAAATGATAATATCATAATAGTTATATATGTGGTAGTTCTAAGGATAAAAAATTTAAAATGTGAAAGAACAAAAAATTATCCAATGCTGTGTCTTTTTTTATTTTGATGGTTAAGGTTATGTACTTTATTATAATGAAGTTATGGATTGAATAATGATCACATTCAATTTGCTTATAGTGGGATATTTTATTGAAAATAACCACCTAACTCATAAATCCAACAATGAACATTGCAAACCCCTATCATGACATGAATCCTTTGCAACTCAAAAAACTATAATAATAAAAACCCTAGCTCATAAACACACATCTTGTAATTTAGGTTTATCATATATATGAACAATAATATACAAATTACACCATAAATCAAAAAACAACCACTTACTTATATTGAGTACACATCTTATGAAACAAACCTCATGATTAAAGATGAGACATCTAGTTAGTGAAGTGAGACAACATTCTAATCATAATAGAACTGAAATATACCCTGAATATAAAAATCAGAAAATAGTTAAACAAGTATACATATGTATTATTAAAAAAAATTCCTGCGTTATAATTGCAATTGAAAAAAAAAAGAGTTAGTATAAAAAATATTGATAGTTAAAAAAAGGAGTAGAATCTTGCTTGTATGAAAGCTGTAAGTGTTGTTTAGTTTAAATTCCTTCAACAGGTTGGAATTAGAAATAACTCTTCTTATGTCAGATTTTACGAGAATTTTTGGTTTCTTGAACTTGGTTTTAGTTGGGCTTTTATTTAACCTAACATTGATTTTCTCAAAATAGTGTCGCACAATTAAAAACTCGACATATGGGTACATGGGTATTGAGAGTTGTAATTTGATTGTTGTAGGTTATGTTGGTTCAGAGGTTGCGAAGTTTTCAAATACCGTTAGTGTCCATTTAAATAAAATCACATGATGTCAGTGTAGATATTATTAAAAGAAGACATGTAAAGATGTAGTACCAAATTATATTTATCTTGTTATGAAATGTGTGTAATTTGATTTGGGTCTTCTATTGGTTAGCTAGCCGTATATTGTTTCTTGTAGCATATCAGTACCTCTGTTGTACAAGTTGGCTGATGCTTCTGCTTGACGAATTGTAGTCATGCAACCTTTTTTTCTATCTATACACATCAATAACGAATTGTTAACCTTAACTTATCAATCTTATCCTGCAATGGCATTAATTACCGTTAGCTTAATAATCTCACTATCTCAAATAAACAAGCAAATATAAAATTCTTTAATTATTCTTTTATTTCGTTTCATCAAGATTTGGTGATTTTGTAATCACTTGACGCCTTCCAAAATTCCGAGTTTACTTAACTAATGTCTTATGATTTTTTTATTTGAGTGCCAAAATTCAGTTCGCTACGTTTCAATACTTGGTGCAAGGGAGTCAACAATTTGAAAGCTTATTTTGATGTCTTTTGAATTGATTGTTTTAGACATTAATTTTGTCCTTGAATTTATCGGTCATTATAAACTTTCATCCATTTTTGATAATTGGTTACTATATATCAACGTAAATTTGTCTATGATTCCTTGCACTTCCCGCAGGTCTTATTTTCAATCGTTTTGGTTTTTCTAGTTTCGACGAAATTTGTCGTTCAATAAGCGACGGATCAAATACGCACTTTCGATCACGGGGAATGAATTTAAAATAGTGTCTCAACTATTCTAGTTCGGAAACCATGAGTGTAGTAGTTTATCGACGCTATTCCGTCCCATCGCGATTTGGGGTGCAGAATTGAAATTTGTAGTATTTAATTAATGAGTATAATAAGTGTTTTACAAACTTTTTGATTGGTTAACGAATTGAAGTTAAAACTTATATGAACTTTGTATACGATTGATTACGGTGTTTGACTTTAGAGCATTTGTTTGTTCACGGGCAATTAGTCTACACTTTTCTAGACAGAGCTAGAATGGTCCATTTGAATACAGTCAATTATGTAGCTGGTGCTTGGATCAGATTCATGTTTGGAATTGAACGTTTTTCAAATAATATAGAAAATTAATCACTACATCTTTGTTAGTAACATACTTTGGTTTGTAAACCTGTTAGGTTATTGAAATTTAACCGTATAATTTGGCCATAAACCTTATTATAATGGTTCGCTGGTTTACCACTGATTTACTACCACAAATCCTGGTTGAAATCAGTTAAAATGATAAATTGATATTCGGATGTGTCGGTGAACACGTTGAGATTAATATGGGTTCACCCGAACACAGTTTGGTGGTGGCTTGGCTAATAGGTCACGTAATTTACATCGTTAGAGGATTGAATAAGTACCGAGTTTTGGGAAATTTATCATCTTATATTTAGACTATAGAAGTGAAATACCGTATTGTACCCCATGTATAGCAAGACCGTACGAGAATTACTATGAGATTGAAAGCATTAAAACTATTACCAGATTGACAACTAAACTTAAAATACATCCTAATCGATAGCTGGAATACATTGGACACGTAAATGTATTGCTTGAGACTGAATGTAACACATATGCCAACACTAACACAAGTATGTAGTGTAAACTAATCATTAATAGGAGCTATAGTAAGCTCAGGTCTATACTATCTGGTATATCATAAGCTCTGACATTCTATCAACCCCGACCTCAGAAATTACATTTAATTGGATAATTATCAAAACATGACATTATTATATTTCTAATCATTAATCAAGCTTTAGTTTTCAATAAAGCATACCATGTTTTCCTATCGTTCAAGCTTCTTTTCTCCTAAGCATATCATGTGTAAAAGTTTTGGATCACATTTGGCAGTGTAATCATGGAAAATTTGAACAGTTTATCATTGATATGAATTAATGGAAACTCATTGAACGAGTTATTGTGATTAAATTAATTGCAACCATAATGATTAAATTGAAATGTAAATTATTCACACAAACATAATTTGGGAACGTTGTTCTCACTACACCAGAATAGTTTTGGGCATAATGAGTTTTGGTCACACGAGGAACTGATGGGCCTAAATGATTTAGGAGGTTTTGACGAACGTTGTGGCCAATGATGATTTGGGCCTTTTAATGGTTTTCAGCACGGAACTGTGGCTAAATGATGGTTAATATTTGTTACTTTACGAACTGATGGCCAAATAATTGATACAACTTGTATCAATCTAATTTAGTCCATATAAAATAGTACATTACAATTTGCATAAGGTTAGTTTAAGCGACAATTGATAAGCCAAACAGTATTAAAAAAAGGGAGTTAACAATCATAAAAATGGGGGTTTGTGATTGATCACTTGGGATGCATTCGGAAGTGTGTTTGACCGAAGTGAGTTATTAAACCACAATGAGATTAAACGTTTGTGACGATAAACGGTTTGGTGTAAAGTTTTATTTTATATGATTGTGTGTATTTTGTGTGTATTTGATGATTTGCTACTTAATTATTCTTTAAAATTTTATTAATATTAATATTATTAATTAAAAAATAAATATTTTAATTTACATAAACATTTATTTTTGCTACAGTTGACTTTGACACGTTTGACGTTTTAGGCATTTTGCATTGTTGTGCGCCGGTGAGGCTGAACCCGAGACCTCCCGTACGCGTGCACGCAGCTCTACCAACTGAGCTACGTGTCTAACCTTATATATCCGATTTTAATTAATATATAATTAATTAGAATTAACAGAAATCCTTTTTATTAAAAACGAATTAAATCTCAGAACCGGGTGCCCACAGGTCTCGAACCCGGGACCTGTGGGTTAGCGGACACACACTCCACCGCTGGACTGTGTGTCGCACTTGATTATTAAGTCAGTTATCAATAACTTAACATGTACCGAAAACACTCCGGTTCGTTCTGCGAAAAAAAGATTTTTATCAAGGCGGCGTGTGAGGGACAATACTCGAACGTGACCTTAGCTTTAAAAGGCACACAGTCCACCGCTGGACTGTGTACCGTAACACTGGTTAATTATATTACTATTGTAATTATCTTCTTCTACGTCTTCTTCATACGGTTTACGGATCGAATATTGATCATGTCGTTTAATGTTTATGTTCCATTACAATTAATAAAAAAAGTGAGATAAATAAAGTGGAATGACTTAGGTGAGTGTACTCTGTCTCGGCTAACTCTGTTCGCAAGAATTTTTTTTCCGGCGACAAGTCTCGCGGCAGAGATCTTCCGAAAGTTACAAAGGTTGTGGGTGACTTGGTGAAGGTTTAGGGGGTTCAGTAAGCTCAGAGATTACTGATACGTTTTTCCGGCGAAGTATCAAGTATTTCCGGCGAGTGTTTTGTCGCCGAGAAAGGGTGCGATTTGAGTGTGAAAGACTTCTGGCGAGTTGTGGGTGTATTTATAGGGTAGCATTGAGATGAATGGGGTCTGAATTCGGTCTTAATTCGAAGTCAAAACCCTTCTTCCGGTGATTTGGCTGATGACGCGGTTTCAGACGTTGGCTATAGCTGTCGCTAGAGTTAATTGATTGATTAAATTGAGCGAAAGCGTGTTTTATGGGCAAAGTCGTCGGGATTTCCGACGACTGCTGTTTGGGCGCAAGTTGACCGAGTTTGAATTCCGCACATCATTATTTGATTTAATAAATCCATTCACTTAACAGAAAATCAAAGTGGCGGAGTGGTTTACGGTGTGTGAGTTAAGCGTTTGGTTGAACGGTATAGACCCGAGTTCGAAATCCGGCATGATTAAAACATTTTTATTTTGTTATTTTTATCAGTTTTTCAAAAACTAAATATATATCCCCGCATAATAATTGATTACGGATCGTTTAAAATTATTTTGGGCATTTAATTCGCAACGAAAAAAATTGACTGACTGTTCGGTTGATAAACGGAGCGGGTTTGGTAAATCCGTTTTTTACGGATGTTACAGTATCCCCTGCTTTTTTAGAAATTTCGTCCCGAAATTTAATTAGGGATATAATTGACTAAAAGAATGATGGTGTTGAGTTTGCCGGTTACATTTTTAGAAGAAAATTAGGGTTTAGGTTTTTGTTTGAGGCGGTAACGTTCCTTGTAAAGGTTAAGTATCCTAATACAGGAATCGCTTTTTGTTGCCTACTGTATAAGTATTGTTAAGCAGGAATGATTCGCTAAAATGATAATATGCATAAGAGTTTGAATATGCTTAGGGTTATTTCCTTAAGGCAGAAATTCTACAATCTACACAAATAAAACACAACAACTAACAATTGTATCCACATTCTGATAGCATATATGTTTGAATGGTGATGGTTCCTCTCTCGCTTGTTATGATGGAGAGGTTTAGTCTATGTAGAAATGGATCACATTCCAATTTCTTTAAATAGTGAGATGATATTTATATGTAACACAATTTCAACCAAGGCAATACTAAATCCTACATGGAACATCTCATAACCGCCTGATAATGCCTCTGATCCTTTGGCAAGAATACTTATATATAGGAAGTACCAGCGGCGTATCCACCATATTCTTGTCAAATTTTCATTGGTTTTATCAGTGAATTATGATTAGTTCTATGCGACTCTACAACATAAACAACACAACAACCAGCGCTTGAGTCTTAATTCTGATAGTATCCGTGTTTGAAAAACCTCTCTCGTTTAATATGATGGAGAGGTTAGTCTATGTAGAAGTGAGACACAACTCAACTTCTTTAATGATGAAACTGAAATATGCCGTGAAGTATGATGATATGAATAATGAGTATAAAACAAACTGAACTAGTAATTTGCATTAAAATTTCTTGGGTAAAATTCCAACTGAGATACATGAAAATCGAGATATAAACATAAAAACTAAGTGATTGGAGTTGAATCTTGATTCTTGGTGAGAGAAGGCTAGTTAAGTGGTTGGTTTGGTCCGTTAACATCTTCAACAGGATTGGCATTGATGTTATAAACTCTTCCCCTTGCTGGCGGGTGGAGCTGGATTTGCTTGGTTTGCTTGGTTAACTGGGTTTGCCTGAGCTTGGGCATTTATGATGTTAACCAAACGAGGGCACGTGTTTCTAAAATGGGTAGGGTCGCCACAATTGAAACAAGCTCGAACATATGGTACATGGGGTATTGAGGTTGTTGATATGTTTGGATCATGGGTTGAGTAGGGGTTGAGGTTTGGTTTTGAGGGGTGCGGCAAACGTTGCTCAAATGACCGTAGCGTCCACAATTCGCACATAGTCGACAGGGTAAGGTAGATGGATGGTGATAGAAACAGGTGTTGCATTGAGGGTGAGGTCCAATGTAAGGTTTCTTGTTTGGGTAAGTTGAGTTGGGTGCTACTTGAGCGTTTGGGATAGTTTGAGGAGGTACAACTTGTGAAGCTGGTTGGTTACGTTGGGTGACGGCGAAGATTTGCCATCACGTTTTCTCTTAGAAATAGGTGGTGTAGAGGATTCGGTTCGGGTGGAGTTTGAGGTTTCGGTTGATGCTTTATCCTTCTTCTTCTCTCTTTGAAATCTTTATTCCGGATTCGGTTTCTCGGTGAGCGCGGTTGCTAGCTCCATTGTGCTTCCAAAGTTGCAGGCGAGGTGCTTATTACAGGGTCTTGAATTTTTATGGAAGACCACGAATGTAGTGCTCGATCAAACGGTAGAGGGGAGTGTAACAAGTTGGGAACCATTGATTTAACTCAAGGAATCTCTTGTTGTATGTGGTGTGGTCGCCTTCCTTTTGTTTCAAAGCATGGAACTCATCCTCCAATTTCTTGATTTCACTTCTTGGGCAAAACGTCTTGTCATGATTCCCTTCAATTCTTCCCAAGTCAAGGTCATAGTTTCTTCAACACCTCGTTTGGTCTTTTCTGTATTCCACCATGTGAGTGCCGTTCCAAGTAAGCGACCGGTAGCATAACGCACTTTGCGATCATCGGGGCAATCGCAATTTAGAAAAGTGTTCTCCATTTCTTCGAACCAATGGAGGAGAGCGGTGACACCTTCAGTACCTTCGTATTTTGGAGGATCGCAGGATTTGAAATGTTTGTAGGTGCATTTAGTGACTGAAGGATTGATAGTGTTTTGATCTTCTTGTTGAGTTGGGTTAACGGAATTAGCGGTAAGGGCTTGTTGAACTTGAACTACGATGTTGGGTATTACGGTCGCCATTTGCTGAGCGATTTGGGTAGCCATGCGTTCACGGCTTTTCCTGCTCTCATTTTCCTACGAGCGAGGCTAGAAGACATCTACAAGGAATACATGTCAAGAGTATGAGTTGAATGCCTTTGGGATCGTGGGTCGTGTTTGGGATTGAACGTTCATAAAATAATTATAGAAAAATAACTCTACTACATCCATAGGATGTCTTGGGCTTTGCTCGCTGTTAGGCCCGTCATGCCCCCATACTTTACCTGTGTAATCATGTGGGCCCCCATGAATACCGGTTTTTTCATATGGTTCGCATGGTTTCTGCCTGATTGCGTACACAAAACCCGGAGAAAATCAGAGAAATATGTATACAACGTGTGATATTCGGAATGTGTCCAGGTGTAGACACGGTGACATCTCAAAGGGAGGTTAGTTCGAACGACGTTTGGTGTGGCATGCTTTGGCCTAATAGGTCCGTCGTACTCTCATCGTTAGTCCCCAGGTAGGCAAACTGGTCCGTTATTTTGGATTTTACGAATGCCAACCTAGACAGGACGTTCCGACTACCGGTACTTGTACCTTCCAGTTACTACATGCCCGTCGCAGAACTTACTTTGATGAGATTTGAAAATTGCATAAAATCTTTGGATACTGAGAGTATGAAAATAAATTGAATACATGAACATCGATATATGTATATATGTATAATGAATGAGCATGTATGTTTGACTGAAATGTAAACAAATATGAAACAAATAAATATCACAAGTTTGTATGTAACCACCTAATCAATTTAAAATTTAGGCAGACTATAGTATAGGCTCTAAGGGTCTAATAACCTATCCTATATCCCTATAGTCATGGCTCTGATACCCAATCTATCACACCCCGACCCGCAGCGGAAAAAGGTGATCGGGGCATAATTGGGTTATCATCAAAGCTCATGACATTTATTATATGTTTCATATTCATTAATACAATTTAATGGAAATTTACAATAAATGATACAACATGTTCTAACTATCAGTCTAAGCTTCTTGTTTCTCTTCTAAGGCATATCTATGTTTTCCCTTTCTTCAACCTGTCCACCTGTATCATGTGTAAAAGGTTTTGGATCAACATAATGTTGGCGAGTGAATCCTATGGAAAAACATTTGAACGAGTTTATCCAATTGATTTATAAATAATGTGCATACCTCATATGAGTAAATGTAGATGTAAATTTATTCACACAACACATAATATTGAATATTGAACATACAAACACCAAATGATAGTTTTGAGGCACGCGTTGTTCTCGTCTCACACGAGGAACTGATGGGCCTAATAAATGAGTTTTGAGGCACGCGTTGTTCTTACGAACTGATGGGCCTAATGTATGAGTTTTGAGGCACGCGTTGTTCTCGTCTCACACGAGGAACTGATGGGCCTAATAAATGAGTTTTGAGGCACGCGTTGTTCTTACGAACTGATGGGCCTAAATAATTTGTATACAACTTTGACAATATGAAATACATCACAACCAAACAATAGTTACATTCTAATTTAGTTCATATAATGGTATAGCACGAATTTGCATAAGAGAATTAGTTTAAGCGACACATGATACACCCCAAAACATGAATAAAAAAAGGGGAGTTTGTAAGAATTCACTCACATTGGGTGCGTTCGGTTGATGACGTTGATTGCACGCGAAGTGGTTTTAACCACAAGTGAGATTAAACCTAGATAGATCGCATCACGGTTTGGTAAGTAAACGGGTTTTATTAATCTATTTTAGTAGGATTGTTGGGTGTATTTTTGTGAGTTTGAGGCTATTTTCTAACCTTAAAAATGTTATTTTTAAGTATTTTTAATTAAAATAATTAAATAAAAATAATAAAAAAATATTTTATTTTTGCTACAGTTGACTTTTGACCGTTGACTTTGACTATCGTTGACCGGTTTATAGGCATATTGTTGTGCGCCGGGTGAGGCTCGAACCCGAGACCTCCCGTACGCGTGCACGCAGCTCTACCAACTGAGCTACGTGTCTAACCCGTTATATATCCGATTTTAATTATATATATATATTAATTAGAATTAACAGAAATCCTTTATTATTAAAAACGAATTAAATCTCAGAACCGGTGTGCTCCACAGGTCTCGAACCCGGGACCTGTGGGTTAGCGGACACACACTCCACCGCTGGACTGTGTGTCGCACTTGATTATTAAGTCAGTTATCAATAAACTTAACATGTACCGAAAACACTCCGGTTCAGTTCTGCGAAAAAAAGATTTTTATCAAGGCGGCGTGTGAGGGACAATACTCGAACTCGTGACCTTAGCTTTAAAAGTGCACACAGTCCACCGCTGGACTGTGTGTCTAACCCGGTAATTATCTGGATTTTAATTATACTTAACCATTACCGTAACGTCGTCTTCTTCACTGGTTTTCACCGGAAGTGACGACTGACGGATTCGAATATTGATTCATGTTCCTTTAGCGTTTAATGATCAAATACAAATGAGATAAAAGTAAAAAGGGAATGAATTAAGCGTGAGATGTACCGACTGGTTTTACTCTGTTTTCCGGCAGAACTCCGGCGACAGAATTTTTTTTCCGGCGACAAGTCTCTTGCGGCAGAGAGTCTTCCGAAAGGTTACAAAGGTTGTGGGTGACTTCGGTGAAGGTTTAGGGGGTTCAGTAAGCTCAGAGATTACTGATACGTTTTTCCGGCGAAGTATCAAGTATTTCCGGCGAGTGTTTTGTCGCCGAGAAAGGGTGCGATTTGAGTGTGAAAGACTTCTGGCGAGTTGTGGGTGTATTTATAGGGTAGCATTGAGATGAATGGGGTCTGAATTCGGTCTTAATTCGAAGTCAACCGTTCTTCCGGTGATTTGGCTGATGACGCGGTTTCAGACGTTGGCTATAGCTGTCGCTAGAGTTAATTGATTGATTAAATTGAGCGAAAGCGTGTTTTATGGGCAAAGTCGTCGGGATTTCCGACGACTGCTGTTTGGGCGCAAGTTGACCGAGTTTGAATTCCGCACATCATTATTTGATTTAATAAATCCATTCACTTAACAGAAAATCAAAGTGGCGGAGTGGTTTACGGTGTGTGAGTTAAGCGTTTGGTTGAACCGGTATAGACCCGAGTTCGAAATCCGGCATGATTAAAACATTTTTATTTTGTTATTTTTATCAGTTTTTCAAAAACTAAATATATATCCCCGCATAATAATTGATTACGGATCGTTTAAAATTATTTTGGGCATTTAATTCGCAACGAAAAAAATTGACTGACTGTTCGGTTGATAAACGGAGCGGGTTTGGTAAATCCGTTTTTTACGGATGTTACAGTATCCCCTGCTTTTTTAGAAATTTCGTCCCGAAATTTAATTAGGGATATAATTGACTAAAAGAATGATGGTGTTGAGTTTGCCGGTTACATTTTTAGAAGAAAATTAGGGTTTAGGTTTTTGTTTGAGGCGGTAACGTTCCTTGTAAAGGTTAAGTATCCTAATACAGGAATCGCTTTTTGTTGCCTACTGTATAAGTATTGTTAAGCAGGAATGATTCGCTAAAATGATAATATGCATAAGAGTTTGAATATGCTTAGGGTTATTTCCTTAAGGCAGAAATTCTACAATCTACACAAATAAACACAACAACTAACAATTGTATCCACATTCTGATAGCATATATGTTTGAATGGTGATGGTTCCTCTCTCGCTTGTTATGATGGAGAGGTTTAGTCTATGTAGAAATGGATCACATTCCAATTTCTTTAAATAGTGAGATGATATTTATATGTAACACAATTTCAACCAAGGCAATACTAAATCCTACATGGAACATCTCATAACCGCCTGATAATGCCTCTGATCCTTTGGCAAGAATACTTATATATAGGAAGTACCAGCGGCGTATCCACCATATTCTTGTCAAATTTTCATTGGTTTTATCAGTGAATTATGATTAGTTCTATGCGACTCTACAACATAAACAACACAACAACCAGCGCTTGAGTCTTAATTCTGATAGTATCCGTGTTTGACAAAACCTCTCTCGTTTAATATGATGGAGAGGTTAGTCTATGTAGAAGTGAGACACAACTCAACTTCTTTAAATGATGAAACTGAAATATGCCGTGAAGTATGATGATATGAATAATGAGTATAAAACAAACTGAACTAGTAATTTGCATTAAAATTTCTTGGGTAAAATTCCAACTGAGATACATGAAAATCGAGATATAAACATAAAAACTAAGTGATTGGAGTTGAATCTTGATTCTTGGTGAGAGAAGGCTAGTTAAGTGGTTGGTTTGGTCCGTTAACATCTTCAACAGGATTGGCATTGATGTTATAAACTCTTCCCCTTGCTGGCGGTGGAGCTGGATTTGCTTGGTTTGCTTGGTTAACTGGGTTTGCCTGAGCTTGGGCATTTATGATGTTAACCAAACGAGGGCACGTGTTTCTAAAATGGGTAGGGTCGCCACAATTGAAACAAGCTCGAACATATGGGTACATGGGGTATTGAGGTTGTTGATATGTTTGGATCATGGGTTGAGTAGGGGTTGAGGTTTGGTTTTGAGGGGTGCGGCAAACGTTGCTCAAATGACCGTAGCGTCCACAATTCGCACATAGTCGACAGGGTAAGGTAGATGGATGGTGATAGAAACAGGTGTTGCATTGAGGGTGAGGTCCAATGTAAGGTTTCTTGTTTGGGTAAGTTGAGTTGGGTGCTACTTGAGCGTTTGGGATAGTTTGAGGAGGTACAACTTGTGAAGCTGGTTGGTTACGTTGGGTGACGGCGAAGATTTGCCCATCACGTTTTCTCTTAGAAATAGGTGGTGTAGAGGATTCGGTTCGGGTGGAGTTTGAGGTTTCGGTTGATGCTTTATCCTTCTTCTTCTCCTCTTTGAAATCTTTATTCCGGATTCGGTTTCTCGGTGAGCGCGGTTGCTAGCTCCATTGCTGCTTCCAAAGTTGCAGGCGAGGTGCTTATTACAGGGTCTTGAATTTTTTATGGAAGACCACGAATGTAGTGCTCGATCAAACGGTAGAGGGGAGTGAACAAGTTGGGAACCATTTGATTTAACTCAAGGAATCTCTTGTTGTATGTGGTGTGGTCGCCTTCCTTTTGTTTCAAAGCATGGAACTCATCCTCCAATTTCTTGATTTCACTTCTTGGGCAAAACCGTCTTGTCATGATTCCCTTCAATTCTTCCCAAGTCAAGGTCATAGTTTCTTCAACACCTCGTTTGGTCTTTTCTGTATTCCACCATGTGAGTGCCGTTCCAAGTAAGCGACCGGTAGCATAACGCACTTTGCGATCATCGGGGCAATCGCAATTTAGAAAAGTGTTCTCCATTTCTTCGAACCAATGGAGGAGAGCGGTGACACCTTCAGTACCTTCGTATTTTGGAGGATCGCAGGATTTGAAATGTTTGTAGGTGCATTTAGTGACTGAAGGATTGATAGTGTTTTGATCTTCTTGTTGAGTTGGGTTAACGGAATTAGCGGTAAGGGCTTGTTGAACTTGAACTACGATGTTGGGTATTACGGTCGCCATTTGCTGAGCGATTTGGGTAGCCATGCGTTCACGGGCTTTTCCTGCTCTCATTTTCCTACGAGCGAGGCTAGAAGACATCTACAAGGAATACATGTCAAGAGTATGAGTTGAATGCCTTTGGGATCGTGGGTCGTGTTTGGGATTGAACGTTCATAAAATAATTATAGAAAAATAACTCTACTACATCCATAGGATGTCTTGGGCTTTGCTCGCTGTTAGGCCCGTCATGCCGCCATACTTTACCTGTGTAATCATGTGGGCCCCCATGAATACCGGTTTTTCATATGGTTCGCATGGTTTCTGCCTGATTGCGTACACAAAACCCGGAGAAAATCGAGAAATATGTATACAACGTGTGATATTCGGAATGTGTCCAGGTGTAGACACGGTGACATCTCAAAGGGAGGTTAGTTCGAACGACGTTTGGTGTGGCATGCTTTGGCCTAATAGGTCCGTCGTACTCTCATCGTTAGTCCCCAGGTAGGCAAACTGGTCCGTTATTTTGGATTTATACGAATGCCAACCTAGACAGGACGTTCCGACTACCGGTACTTGTACCCTTCCAGTTACTACATGCCCGTCGCAGAACTTACTTTGATGAGATTTGAAAATTGCATAAAATCTTTGGATACTGAGAGTATGAAAATAAATTGAATACATGAACATCGATATATGTATATATGTATAATGAATGAGCATGTATGTTTGACTGAAATGTAAACAAATATGAAACAAATAAATATCACAAGTTTGTATGTAACCACCTAATCAATTTAAAATTTAGGCAGACTATAGTATAGGCTCTAAGGGTCTAATAACCTATCCTATATCCCTATAGTCATGGCTCTGATACCAATCTATCACACCCCGACCCGCAGCGGAAAAGGTGATCGGGGCATAATTGGGTTATCATCAAAGCTCATGACATTTATTATATGTTTCATATTCATTAATACAATTTAATGGAAATTTACAATAAATGATACAACATGTTCTAACTATCAGTCTAAGCTTCTTGTTTCTCTTCTAAGGCATATCCTATGTTTTCCTTGCTTCAACCTGTCCACCTGTATCATGTGTAAAAAGGTTTTTGGATCAACATAATGTTGGCGAGTGAATCCTATGGAAAAACATTTGAACGAGTTTATCCAATTGATTATAAATAATGTGCATACCTCATATGAGTAAATGTAGATGTAAATTTATTCACACAACACATAATATTGAATATTGAACATACAAACACCAAATGATAGTTTTGAGGCACGCGTTGTTCTCGTCTCACACGAGGAACTGATGGGCCTAATAAATGAGTTTTGAGGCACGCGTTGTTCTTACGAACTGATGGGCCTAATGTATGAGTTTTGAGGCACGCGTTGTTCTCGTCTCACACGAGGAACTGATGGGCCTAATAAATGAGTTTTGAGGCACGCGTTGTTCTTACGAACTGATGGGCCTAAATAATTTGTATACAACTTTGACAATATGAAATACATCACAACCAAACAATAGTTACATTCTAATTTAGTTCATATAATGGTATAGCACGAATTTGCATAAGAGAATTAGTTTAAGCGACACATGATACACCCCAAAACATGAATAAAAAAAGGGGAGTTTGTAAGAATTCACTCACATTGGGTGCGTTCGGTTGATGACGTTGATTGCACGCGAAGTGGTTTTAACCACAAGTGAGATTAAACCTAGATAGATCGCATCACGGTTTGGTAAGTAAACGGGTTTTATTAATCTATTTTAGTAGGATTGTTGGGTGTATTTTTGTGAGTTTGAGGCTATTTTCTAACCTTAAAAATGTTATTTTTAAGTATTTTTAATTAAAATAATTAAATAAAAATAATAAAAAAAATATTTTATTTTTGCTACAGTTGACTTTTGACCGTTGACTTTGACTATCGTTGACCGGTTTATAGGCATATTGTTGTGCGCCGGGTGAGGCTCGAACCCGAGACCTCCCGTACGCGTGCACGCAGCTCTACCAACTGAGCTACGTGTCTAACCGTTATATATCCGATTTTAATTATATATATATATTAATTAGAATTAACAGAAATCCTTTATTATTAAAAACGAATTAAATCTCAGAACCGGTGTGCTCCACAGATCTCGAACCCGGGACCTGTGGGTTAGCGGACACACACTCCACCGCTGGACTGTGTGTCGCACTTGATTATTAAGTCAGTTATCAATAAACTTAACATGTACCGAAAACACTCCGGTTCAGTTCTGCGAAAAAAAGATTTTTATCAAGGCGGCGTGTGAGGGACAATACTCGAACTCGTGACCTTAGCTTTAAAAGTGCACACAGTCCACCGCTGGACTGTGTGTCTAACCCGGTAATTATCTGGATTTTAATTATACTTAACCATTACCGTAACGTCCTCTTCTTCACTGGTTTTCACCGGAAGTGACGACTGACGGATTCGAATATTGATTCATGTTCCTTTAGCGTTTAATGATCAAATACAAATGAGATAAAAGTAAAAAGGGAATGAATTAAGCGTGAGATGTACCGACTGGTTTTACTCTGTTTTCCGGCAGAACTCCGGCGACAGAATTTTTTTTCCGGCGACAAGTCTCTTGCGGCAGAGAGTCTTCCGAAAGGTTACAAAGGTTGTGGGTGACTTCGGTGAAGGTTTAGGGGGTTCAGTAAGCTCAGAGATTACTGATACGTTTTTCCGGCGAAGTATCAAGTATTTCCGGCGAGTGTTTTGTCGCCGAGAAAGGGTGCGATTTGAGTGTGAAAGACTTCTGGCGAGTTGTGGGTGTATTTATAGGGTAGCATTGAGATGAATGGGGTCTGAATTCGGTCTTAATTCGAAGTCAACCGTTCTTCCGGCGATTTGGCTGATGACGCGGTTTCAGACGTTGGCTATAGCTGTCGCTAGAGTTAATTGATTGATTAAATTGAGCGAAAGCGTGTTTTATGGGCGAAGTCGTCGGGATTTCCGACGACTGCTGTTTGGGCGCAAGTTGACCGAGTTTGAATTCCGCACATCATTATTTGATTTAATAAATCCATTCACTTAACAGAAAATCAAAGTGGCGGAGTGGTTTACGGTGTGTGAGTTAAGCGTTTGGTTGAACCGGTATAGACCCGAGTTCGAAATCCGGCATGATTAAAACATTTTTATTTTGTTATTTTTATCAGTTTTTCAAAAACTAAATATATATCCCCGCATAATAATTGATTACGGATCGTTTAAAATTATTTTGGGCATTTAATTCGCAACGAAAAAAATTGACTGACTGTTCGGTTGATAAACGGAGCGGGTTTGGTAAATCCGTTTTTGACGGATGTTACATTTATAACACTAAATGTGACAAGTATTTATTAAATGATATTTCATTCCATTGCTAGCGGTTCAAGTACATGAATACAAAAACAAAATACAACAAGTAATGTATGACTAATCTATAAACATGAATTTAAATTTTGGTGTGTTTCTAGTCGTCCCCACTAGATTTCGTCAATATTAACAGCATCAATCTGCAACATGTTTAAAAAGTATAGTTCAACACAAAGGTATTGGCGAGTACACAAATTTAATGTAGCATAAGTATGTAAAAAGGTTTGAACGAATCCGCATAGCAAAAATAGTTAACTAGATTAATGTATCATGGCATGCAATTTTACAAGTCAATCCTTTGATTACCGCATGAATTTAAAGACTTAAGATGACCACAAGATTACGGGCGGTGCGTTACTGCTATAGTGCTACACATGTTAAGGGGAGGCTCGTACGAAGTTAATGACAAGTGAATCACATAAGAATGTTCCAAGAATACGAATCAAGTATCATGTATTTAAGCATGTATGATAGATTGTTTGTGTTTGCATAAAATATAAGTGTGATTACGTGTGTTTTGATAAGTTAAACATATTGCATCCAAAAGTGTAAAGCGTAAAAAAGGACTTTCGAGTGTACTCACAACTTTGCAAAGCTTTCTGATTATCCACGTATTAATGAGATTAAGATAATAGAAGAACAAAGGTGTTTAGTGTTTGGAGTTTATGGAATGTTGGACTCGGAATTAAGAATTAAAATCATATGTATGCAAAAGTATATCTCGTCTAGGTACTTGTTTGGACACTAAGTTTTAAACTGTTTTCATGGGTCCTAATGTGCCATTTAGAATCATAAACAGGGAATAAAGAATAAAGATAATATAACCTATATTCACGACGTGTAATCATTTTCCGATTAACTTCAAGGGTTCGGTTATGTTTATATTTATATTTTATGTAGTATATCTAATAATAAGTCCGCCATATGTAATCATAGAATTCATAGAAGTTAAACATGGAGGTATGAACACCTCTTTGTATGATTCATCAATGCACAAATCATCACAAGGATGATTTGGACGGTCATAAATGAAAAGGAAAGGTACAACTAATTACTATATCAAGTAGCCAAGTAAACTTTAACCCGGTGAGTCATTCCCGACATGAAAAGAGTTAACTAAGTATCGGAGGCTAGACGGGGTTAAGTTACTTTAAGTCTAGCAAACTACATGAGAGAGCAATGGTAAAACATCAAGTGAGGTGGTGGAATGAAGTTAGGATAGCCAAGGCTTCCAAGTATTCACACCTATACCAAAACACAAGTCTTGCCATAAACTTCATGGCAAGTCGAATGGTTTCATCACTTGTGGGTTGCATAAAGCCTTGCAAAAAACAGAAAGTTTAGAGGTGTTTTCACCTCTTAAACTCATAAGAATCTATTCCTAACAAGTCACATAACCTTAGATAGGTTTAAGAACAAGTAGAAACAAGATGAAGTTAAGAAAAACATAGTTTATAAAAGTTTAACAAAAATTATTCCAAAACAGAAAGTTTGGACCTCAAAATGGTGATGTTCCACCTTAGATTACCATGGTAATATTGTGGAACACTCCTAGAAGTGTTCAAAGCTTTGTAGAGCAAGATTTGATGGATAAAAGTGAGTTTGAACTCACTTTTGCACTTGAAAGTAATCTGCCTTGTTCTTGAAATTCTAGAAAATTTGAGAGTGTTTTAATGATTTAGAAGTGTTTGGAAAGTGAAATTGGATGTATGGAGGCTCCTATTTACAATGGGGATGATTAGGGTTTGAGTTTAATGAGTTAGAAGGTGATAGGAGGTGAAAAGGATGGTAAAAATGGACCAACCTTTGAGCTGGCAATGTTCTGCTACGGATCAGCATCTGTCGTGCGTCGCGGGAGATACCCTGGTATCTCTCGCGTGGCGCTAGGCCATACTTTCTGAAATGTCCATTTTGGTCCCTAAACTTTGTATTTAGGCCGTTTTAAGCCGTAAACTTGCATTTTAACATGTTTTTAGGTATTACAAGTGTAATAAAGTATAGTATAAGTGTACACAAATATAAGTTGAGTATCAAGAATGTATATATAAGTATTGGCATGTACAATATGTATCAGTTTGTGAGAAACGCGTATATAATGATTGATTGTACGCGAAAAAGCGGGTATGTATAAAATAGGAGGTTTCCTAAGATCAAATTCTTGGACTACAAGGTTCGGAAAGAATACGGATATAAGTTTCTAAAAATGGTTTTGCGACTACACTTTCCGAATAAGAAAAGTTAAGAAACGCGAAGCGTTATAGAAAAGATCTTGATCCGGCACCATCACTCTTTATTTCCATCTTCAATGTTCTTCCGGATCTATTAACTTATACATATGTGAAAATTTAACAATATTCAACATTGATTAAACCAAAATAATCAAAAGAATATCGGATTACAGATGGTTTAAGCAGGAAGACACATACCCGGTTGTTAGTTCTGGAATTCAGATTTAGGGTTTGATAAGGAAAAGGGAAAGATACTATGTTAATAGTAATGGATGATGGTATAGGATAAAACACTAGTGGATATGAGCCAGGTTTAGTCCACGTGGGTAAGATTGTGTTAAAGATTTTGAGCGGGAATTGATATAAAGATTTTGAGCCACGTGGCTTAAACTTGTTTTCTTTTATTAATATTTATATATATACTTTTATTTATTTATTATTTATTTATCATACACTTACCGTGTATCTCTATTTCGATGTCTAAAATATGAAAATCCATAAAACGGAGCCCTACACCTCTCAAAAGTTATATTTTATTAATAAATTTTGGAAATACCTAAAATACCTTTAGCTACTTTAGATAAGGGTTGGCTTTTTAGAAATAGGTATAATTCCTCTATGATTTTATACGACCATATCTTTTCCGTATGATACTTTTTAAAAATAAATACGCCATCATAAAAAAGAGCATTTTATTCCTTTTTATTTGAGCTAGCCTCTTCTCCCGCGCTACGCGACGCGAGTTTGATGTAACACCCATACTTACTAAATATATATTCTTTATAAAATTATACATTCATTTGAAAAAAGACAACTTCATCATACATTTCGTGTACCAAGTTATTTAAAATTTTGTAATTACTTAAAACAACTTAAACATTGCAATTCAGAGTTTATACATAAAAAAGCAAAATAAACGGAAGCATTGGATTTCAGAAATGTTCGGTTCTTCGTCTTAACTTGATCTCCATCCGTGAATACTTACGATCACCTTGAATATGTAAGATTTTTTTTTTTAAATGTTAGTATAATATAGAATGAATAAATTCATTACGACTAATAACATAAATAAATAAAAATAAAATCAGAAAAGTTTTAGAATTCCTGGCATGGCGTCGGTCGTATGTCGGGTCGGCGACGTTGTGTTCTTTGTAACGTCAGAACTGAACTACCGTATGCAGTAGCATAAGACGTCAGACCACATGGCTGCTTCGGACGACCCGTCATGGCGTCGACGACGCCACCTGCTGCAGCAGTTTTGCTGCAGTGTAATTTTATTAGTCCGTTCGACCCGTTTCGAGTTCCGTACTTCAAATCTTAACTCGAGCTTTGCAGAAATTCATCAGTAAAATATATTTTCTTATATTCATTACTTTAATACATTGACATGTGCATCTTCGCTAACCAATACTAATTTTGTTAATTCATTATTTTGACCCGTTTACACATTTGAGCAAACGAACTTGATATATCTTATGGATTTTTATAATTTATTAATCAAATAAAATACCCCATTCTTTAAGGACAACTACTTATAATTTGCACAACCGATTACTCGGTTCTACACATATTTTTCGGTTTTACTCTTTTTACTGCATTTTAACCAAACTAAGTATTTACGCCAATTTCCGGTATACATTAAAACTCCATTTTGACCTATTTGATCGCTTTAGCGAAATCCATCGCTTTATTCATCAACACCTCTATTTATCTTATCATTTTAATCCGTTTGGTTGTCTTAGCAAACTCTATCGCTTTTGTTCAACCAAACTTATTCTATCTTATCATTTTGATCTGTTTGGTTGTTTTAACGAAATCCATCGCTTTTACTCAACCAAACTTATTCTACCTTATCATTTTGACCCGTTTGGTTGTTTTAGCGAAATCCATTGCTTTTAATTCAACCACACTCGTCATTATTCTCTATCTTCCCGTTTATCATACATCAAAGTAAATAAATGTTTATATATGTTAAAAATACTACAAAGAGCGAAACCACGTACCTTAGAGCTTTCCTTTGAGTCGCGTATCACTTCCGACCTTATCGTCTGCCTTATCACTCGAGTTGCTTAAAGAGCATAACCCGACAATTGTTAATTCATCATTATTATAACTATTTCACCACATTTTAAATGGTTGATTTGTATGGTTTACATCAAGATTTTACATACATTACTAGTAATCAAATTTCACTTAAGCATTACATCAATTACCTTATAGGCATGAATTTAGAGCTTTTTTATGAACTCCATAACCCAATTTTCATCCCATCATGAATATATATTCATTAGAATTAGATCATTAACATAATTGCAACTATAAAGATCATCATATCAAGCTAATACTCATTACAATCTATATTCATTCATGTAAAAATGAAAAACTCAGTTATTCATTCAAACACATGAACCCTACACCTTAATTATGCTAATTTCTTCCAAATTTAGCATACATAGTGCTTTTTAAGTACTTATTAATCATGTATTTCACCATACAATCTATAGTTCATTCAAGAATTGAGATTCATGATTTTTCTTTATCATTTTTACTTCACCAAAACACAAAATTCAACATACCTTATGATTCTTTGAACTAGATGATCACTAAAATGACACATGCATGAATTTATACACCTAGTCCATCTTCAATTTTGATGATTATGGTTTAAATAGGGGTTTTCCCTTCTTTCTCCTCTCTGGTCGTCCCTGAGCACACACACAAGTGTGTTTTTATTTATTTATCTTTTTTATATATTATAGTTATCAAATTAACCATTTTAGTCCCCTCAGGTTTTGATGTTGTTATAATGCCCACAATTTAATGTTTATTAGACATTAACATGTTATTAACCATGTTACGTATTACTAGTTATTATGCTCCATAGTTTTATTCGGGGCAATAATATATACATAATGTACGATTATAACCATTTAAGTTATTATTTTCGAGCTTTTACATTTGATCATTTTTACCCCGCGTTACGCGGCATGACTTTGACCGTTATCAGCTCAACTCATTGGAAACTATAAAAGCGAATGTCAATACCGGGTTATTCCCCGAGCTAGGCGGCCGGAGTACGATCGTTTTTCCCTCGTGTTACGCGGCGTGACTTTGGTCGTTATCGGCTCGACTCATAGGAAAAACATAAAATCGAATATCGATATCGGTTCCGATAATAACAATTAAAAAATAAAATAGGCTTTTCCCACCATGCTATACGGAGGGATTTTGATCATTTTCCTCTGTGTTACGCGGCTTGACTTTGGTCGTTATCGGCTCTACTCATTAGAAACCACAAAAAACAAATATTGATAAACGAACATCAATAAGGGTTCTAATAATATTAATGAAAAATCAATAAAAGTCAAATACCATAAAAGACAAAAAGAAAATACTAAAAGAAAAACACGAAAACACAATTCATAAAATCTTTTATAAATTGTTATATATATAAATGTCAAGAATAAATTTGTATATCAAAGAAAAGCTTTGTAGGAAAAATTAAAGTCACAAAGCTTGATGAAAAAACAAAAAAGTCAAAAAGAAAACTGGTGTTAACAACTTCATAAATTATATGTATAACAATATGATATTGATATTGCTTTTTAATTTAATAAAAATAGCATATTACGTTATTATAAATATTTGTGTTTTATACGGCATCATGCGAACACCGTACTAGAAGTTGTATTTATTAAGCGAATAAAGTCTATTAAATCATGGAATTTTTTTATGTTAAAGGAATAAAGTCACTTGATATACAAAATAATATCAACATTAATTATGTTTTAACTTTTTTATAAAAAATATTTTAAACTCATAATTGGATTTTTTGGTCAACACTTACCGGCCAAAATGCCACCATATAGCCTTGCTCTTCTATGTGTCATCTAGTACAGTAGCACCGAATCAAATATTCAAATATTGATTAATTATAAAGATAATATAAAAAAGTACAAAGAAGCAGGTTTTTTAATAATTGCTTTAAACTTTGTGGCATTTAAATTAATTATAAAGTTTGTAAACATAAATATAACTCAATTGAATGGACATATATGTAACGAACATATCTATTAAATAATAACATTAGTTATGTTTTAAATTTAACATATTCTTATAACTATTTAAGATGATATTATGAACTTTTCTGATTATAAGGTGAAAATGTATCACCCGATTTCACCTCACTATCCATAAGATTATGTCTGACCCATCAGACTTCGGATGAGTAGACTTGAATTCAGTTACACCTACATTGCTAAAAAAGTAGAACATGATAAAACGCCTCAAAATTTTATTTCGCTTTGGTCATCAAAAAGGTTGGGCTGACACTGACCTGACGAGCTCCTTTTATTCTAAAAATATAATTCTTTTAATTATATAAGATGTATATATGGTTTATCTAATTTCTGTGTACACATCAAGAAATATAGCATTCATTTATAAATAACTAAGGGGGCGTTTGGTTCGCGAAATGTTTTGGAATTGAAATTGGAATTTGTTTAGGAAGTTAGAAATAGCAAAAATATCCGACCCGGACGGGTATACCCGAAACCCGACACAAATGGGACGGGTATTGTAACGCTCCGCATTTTTGAATTTTCCTTATTTAGAAAGTGTATTCGTATTTCTATAATTGGAAACTTGTACCGTACTCATATCTTTCATTTTCCACCCTTGTACTATGAGATTATGATCACCATGGAAACTCATTTTATACTTATACCTTTTACATATTTGAATTATACTTTACAATTCGTAATACGTGATTATATGCAAGAAACTCATACTTAAATGCTCGAATACCCAACTTTAAGCACTTTTATACTTATACGTCCTTCACGCATGCTTAAAACACTTAAAAACCAGCTAAACATGGAAAACGATTCAAACCAGTCAGCCTCGCACGAAGTGTAGCCACTTCGTACGAAGTGAGGCCACCTCATACGAGGTGATGACCAATTCGTACGAAGTGACTCCAACTTGTACGAACTGGCCTGTTTTCCTATAAATACCTACACACTTCACCACTTCTCACTTTCCGAATACTCTCATTCCCACTCTCTAATTCCTGGATTTTCAGCAGAAGTGCCTCAGATTGTCTAAGTGAGTTTAACTGACTAACAACTTGTGATTCCACAACCTTCATTCTACTTTTACTTTATTTTATTTTACAACAAGTGTTGTAAATCCACCTGGTCCACCATCCTCGTAGGATTGGATTAGAGTTCCGACAAGTGAGAACGTTGGGAGCTTTGGCTACCGAATTAAGTTCCACACCTCACTTGAACAATCTTTACTTTCTGTTAATTCATGACCAACCGGGTTGTATTACAACCTTGTGCTTTGATGAATCATATGAAGAGATTTAATATCTCCATGCTTGACTTCTATGACGAACGTGACTAAGCCATACATAAACTATACTTATTTTTCATATTTTCTTAATAACCAGTTTGGACGTAACATTAATCACATTCTGATCTAGTGTTATGGTACGGACTATTCTGCCTCGTTGTCACGACCCCTGTTCACAGAAATCAGTGTCGAAATTGGTACAGAACGGGCTAATACGTTTCAGCATTGTCACCCTCGCACGAGGTGAACAGTCAACTCGTGCGAGGTACCAGTCAACTCGTACGAGTTGCAAGTCAGCTCGCACGAGGCGGCCAGTCCACTTCGTACGAAGTGGTATTTTTCCTGTTTTCTTTCCGTACTTTTGGATTCAGAATCCGGACCGATCGTCCGACTCAGTATACTCATGCCAACATGTTTACCCGATGTAGGGTAACTCCGGGTTGCATCACCTGAGCACTCATCCACCCACGAACTTGCTAAAGAAGCTTGCAAAATTGTGAGCATACTCGATCCAATTTTACGCTTTATCACCTTTGGGTGCAATACATGTACATTATGCAAAATTTCACAAACATGCTTATACACAATTCACAAACAATCTCTATACATGCTCTTGTGCTAAACTTGATGTCACACATGCTTATACTAATACGTGGTTGAAAACCATTGCTTTTATTGAGTTTAAGTCAACGTTTTACTTAACTTTTAGTTTCGAATAGCTTACTTTTGATTGGATTTGTATTTTGCAGGTTTACGAAGTTTAAGGAGCTATTCGAGAGCGTTTCAGAGCATCGGGACGGAAACCAGATCAACCGGGAGCGAAAAATGGGAAAACAGGAAAATGCAGTTTAGGGAGGCCGTCGCCGACGCCCATATAGACCGTTGGCGACGCCCCCCAGATAACCCCGTCGGCAAAATTTTGTCGTAGACAGTGGATTAAGGCGTCGGAGGAATACATGAAATTCTAGAGGCCGTCGGCGACGCCCCTCCTGTTATGTTGTCGCTGAAATTCAATTTTGAATGGGTTTTAAAGTTGGTGTTGACCCGTTTGCGAGGAGTTACGGGATTTTGAACATAAAAGAGCCATATTGGAGCCAAGAACATCATCACCTTCAATTCCAATCCATCTTGTTCATCCATATTCAACTGAATCAATCATCCATCATTCCCAACCCTAATCCATCATCATCATCTTCACAAATCCATCAATCCTTCCACCATAATCATCCAATCCAAACCCTAATCCTCACCATCACCACCATCAAAGCTCGAGATGTTCGTGTTTGAGTTTCAATCTTCCATTGATCAAGTTCCGTCCACCATGAGCGGCTAATTTCCGAAGGTTTCACCCCGGTGTAGGTTTTGTAAGTCCTAGGGTTTAACATTGTTTTGGGTTTTGATTTGTGACAAATTGCAATATGATTTGAAAATTTATGATAATTGTCTAGCATTGGTATTGTATCTGTGAATTGTCGTTATGAAATTTGACTTTGCAAAATGTGTATGTGCGATTATGCCTTATCTAGGTTAGACTTTACATGTTCTTGGTAATGAAGTGTATCGTAGTCCATTGTCTATGATGTTGATAGCTTTTGACACCTAAACCACGCAATACTAAGTTCGATGATCATTGTTTGCAATTGAATTAAAACCAAAACATGTAGAAACTTTAGGAGTTGCATTACCGAACCAGGTGTGAACCTTGTTCTCAAACTATTGTTTTCATCAAGTTAATTAAAGTTTATTACAATCAATTAAGTTTTCAAAGTTAGTAGAGTAGACACAAATTCGTCGGACCATTCCGACATTCTTTCAAACCAATAAACCAAATTAAACAATTTAAGTAGCAAGCTTCATAAAGTGACAATTGTATTTAAAATCAGTCACATCCAACCACAAACCACAACTCTTCGTGGTTCGACCCCTTACTACCACTAACGCGTTAAGGGTAATTTGGGTATATAAATATTATCTTTGACCGGGGCGCGACACTCCGACCAAATTTTGGCACAGTTGCTGGGGAGTTCGTGCGCTTTGTGTGTGGAATTGTTTGATTTTGTGGTTAACTATTTAAGTGCTTATTTCTTATTCTCGTCTTTGCTTTTGTGCTATACAGGTGTGTTTGTGCAGGATACAGGTAGTGCATGCATACACGGAATTCCGGGAGGACATCACCATTAGTTTTTGAACCGGAAATCGAGCGGGTCGTGAGAAGAAACCTAGCCAACCGGTTAGAGGCAACACTTGCTTCTAACCCACCCAACGCCAATTCACCATCTACACCATCCGTTGGACCCATTCCAATTGACCGTCAGAATTCCAACCAACCCAACACCCAACACCAACAATATGACTACCCACCTCAAAACCAAACCCATCAATCGGGTGGTGGTCACAACTCTAGACCGCCAACACCACCATTCCAAAACCGAAACCAAAACCCAAGCAATCGCCAACGTACACCTCCACCTTCAAACCAAAACCGGCAAAACCCAATACCACCCAATATCAACAACCGAAATGTTAACGCCAACCGTGGAGTTAACAACAGTCGTGGCAATCCCACGAACGAAGCTCAATTCATTGACCTTGAGGAGTTGAGGAACAACATCCCTGATGATGCGCCATACATGTTTCCCGGTTATCAATCACCGGATCACATGAGCATTCACTCAGAATACTCAGACGACGGGGGAAATCATGATGAGAGAGTCGAAGATGATGATTGGGGGATAATAACATGGGAAATTTCTACAATGCGCAGGGTTTGATTATGAAGAATTTGGTTATCAAAATGCCAATTTCGTAGGGAACGATGGCGGGTATGGGAGGAACGATGGTTAAAAGGAATGACCGTCAGCCAAGGAATGATAGACGGAACCGGGATTACGTTAACAACAATGGTAACCGTGGCCGAATTCCACAATTTGTCGGGCGGCGGAAATCAAGGTGGTAATGGGGGTGGCGATCGAAGAGGTCATTATGGGCCCACGAATCAAGAGGTGAACGGCCCAAGACGCCACGTGAATCAACAACCTCCGAGGGGTGTTAATGGGCGATTCAGACCGGTGGTCACCGACAATGACTCACCGATTGTGCCTACACCTCGAGGAAGAAGGGCGTTCGATTGCAAGCCGAACTACATCAATATTCTACCCCACTTCAATGGTAGAACCAATGACGAGCCTTATACCTATTTGGCGGAATTCTCGGCCATTTGTGGCACAATTGGAGGTCATGATTTTGCCCTAGAAGAAGTGAAATTGAGGTTGTTTCAATTTTCACTAAAAGATAAGGCGAAGCAATGGTTTCTCACATTGCCGACGAATAGTATTCATACATGGGCAGAGATGCGGCAAGTATTTTTAGATGAATACTATTCCATTGCCAAGACCGATGATGCAAGAGACGAAATCTGGTCGTTTAGGCAATTACCGGGGGTTGTTACATGAGGCTTTGACCCGTTTCAAGGAGTTGGTCAGAAAATGTCCTCATCACCAAATTCCAAGGTGGGATTTGCTTAAGTGCTTTGTAAGGGGGTTAGATGCCGATGACCACAAGTATTTACAATCGGCTAGCAATGGGACTTTGTTGAACAATCACGAGGAGGATGATTGGGAATTCTTGGAGCGGATGAGTAAAAATTCAAAAGCGGTCGCTATGGCGGACCGATCAAAGAAGCATCCAACCTTCGATCTCTTCCCGATCTTGATTCAAGCGCCAATGATAGAATTGTCACTTTGGAGAGAGAGTTGGCAAGAATGAAAAAGAAAGATGTTGGGGCGGTCCAATTTGTGGTGTGTGAAGACTGTGGGGATATTGGACATCAAACTGAGGAATGTCAAGTGGGCAAGGTACAAGCGAGTGAAGAGGTGAATCAAGTCTATGGTGAGAGAAAACAGTTCGATATGAACTCAAATACCTATCACCCGGGGTTGAGAAACCACCCAAACTTTCGTTATGGAAATGCTTCAAATCAGATGAACCCTAACTTTCAAACAAATAATCAAGGTGGAAATCAAGGGGGTTCGATGTACCAAAACCGCCAGGCGGTAATCAAGGAGGTTATCAACGAAATTACAACCAAGGGAGTGGTCAACATTATTGTCACACCCCGACCCGCAGCGGAAAAGGTGATCGGGGCATGATTGGGTTATCATCAAAGCTCATGACATTTATTTTAACGTTTCATATTCATTAATACAATTTAATGGAAATTTACAATCATAATTACATCAATGACCTAAACATCAATCTAAGCTTCTTTGTTTTCTTCTAAGGCATTTCCTATGTTTTCCTTGCTTCATCCTGTTCACCTGTATCATGTGTAAAAGGGTTTTTGGATCAACAAAAAGTTGGCGAGTGAATCCTATGGAAAACATTTGAACAAGTTTATTTAATTGATTATGAAATAAAGTGCACAACCACACATGAGTAAAAATATATGTAAACTTATTCATAAATCAATTTAATATTAAACAATACATACATGAACAATAATGGATCGTTTAGAGGCACGCGTTGCTCAACTCGTCTCTCACGAGGAACTGATGGGCCTAATGAATGAATTGCATAAACATGATAATATGAAAGACATAACTACAAATAATATAAACTCAATAATACACACATGAACAATAATGGATTGGTTTTGAGGCACGCGTTGCTCAACTCGTCTCCTACGAGGAACTGATGGGCTTAATGAATGAATTTCATATAAGTTGACAAAATGAAATACATAATCACAACAATATAAACAATCTAAGTTTAGATCACGATATGATATGGCACAAGTTTAAATAAACGAGTTAATTATTTTATGACACATGACACACCCCAAAACGTGTAATTAAAAAGGGGAGTTGTAAGATTCACTCACAGTGGGTGCGTTCGCTTGATGATGTTGAATGCACGCGAAGGGGTTTTAACCACGAGTGAAATTAACCTAAATAATGGCATAATGTTTCGGTAAGTAAACGGATTTTATTAATCCATTTTAGTAGGATTGTTGGGTGTATTTTTGTGAGTTTAAGGCTATTTTCTAACCTTAAAAATGTTATTTTTAAGTATTTTTAATTGATTTTTAATTAAAATAAATAAATAAAAATAAAAAAAAGTTGACTTTTTTGACCGTTGACCTTGACTGTTTGACCGGTTCGTATGCGTGTAAGTGTGCGCTGAGTGAGGCTCGAACCCGAGACCTCCCGTACGCGTGCACGCAGCTCTACCAACTGAGCTACGTGTCTAACCCGAAATATTTATGTTTTTAATTATATTTATATATTAATTAGATTAATCCGAAAATCAATTTATTTCTAAAAAGATTTTACTGAATCGGACCGGTGCGCTCCACAGGTCTCGAACCCGGGACCTGTGGGTTGAGTTAACACACAGTCCACCGCTGGACTGTGTGTCTAACTTGTTAAATAATCCGATTTATATTATACTTATGAACAAACTTCATTATTTCATTTCTGCCTTATTTTAAAAAGTTAGATAATTGTCCGGATCGGTGCAGTAGACCGGACTCGAACTCGTAACGTGTGATTAAACATTCACACAGTCCACCACTGGACTGTGTGTCTAACTTGGTTATTATTCCGGTTATTAATAAACTTAACATGTACAGCGGTGACTCCGGTTCGGTTAAAAAAAAGACATTTTTATTAAGGCAAGCATGCGTGAAACAAGATTCGAACTCGAGACGTTTACGTGTTTAATGTGCACACAGTCCACCGCTGGACTGTGTGTCTAACCCGAGTTATATCTTGAATTAAATTAAACTTATATGTTACCGAAACTTCGTCTTCTTCGTCAGTTTTAACCAGAAACGACGACTGACTGGTTCGAAGTTTTATTCATGTTTGTTAGCGTGTTTCAGTTAATTACAGGTGAGATATAAATAAAAAGAAAGAAAAATTAGGCGTAAGGTATACCGACTGGACTCCTCTGTTTCTCCGGCGAAACTCCGGTGACAGCAAAAGATTCCGGCGACGTGTGTCTTGCGGCAGAGAGTCTTCAGAAAGCTTGAAAAGGATGTGGGTGACTTCGGTATAAGCTCAAGGGGTTCAGTAAGGCTCAGAAGTAAAGGATTCGGTTTTCCGGCGATGTGCAGAAGTCTTCCGGTGAGTGAAATTACATCAGGTAAAGGTGCGGTTTTGAGCGAAAAAGCTTGCAGAGGTTCGAGGAGGTATTTATAGGGCAGGTCGTCGATGAATTTGGTCCGATTTCCGACTTGATTCGTCGGTTAAAAATTCTCCGGCGGTTATAGCTTGTGTCGCGGGTTCAGGCGTCGGTTATAACCGATGTGGGTTTAAATGTTTACGTTAAGACTTGAAGAAACCGTCCAATCTCGCGAGATCGCCGGGATTTCCGACGACTGAAATTTGGGCGCCGGTTTTGAATTCGGAAAAACATGTTATGAATTAATTGATTCTAATAATTAACAAGAAACACTAGTGGCGCAGTGGTTGGAGAGTTGAGTGTTAAGTCATTGACCCGGCTGACTGACCCGGGTTCGAAACCCGGCAGAAACATTTAATTTTTATTTCATTATTTTTAACAATTTTTCAAAAACAAATTATATATTCCAATATAATAATTAATTATGTATCGTTTAAAATTAATTTGGGCATTAAATATGCCACGAAATTTTAAACTGATTGTTCGGTTAATAAACGGAGCGGGTTTGGTAAAATCCGTTTTTGACGGATGTTACAATTATCAAAATCGCGAAGGCGGGAATCAAAGGGGTTACAACCAAAGTGGTAATGGAGGTGGTAATGTAAATCCTCCAATGGGTGGTGAAGACTCCGTAAGCTCCAAGTTAGATGCTATCATTGTCACACCCCAACCCGCAGCGGAAAAGGTGATCAGGGCATGATTTGGTTATCATCAAAGCTCATGACATTTATTATGCGTTTCATATTCATTTAATACAATTTAATGGAAATTTACAATAAGTATTACAACATGTTCTAACTATCAATCTAAGCTTCTTTATTCTCTTCTAAGGCATTTCCTATGTTTTCTTTGCTTCAACCTGTTCACCTGTATCATGTGTAAAAAGGTTTTGGATCAACATAAAGTTGGCGAGTGAATCCTATGGAAAAACATTTGAACAAGTTTATTAAATTGATTATGAAATATGTGCACAACCACTCATGAGTAAAAATAGATGTAAACTTATTCAACAATCATAAGATATTAAATAAAGCACACATGAACAATAATGGAACATTTAGAGGCACGCGTTGCTCAACTCGTCTCTCACGAGGAACTGATGGGCCTAATGAATGAATTGCATAAACATGATAATATGAATGACATAACTACAAACAATATAAACTCAATAATACACACATGAACAATAAATGAATTGGTTTTGAGGCACGCGTTGTTCAACTCGTCTCCCGCGAGGAACTGATGGGCTTAATGAATGAATTTCATATAATTTGACAAACTGACATAAGTAATCACATCAATATATACAATCTAAGTTTAGGTCACGATATGGTATGGCACAAATTTAAATAAACGAGTTAATTATTTGAGACACATGACACACCCCAAAACGTGTAATTAAAAAGGGGAGTTGTAAGATTCACTCACAGTGGGTGCGTTCGGTTGATGATGTTGAATGCACGAGAAGTGGTTTTAACCACGAGTGAAATTAACCTAGATAAATATCATTATGGTTCGGTAAGTAAGCGGATTTTATTAATCTATTTTAGTAGGATTGTTGGGTGTATTTTTGTGAGTTTAAGGCTATTTTCTAACCTTAAAAATGTTATTTTTAAGTATATTTAATTGATTTTTAATTAAAATAAATAAATAAAAATAATAATAAAAAATTGATTTTTTTGCTACAGTTGACTTTGACTTTGACCGTTGACTTGACCGTTGACTGGTTCGAATGCGAATATAAGTGCGCTGGGTGAGGCTCGAACCCGAGACCTCCCGTACGCGTGCAAGCAGCTCTACCAACTGAGCTACGTGTCTAACCCGTCATATATCTGTTTTTAATTATATTTATATATTAATTAATTTAAACAGAAAATCCTTTTATTTTAAAAACGATTTAATTGAATCGGACGGTGCGCTCCACAGGTCTCGAACCCGGGACCTGTGGCTTATACTAACACACAGTCCACCGCTGGACTGTGTGTCCAACTTATTAACTTAACTGATTTTTATTATACTTAAACACAAACTGAACATTTCCTTTTCTGTCTTATTTTAAAAAAATAGATAATTGTCCGAGTCGGTGCAGTAGCCCGGACTCGAACTCGTGACCTGTGATATAAACATACACACAGTCCACCACTGGACTGTGTGTCTAACTTGGTTATTATTCCGGTTATAATATACTTAACATATAACATTGTGACTTCCGGTTCGGTTAACAAAAAAGGCGTTTTTTATTAAGGCGGCGTGTGTGGAACAAGATTCGAACTCGAGACCTTTGTGTGTTTAATGTGCACACAGTCCACCGCTGGACTGTGTGTCTAACCCGAGTTATAACTTGATTTTAATTATACTTATATGTTACAGGTTCATCGTCTTCTTAGTCAGATTTTAACCAGGAACAATGACGATCTGGTTCGAAGTTTTAATCAGGATTCTTTAGCGTTTTAGGTTAACTACAGATGAGATGTAAGTAAAAAGAAAGGAAATTAGGCGTGAGGTATACCGACTAGCTTCCTCTGTTTTCCGGCAGAACTCCGGCGACAGCAATCCCTTCCGGCGACGAGTGTCTTGCAGCAGCGAGTCTCCAGAAAGCTTACAAAGTATGTGGGTGACTTCGGTATAAGTTCAGAGGGTTTAGTAAGGCTCAGAAATGAAGAATCCGGTTTTCCGGCGACGAACAGAGTATTTCCGGCGAGTGAGTTTTTGCCGAGAAAAGGTGCGGTTTTGAGCGAAAAGGTTTGCAGAGGTTCGAGGGGGTATTTATAGGGCAAGTCGTCGATGTATTTGGTCCGATTTCCGACTTGATTCGTTGGTTTGAATTTCTCCGGCGGTTATAACTTTGGTCGCGGACTCAGACGTCGGTTATAACCGATGTAGCGTTTATGTTTTACGTTATAACTGAAAGAAACGTTAAGTTTCGCGAGATTGCCGGGATTTCCGACGACTGAACTTTTGGGCGCCGGTTTTGAATTCGGAAAGACACTTTATACATTAAATGATCTTAATAGTTAACAGATAATACAAGTGGCGCAGTGGTTCAAGTGTTGTGAGTTAAGTTGTTGAACCAGCTGACTCGGCGACTGACCCGGGTTCGAAACCCGGCAGGGACATTTTATTTTTATTTTGCGATTTTCAACAGTTTTTCAAAAATAACTTATATATTCCAATATAATAATTGATTATGTATCGTTTAAAATTATTTTGGGCATTTAATTTGCAACGAAAATTTTAACTGATTGTTCGGTTAATAAACGGAGCGGGTTTGGTAAAATCCGTTTTTTGACGGATGTTACAATCATGAATGCCATTGCAACTTCGAATCAAGAGATTAAGATGGAAACGAGTAGGACGACTTAGATACTCATCTAGAATTGTATTATTATTAAAGTTGTCATACTTTTATCTTGTTCCAAACATGTTGTATTTGATTTCAAGCTATTGTACTGGATCCTTGAAATGAAATAAAATTTTGTTATCTTAACTATTGTCGCAAACTAGTGTTTTGTTGACTCGAACAATCTATTTCGTCCAGCCCTGATGTTTCCGCCATCGGTTGGGGTGTGACAGGTATACCCAATACCCGACGGGTATTGGGCCGGGTTTGGGATTAGTTTTAAAACATCACCTTGATGTTTCCAGTTACTACATGCCCGTCGTAGAACTCACCTTGATGAGATTGAAAAATGAAAACATCACAAAATTTTAAAAAAGAAAGCATGAAAAATGTTCAAATATGTGAAAATTAAGACGTGCGCGGTGCGTATATATAAGCATGTTATGTTAACAATATGTATATCACATTGAATATCACACAAAATCATACAGTAGTAGGAGTGCTTGCATGCATTTGTGTGTAAGATAAATATGAAACAAGTAAATATCATGAGTTTGCATATAACCAAATAACACGTAAGCAATTAAAATCTAATCGACTATAGTATAGGCTCTAACGGTCTAATAACCTATCCTATATCCCTATAGTCAATAACTGATACCAATCTTTCACGCCCTGACCCGCAGCGGATATGGTAGTCGGGGCATGATTGGGTTTTCATCAAAGCTCATGACATTTACTATTATAAAAGTTTCATGTTTATTATTTCAAATTAAAAAGAAATATTCCAATCAACACACAAACCATACAAACACCAAATGTTCTAAACAAGACATTCAAGTAACGTTTTATTCTTCTTCTAAGGCCCAATCCGATGTGTTCCTTGCTTCAACCTGTTCACCTGTATCATGTGTAAAAATAGAGATTTGGGTCAGCAAAAGTTGGCGAGTGAATCCCGTTTAAACATTTGAAAGAAATAATATGTTGATTAATTTAATAAAAATGTGCATAAACCAAATATAAGCAAACGTATACGTAAACTATCCACAAACCACATAAACATCTAGCAATGTACACATAAGCATGATAAATGATGAACTGTGAAATCAAGGCTCAATCAAATGGAGCCGATCTAATTAGGCAACGCGATGCTCTTCTCGTATCCAACGAGGAACTGATGGGCCTAATGTGAATGCTTGACTGAAATGAGAAAATGTAACCACATATAACAATAAACCAAATACTACATAACACGTTAGATCATATAATGGTAGTAGCACAATTGTTTGAATAAAAGATACGAATAAACGACACATGATACATCCCAAACATGAATAAAAAGGGGAAGTTTGTAGGAACCACTCACAGTGGGTGCGTTCTTGATTTGATAAGGAGCGCGGTCGATTTAAAGATTCCAACTAACGAGAAAACTAACCTAAATATTCACGTAATAATTCGGTAAATATATTTCTTTTATTTAAAATTAGTATTTTTATTTAATGGATTTTATTAGACTTTTTAGATTATTTTTATAGTATTTATTACTAATTTTTATACTTAAAAAGGACTTAGTTTATTATATATTTTTATAGATTTTGGAGAAAAATAAAGAAAAGGGTTAATTAAAAATTATACCCCTTTTAGCGGTCGAACCGGTCGAATTGGATGGTTTTTGGCATCGTGTGAGACTCGAACGCGTGACCTCTCGTATACGTGCACGCAGCTCTGCCAACTGAGCTACGTGTCTAACCCGGAGTATATCCATTTTCAATTACATATATACACTTATTAGTTAAACCACATTCTGATTTTATTTAAAAAGGTTGATAATTTTCATAAACATGTAACCGACCGGACTCGAACCCGCGCCCCTGCTTCGTGTTGCACACAGCCCTACCAACTGGGCTGTGTGACTAATCCAGGACATTATACGTACGTCTGAATTACAAAACGAAGCAGGTTTTAGACCCGTTTTACGACGAATGTTACAGTATCCCCTACTTTTAGAAATTTCGTCCCGAAATTTAAGTAGTAGTAGGTTTGACTTTGAAAGAGATGAGGGTATTCTACAAAATGCATCGATTGAATATCTTTTAACAGCAAAAACGGGAGGTGTGATGTTTGGATTTGACGTTTACATAACCAGGGGAGTGTGAAGTTTTGGATTTTGATTGAGGCGGTAACGTTCCTAGTAAGGGTTCGCTTTTTGATGCCTAAGATGAGAAGCGTTGATACACAGAGTTGATTGACTGGATATAATCTCATGCATAAGAGTTTTGAGAAAATCGATGTGTTGTAAAGATAAAGTTATATCACCAGACAAAAAACTTCAACCATGACGATATTAAAGCCTACACGGAATTTCTCATAACCTCCTGACAATGCTTTTGATCCTTTGACAAGAATACTTATATATAGGAAGTACCAGCGGCGTATCCACCATATTCTTGTCAAATTTTCATTGGCTTTGTCAGTAAGTTATAATTAGTTCTATGTGACTCGTCCTAAATTCTACAAAACAAACATAACAACCAAAACTTAAGTCTCAAATTTGAGGGATATATGACTGAATGACAACGGTACCTCTCTCGTTTTCTATGATGAATGGGTCAATCTATGAAAAAGTGAGACACGACCCAACTTCTTTGAATGATGAGACGAGGTGAGTCATGATGTATGATGCGATGAAATTTTAAATCAAATAGTAGAGACATGACATAAAACAATGATATCAATTAGCATTTAAAATTTTTGGATACATAAATTCTCAAATTGAAACAGGGATATACAAAGATTGAGATTTATGGAAAACACTAAACGGTTGGAGCTGAGTCTTGACTCTTGGTGATGGAAAGCTAGTTAGGTTGCTCGTTTACACCGTTATTGACTTCAACTAGATTGGCGTTGATGTTGTAAGCTCTTCCTCTCGCTGGTGGAGGTGCTGGGTTTGCTTGGTTAACGGGGTTCGCTTGAGCTTGAGTGTTAATGATGTTAACCAATCTAGGGTACGTGTTTCTAAAATGGGTAGGGTCACCACAATTAAAGCAAGCTCGAACATGTGGAACCATGGGATATTGGGGTTGTTGATAGGGTTGGATCATGTTTTGAGTAGGGGGTGAAGCTTGGTTTTGGGGAGTGCGACAAGTTTTACTTAGATGACCATAACGCCCACAATTAGCACACAATCGACAGGGTATGGTGGGTTGATGGTGATAAAAGCAGGTGTTGCATTGAGGGTGAGGACCAATGTAAGGTTTCTTGTTTGGGTATGTTGGGTTTGGTGCTACTTGAGTGATTGGAATAGCTTGGAGGGGTACGACTTGTGGAGCTGTTTGCTTGGTTTGTGTGACAGCGAAATTTTGCCTGTCTCACTTTCTCTTGGTAGTGAGTTGGGAAGAGGATTCAGTTTGGGTTGAGTTTGAGGGTTCGGTTGATGTTTTATCTTTCTTCTTCTCATCCTTGAAATCTCCATTCCTAATGTGGTTTTCGGTGAGCTCTGTAGCTAGCTCCATTGCTGCTTCCAAAGTTGCAGGTGTAGTACTTATCACAGGGTCCTGAATCTTTGAAGGAAGACCCCGAATGTAGTGCTCAATCAAACGGTAGAGAGGGGTGAAACAATTGGGAACCATTTGATTCAACTCGAGGAATCTCTTGTTATAGGTTATGTGATCTCCCTCTTTTTGCTTCAAGGAATAGAACTCATCCTCTAGTTTCTTAATTTCATTTCTTGGACAGAATCGTCTAGTCATAAGCTCTCTCAATTCTTCCTAAGTTAAGGCTACACCGGCTTCGGTGCCTCGTCTGCCCTTCTCAGCTTTCCACCACGTGAGAGCTACTCCAAACAAGCGTCCAATACATAGCGCACTTTGTGGTCGTTGGGACAATCACAGTTGAGGAAAGTACTCTCCTTCTCTTCGAACTAACGAAGGAGGGCAGTGACTCCTTCAGTTCCTTCATACTTGGGAGGGTCACATGAGTTAAAGTGCTTGTAAGTGCACCTGGTGGTATTTGGGGGAGGGTTAGCAACATTTTGACCCTCTTGATTGATTGGGTGGATGGGATTGGCGGTAAGGGCTTGTTAGACTTGAACTACAATGTCGGGAAGTACGACGGCCATTTGTTGAGCGATTTGGCAGCCATGCGCTTGCGGGATTTTCCTGATCTCCTGCCTCTACAAGAGTGACTAGAAGACATCTACAAGGAATACGTAACGAGAGTACGAGTTTGACATATAGGTGTCATGTGTCGTATTTAGGAATTGAACATTCACAAAACAAATGAAGAAAATAAATTTGCTACATCCATAGGATGTCTTGGGCTTTGCTCATGTTTGGGCTCCCTTATGTTCCCATACCTGGCCTTGTAGTCATGTGGGCCCCCATGACTACTGGGCTTTGGTAGGGTTCACATTGGTGTTGGCATGTTAACACTTGCGCCACCTGAATGAAAATCGTAAAACATGATTGCAAAGTATAAGGTCGGAGGGTGTCCAGGTGTAGACACAGTGACAACTCAAAGTGGGGTTAGTTCGGACGACGTTTGGTGTGGCATGCTTTGGCTTAATAGGTCCTTCGTACTCTCATCGTTAGTCCCCAGGTAGGCAAACTAGTCCGTTATATTGGATTTATACGAATGCCAACCTAGACAGGACGTTTCGACTACCTGTACTTGTACCCTTCCAGTTACTACATGCTCGTCGTAGAACTCACTTTGATGAGATTGAAAAATGAAAACATCACAAAATCTTGAATAAGGAAATATGAGAATGATTTAAATATGCGAGAATTGAAACGTGCGTGATGAATGTATATGTATGCATGTCATGTTTGACAGACAATATGTATAATTCATTAAGTATCACACAAAATGATAGTGGAAGTGCTTGCATGCATTTGTGTGTGTAACAAATATGAAACAAATAAACATCATGAGTTTGCATGTAACCATATAAGCAGTTAAAATCTAATCGACTATAGTATAGGCTCTAAGGGTCTAATAACCTATCTTATATCCCTATAGTCAAAAGCTCTGATATCAATCTTTCACATCCTGACCCGCAGCGAAAATGGTAGTCGGGGCATGATTGAGTTTTCATCAAAGCTCATGACATTTACTATAATAAAGTTTCATATTTATTATTTCCAATTTAAAGGAAAAATTACAACAATCATACAAGAACAACAATATTCATGAACTCTTTATATTTCTTCTAAGGCAATTTCCTATATAATCCTTGCTTCAACCTGTCCACCTGTATCATGTGTAAAAAATAGGGTTTTGGGTCAACAAAAGTTGGCGAGTGAATCTTATTTAAACATTTGAATGAATTAGTTATATTGGTTATTTAAAAAAATGTGCATAAACCAAATATGAGTAAACGCATATGTAAATCTAACCACAAACCACATATTATCAATCAATATACACACAAGCATGACAAATGATGAACAATGAGATCAAGGCTCAATCAAACGGAGCCGATCTAATGAGGCACCTGATGCTCAACTCGTCTCCCACGAGGAACTGATGGACCTAATGTAAATGATTGCACGCAACTGACGAAAATGTAAACACACAATACAACAAACAACATTTACATCACATGTTAGATCATATAATGGTAATAGCACAAGTGTTTGAATAAACGAAATATATGAAACACATGATACACCCCAAAACATGAATAAAAAGGGGAATTTGTAAAGATTCACTCAAGTGGGTGCGTTTCCTTGATTGGCGACGAACGCGCACGAGTTTGGATTTAACCACGAGAGAAAACTAGCCTTAATAATAACGTAATTAAATAAATAAGTAATAGTTAATATTTTAATTAATGCTTTTTATTAGATTTTTAGGTTATTTTTGTGGTATTTAATGGAGTTTTTAAAACCTAAAAAGTCTTGTTTTTAAGCATTCCAAATGATTTTTAAATGAAATTAATAAAATAAAATAAAAATAAAAAATTTTAAAAAAATATTGACCTCGTCAGGTCTGACCGGCTCTGACCGGTCGGATCATATTCGATTTTTGCAGCATGTGAGGTTCGAACTCGTGACCTCCCGTATACGTGCACGCAGCTCTACCAACTGAGCTATGTGTCTAACCCGGAATTATCTCTGTTTTAATTATATATATACACTCTTTAGATTAATTCATAAATCTATTTATTAAAAAGGTTTTATAACATTATTGAACCGCTGCCCACACTCCGCCTCGAACCCGTGATCTCTTATGTGCGATGCACCCAGCCCTAGCAACTGGGCTGTGTGTCTAACCCAGTATAGTCCTAAATTATATTATACTTATATACTTGCTGGAAGTTAATATATATAAGTATTAAATAAATTTGGTTTAATTCAGGAAATAAGCGACGTGTTAGGATTCGAACCCGGAGCCATTTGTGTGAAATGCACAAAGTCCACCACTGGACTGTGTGTCTAACCCAGTGTAAACACCGGTTTTAATTATTCTTATACACTGTTACAACTTCATCTTCTTCATTTATACATACTGTTTTAAAAAGATCCAGTTGTTAATCAAAAACTCTTGTCGTGATCATTGGTTTATAATTACAGAAAATAAAGATGCATAAAATGAAAAGGATTTAAGATGAATATACCGAACCGAGTGATCTCCAGTGAAGATTCCGGCAAAGTGTAAAATTCTTCGACGAATAGTTCTTGAAGAATAGAGGTTTGCAGAAGGTTTAGAGTGAGTGTGTGCATCTTAAACGAGTCTAGAACTCACTATTTATAGCTGAGGTTGGTCATATGATTTAAATTTTTAGTTTCGGTCAAACAATTATGGGTGAGTTGATTGTAAGACCAAATTTAATGAGTTTGACTCCGTTTTTTGGATCTAAATGCGTGTTTAGAAACAGTTTGTAACAGTTAATTGAAAAGAAAAACGACAACTTGATGATTGTCGGCGGTTACAGTCGTTACAGGCGGGTCTTTTGAATTTGTTTTTTTTAGGAAGTTGATTTCAGTATAAGATGTATTTATTTTCGGATAAATTCAAATGTGTGTGTGTTGTAGTGGTGTGCGGCGCGTATTGGTTCAATGAAGACCCGGGTTCAAAGCCCATGGTCTCCCTTTATATTTATTTTTTATTATTTCCAGTTTATATATCATTATTTTACTTTATTATTTATTATTTTATCTTTATTATTTATTATTTTAACTTTATTATTTATTAATAAATGCTAACAACAATATAACAAATTTTAATCTTTCGACATAACTGCGTAACGAACATTATACGTACGTTTGAATTACAAAACGAAGCGGGTTTTAGACCTGTTTTACGATGAATGTTACACCCCGTATATTTACCGTTTTTAATTATTCATATCAACTGTTTCCGACTTATCTTCTTCGTTTTGAAATCCAGTTTGATAACCCGGTTGTTAATCCAATAATACTTATTGGACTAATTGATTTACTTCTAGGAATAACAAGAATAAATGAAAATAAAAAGGTTCAAGTGTTTATACCAAAACGAAGTAATCTTGGATTCCTCCGGTGAGGTTCCGGCAACGAAGTAAGTTTTCCGGCGAATGTTTTAAGAAGAGAGGGTGTGCATAGAGTTTTTGCGAGTGTGTGAGTGAGTTCTGTATGGCTTTTAAGATCATTATTTATAGTCGAAGGTATCAATCTTGATTTAATTTTTGGTTTCAACTGTTTCGGTCAAATGATTGATTGCCGGTGATTGTGTAACCGATTGTGATTATTACCGAGTTCATGATTACATTTAACACACACTTTTGAAAATGTTTCTTCGGTTTAAATCAAAACTGAAACGGGAATTGATGATGGATTGGAAGTTACAACCGTTTACAGGCGGGTGTTCTTGAACTTCAAATTCAAATGTTGTTTTGGTACAAATAGCATTCGGTTTGTGTTTATAACGAATGTGTGTGTGTAGTGTGGTGGTGTGTTGTGTGCTTTGTTTGGGTGAAGACCTGGGTTCGATACCCGCGGTCTTCACTTTTTTTTGTTATTTTATTTTTTTTATCATTTTATTTTATTTATTAACATTTATTATTTTACTTTATTATTTTATTTATTATTAAATACTAATAACAACGTAACAATTTTTGAACTTTTAACATAAATGCGTGACGAACATCATACGTATATTTGAATTAGAAAACGGAGCGGGTTTTGGAACCCGTTTTATGACAAATGTTACACAATACCTAGTACCACTAGCTCATCTCTGACCACGAGTTTCATACGAACAACATTATTACCATACAACTTTTTGGTTGATTTTTCTTTCGGTTATCTTTTAGTATTTTTTTTGTACATTTTCTTTTTATTCTTGTCAATGGTTACGTGCGCAACGCGCTCGTGATGATTTCAAAACACATGTAAACACAGACTAAATAGTTCAGTGCAACGCGGTGGCGGTGATAACCTAGTGGCATTAATTATTAATTAATTAACTATAATACATCTAGCAACTTAAGTGAATAGTGTTTGCCTTTGAGTTTTTTGTTATTTTCTTATTTTTTTTTTATTATTACCCTTAATTTCAGCATTGACATTTATAAATTTTTAACTTTCTAAAAACTTTGTAATCGAGTCTAGCATATTTATTTTATGTATGTGTCGATATAAACAATTGAGTTTTCGTGCTTTTCAAGTATATAATTATTAAATGCGTTTTTTTACGGTTAAATTTTATAAACAACCAGTTGTAACGCACAAATAGAAAAAGTATATTCCGCTGTAAAGCACGTGTATAACTGCAAGTTTTTCTAGTGAAAAAAATGATAAAATATCATTAGTTAATTTCTTATCACAACTTTAAGCATAATACCTATAAAAGGTAAGATAAATGGTATTCTTCTATAAAGTCAAAAAGACAATACAATATCATTGGTTAGTTATCATAACTTCAGACAATTTTAATATATATACTGTAAATATCAAATATAAATGAGTCTTTTAACATATAAAATGATTTTAACGTTAGAATTAAAGGAGGATTTTCTTTTTCTTTTGAACTTTTTTTGTTATCTACTTAAGTGTAATGTTTAATTGTAAAATATAAAAAAAATCACACATTTACTCTAGTAGATTAATTATAATTACTCTACTAGAGTTATTTACACAATTTTTTTTATTATAGGATCAAAATACGTACTTAATAAGATGAGCAAAAAAATTTAAAATAAAAATCTTTCGTTCACTTCTTACGTTAAATCAATTTGTATATTAAGACCTATTTGTATCGAAATCTAACTCTTAATATATGTCTTATATTGTTATAATCATTTGATAAAAAAAAGTTATTTGTTATCCCTTAACATGTTTCTATCAACAATAAATAGTTAGTTAATTTAAAATATATATATTTACATATAAATGAAGATATTTAAGACAATATTTTCTTGTAATTAGCTTATATCCCTTGAAACAACTCTCGTATAATCAAAATTCAAAATGAAGTTAACATTAGGATATATTTTATTTTTACATTAGAAAAATATGATTTTAAACCGTTCTCTAAAATACTTTTACAACTTTACAACATAACGACAATGACATACTTTTTTTCTATGTCTAGTGACGTTATTCTCACGAATGTAACGTGTGTCACAAAGTAAAAAAACGTATAATGTCATATGCGGACACGTTAATGTCACCATCGTACACTGTAACCGCAATGCTTATATAGGTTACAATGAGTTAGATCGAATACGTCGAAACACACGCTTTCGTATCGTTAAGAAATCACATAACGTTATGCCAGCTATAAACAACTAAGGAGTCGTCGTTGTAACGCACGGGCTATGAAAACAATCTAGTTCTATAGTTAAAGACAAACTCTGTTAGCTAATTATATTATTAATAGTTTTTTTAATATTAAATGTAATAATAATATATTATAATATTAGTAATGTAAAACTAATATACTCTCTATGTTTTTTTTTTTTGTTAAAAAATAACTTATATTATAAATAATAAATAAATTGACGTCAGATAATACATGTATTATATATAATACAGTGTGGGCGCGCAAATAATAAAGGTTTATAAATCAATACACTAATATATAACAACTGGTTAAGTCACATGTTAAAATTTTATGCACCTTAAATTATTTTTCACGATTATCTTATTTCACCTTTCATGTTCTATTTCTTAAAATACTTTTACGTAATTTCAGTTATAACTTATCTTAAAATATCATTATATAAATCATAATGCTAACTATTTAATATTATCAATTGCCGTAATTTCCACACTGCGAACGTTTTGCGACCACAAATACGGTGAAGAAAACATCCGTCGCAAGTGCTCTAGACCTCACTTACATATGCGACAACAAAAACGGTCACATATATTGCGACCACTGTGGTGACTAACTGTGTTTGCAACTGTTTTGCGACTGGACTATTTCTTTGCAACGAATTTGCGACAGGCCACTTTGAGATAGATTATTGGTCGCAAAGAGCTATATTATAATATTAAAAGTTAACTTCCGTTTTGCTCCCTGTGGTTTGGTCACTTTAACCGTTTTGCCCCAATCATTTAAAACAGCCATTTTCCTCCTTGATGTTTCGATCTTGTTGTCAATTTGCTCCCGGACTTTAACTCCATATAAAATGTTTGTTAACTATAAGGGTATTTTGGTAATTGAAAGTATAATACTAAGGGTATTTTGGTAAAACTACAAAATGAATATAATATTATATATATATATATATATGAGTTAAGTTCCATCAGCAACCACCACACCATACCACCCCCACCCATGTTCTATCAACAACCACCACCTTCTACAATAACTAGCACTATCACCACCTGCTACTCTCTCTCTCCTCTCCCTCTCTCTCTCTCTCTCACACACACACAAACAAGAATACAACCATCTTAAACTAGATCTCACGAGTTCTTAGGGTTTAAACCTGTCTCAAACCAAATCTGGCAATATCACCATTCACCACTACTAACCTGCTCCGCCCAGAAATCCGTCTGTCGCCGCCGTTCAACGTCTTTAGGGCTTCGATTGAAAGCTCACACCACCATATTATGTGTGTGTAAGGCTCAAATTTAGGTTCACCGCTCTTCCATTACATCTGGGTTTGCGATGATTTGAGATTAGTGCTCAGACTAGTGATGGTTAGGGTTTGTGATTGAACTCATATATGTGTGTAGAAACTTAGGGATAAGAAG